>CM028356.1:52090175-52095175 GCA_016618105.1 Dendrobium huoshanense | reverse complement strand
AAAATGCTGAAATTGCTTTGAAGGGGGATGGAAAGGTTTGTGAAATTAATAAATCCTCTGATTCTTGGGTTGAGGATAAAGCAATGGAGAAAGGTAAAGAAATAATTGAATTAGAAGAAGGAGAAGTGGACTCTGGCTCTATTAGTGAAACTGAATTGATAGTTGGAAAGAATAAAATCTTTCAAACATTTTACAATACTCGTGGAAAAAAGGCTTCAGGTAAGTTTTCTAAATCCAAATCTTTAACTAAGTCCAATTCTTATCATAAATGATTAATTTTTTAATTTGAAATGTAAGAGGGATTGGTTCTCTCTCTATAAAGAATAGAATCAGGAATCTTTGTAGGATTCATTTTATTGAATTTATTGTTATTCTTGAGCCTATGATTTCTAATTCCAAAATTAATCATGTTTCTAAACTGCTTGGTTTTGATAAATTTTACTTTAACTGTTCTAATAAGATTTGGATGTTTTGGTCCAAAAAGGTTACAATTGATATCATTGAGGATTTTCCTCAAGTTGTGAATATCTCTATTTCTTATTTTAACAATTATGTTAAAGGCTCTTTAGTTTATGCCTCTTGTAATAGAATGGAAAGGAAAATTTTATTTTCACAATTAATTGCTTTCTCTTATTTGATCAATGAACCTTGGTTTGTTGGTGGAGATTTTAATACTATCCTGCATGCTTATGAGAGAAAAGGAGGTGTTTCTCCCAATATGCATTCTATGGAAGATTTTGGTAATATGATAATGGATTGTAATCTTGCTGACATTGGTTTTTTGGGCTCTAATTATACTTGGAGTAACAACAGGCTTTGGCAAAGATTAGATAGAGTTTTATTTAATCATTTATGGATTGATAAATGGCCTCATACTTCTGTTGAACACCTTAGTAGAAGCTTATCTGATCATAGTCCTTTACTTATTTCTATTAAACAAGATATTAGTTTCACTGGTATTCCTACATTTAGATTTCAAAATATGTGGATTTTACATAATAAATTTTTAAATGTGGTGGAATCTAATTGGAATGCTTGTTTAGCTCCTGATAATTCTGTTAAAGGTATGATTAGATTATGGATGAAATTGAAAAGGCTTAAATTCTATCTTAACTGGTGGAATAAGCATCATTTTAAAAATATCTTTGCTAATATTAAGGAAATGGAAAAAGAGGTTTGTTCTCTTGAGGATCTTTCTATTAATGACTCTTCTTTTCTTAATGACTTGAATATAGCCAAGGAAAAATTGATTAATTTACAAGATATGGAAGAAACCTATTGGAAGCAAAAATCTGCTTCTAAGCATATTTCTGATGGGGAAAGAAACACAAAGTATTTTCATGCTTTAGTCAATAAGAAAAAATCTATCAATTTTATTAGTAAGATTAAAGATGAGAATGGAGATTGGATATCTGATAATAACCTTCAAAATTCTGTTATTGATTATTTTTCTAACAATCTTTGCAATGATATTCATGTCAAACAATTAGATCATGAGTTTCTTATTGATAAAATTATTAATGTTGAGGACAACTTAGCTTTAACTATTATTCCTACTGAGCATGAAATTCTTTCAGCTGTTAACTCTATGAATCCTGAATCCACTGCGGGTATGGATGGTTTTACTTCTCAATTTTTTCAAAGTTGTTGGCTTATAATTAAAGATGATTTAGTTGAAGCTGTTGTGGATTTTTTCAAAGGGAATACTATGCCTAAATACTTCACTTCTTCGGCTATTATTCTTATTCCTAAAAATGAAAATCCTATTAGTTGGAATGAATTTAGACCCATAAGCTTATGCTCTTTTTTTAATAAACTTACTTCTAAGATAATTACTCTTAGAATGAGTTCTCTGTTGCCTCGTATGATATCTCTTAACCAAACTGCTTTTGTCAAAGGGAGATTAATTTCGGATAACATTCTCTTAGCTCAAGAATTAGTTCATGATCTTAACATAAATACTAGAGGTGGTAATATGTTTTTTAAACTTGATATCTCTAAAGCTTATGATAATATATCTTGGGAGTTTATTTTCAAAGTTTTAGAACTCTTTGGTTTTTCTGAACAATTTATTTGTTTAATTAGAAATTCTGTTAATAATGTTTGGTTTTCTATAATGTTAAATGGTGTTTCTAATGGTTTCTTTCACTCTAAGCATGGGCTTAGGCAAGGAGATCCTTTATCTCCCTCTCTGTTTATTATAGCTATGGAATATTTCACTAGATGCATAAATTTTATGTTTGAGAAAAATCCTTCTATGTATTACTCTATTAAAGATGGTTTTCCTGTATCCCATCTTTGTTTTGCTGATGATTTTATGATTTTCTGTAATGGTGGTTTAAACCATATTAAGAAATTAAAAAGATTTCTTAATAATTTCTTTTTAGAAAGTGGTTTAAGGATTAATGAGTTGAAAAGCTCTTTCTTTACTTCTAAGTATATTTCTCTGGCTAAGATAAATAGGATTTCTTCTATAACTCAATTTGGTCATCAAAGTTTGCCTGTTAAATACTTGGGTGCTCCATTATTTAGAGGTCTAAAGAAATCTCATCTTTTTGATGAAATCATTAAGAAAATAATGGACAAAATTTCTACTTGGGAATTTATATTTTTATCTTATGGTGGTAGACTTGTTGTTCTCAAAAGTATCCTGAATTCTATGGCATTTCATTTATTTCAAATTATTCAGCCTAATGTTGCTACTGTGTTAAGATTAGAAAGGATATTAAATAAATTTTTTTGGGGTTCTAGAAACAATACTTCTAGAATGAATTGGACCTCTTGGAGCAAACTTTGTGGCCCTTTTTTTGAAGGAGGGCTTGGTTGCAAATCCATTTCTGATTCTATTACTGTTTCATCTATGAAAATGTGGTGGAATTTTAGGAAAAAGGAAAGTCTTTGGGCTTCTTTTATGAGTTATAAGTATTGCAAAGGTAAACACCCTCTATGTTGCTATTATAAACATGGTGACTCTCCTATTTGGAAAAGGCTTTGTCAAAGTGGTAATATCATGGAACCTCTTATTGCTTGGGGTTTGAATTCGGGAAATAGTTTTTTTTGGCAAGACAACTGGATTTTTGAAGGTTCTATTGATTCTATGCTTACTACGAGTAATTATTCTTCTATTAAAGTGAAAGAGTTATTTCATAATAACTCTTGGGATATGCAATATATTTCTAGTTTGGTTCCCTGTGAGATTGTTAATAAAATTAAAGATCTTTCTCTGGACAATCAGAAAAAAGATCAAATTTTATTTAAACTTTCTTATAATGGTAACTTTGTTTTTAAAGTGGCTTGGGATTTTGTAAGAAAAAAGAAAGACTCTTCTATGATTTTTAAAAGAATTTGGAGCAATAACATTCCTACCTCTTACTCTATTCTTACATGGAGAATTATAAAAGGATTTATTCCTGTGGATTCTGTTCTTTGGAGAAAAGGATTTTATCTTCCTTCTAAGTGTAATTGTTGTTATCATATAGAGGATATTAATCATGTTTTTATTAATGGTCCAATAGCTGCTAGAGTTTGGATTTGGTTTGATAATTTTTTTAATACCAATTATTATAGTGGTCATTTATCTTTTAATCATTTCCTTTCTGTTATCTGTTATAACACTACTATGGGCCATATTAAAGTGGTTACTGCCATAACTATTATTTGGTTTCTTTGGATTGATAGAAATGATGCTAAACATAGAAATATTCCTATGAATCATTTCCGTATAATTGCTAGAACCAAAGAGAAAATTAATAGTTTATACAAAGTCAATTTACTTAATCAAAAACAATTTCGTGGCTTTAAATTTATTGCTAATAAGCTTAACAATAATATTTTCGAGATTCTTCATGAACCTGTTTATAAATTTGTGATTTGGAAGAAACCTAACATTGGTTCTATAAAAGTTAACACGGATGGGTCTGTTTCTGATATTAATTATGGCTGTGGTGGTATTTTGAGAAACCATAAAGGGAATCTGATTATGGCTTTTTCTTCCCCTATTGAAAAATGTTCTGTTATAGTTGCTGAACTTTTAGCCATTCTTAAAGCTCTGAAAATTTGTCTTTCTTCTGGTTTTTTTAAAATTTGGTTGGAAGTTGATGCTTTAATGGTTATAAACTACCTTTCTAATGATCAAAATGGGAATTTTGATACTTTTTATATTTTAAAAGATATAAAGAAGATGCTTTCTCATCTTGATTACAAAATTTCTCATATTTGGAGGGAAGGAAATGCAGCTGCTGATTTTTTAGCCAAGAATGGGGCTGTTTTATTGCAAGATACTTACTATGATACAAACAATATTCCTTTTGTTTTAAGAGGTATTATTCAAATTGACAAAACAGGGTTACCTTATATTAGACTTTAGTTTTAATGTGAGCTTTGTTGTTCTTATTCATTATGGAATATGTTGTTTGCCAATTCCCTTTGTAATTATATGTTCTTTCTGCTAGTTTGTATGCTGGTTTTTGCTTCTTTCTGTCTTCAGGCTGTGTGGTATAATTTGGACCTGTTAGTGAGCTGGTTGGCATTTGGTGTTAAAATCTGTGAGCAATACCTTTTTGAATTGAGACTTTGGGATGAGGTATTAATTTGGTTTACTTGTTGGAGTAATCTGGTAATTTTGTTCTGGCAGATTTGGGTTTATTCTTATTGTATCCTGATTACTTTGGGAATTATGGTATTCTTATATTCTGTATTTGAATATTTTCAATTAAGCATTGGCTATGATGTTTATTATTCTTTTATAGAATATTGTGTTTGCCATTTTTTTAGTAACTTGGTTATTATGAATTTGTTCTTGATTATCATAGTTGGGTTTGGTCCTAAAGTGGTTTGGTTTGGAATTATGATCAATTTTGGTTGTAACCTGGACGGTTTTTTTGTGAGGCTGATGGGCTTTTTGCCACTTTTTCTTGTGGTATTACTGGAGCTTTGTTGGTTTAGAGGTTTTATTTTACCTCTTCATTTTGCTGGAGCTTAAATATAAGTTTGTCTTATAT
>CM028356.1:51775175-52087675 GCA_016618105.1 Dendrobium huoshanense | reverse complement strand
AAAACTTTGATTTAAAAGCTCAAATTTTTTTAGGATTTGTCCAATCACATATCAAGTTATAAAAATATATAACTGCAATATGTTGGCTAGGACACAGAGAAGTTTATACTTTTGATTACTTAAAAAAAATTTTGGACCCAATTCAAATAATACATTAAGTTATTAAAAGAAGTAACTATACATATTACTAAAGATTGGGTAAATTGATTTTGGACCCAGTGCTAACTCAAACATCAAGCTACAAGAAAAATGTAACTATAACATTCGAATTAGCACATAGGGATTTTCTTTACAAAAAGGTCATTATAAAGGAGCTCCACGTTAGTTTTCTAACGGGTCCAAAATAAGACCTCTAAAAAAATTTTTTTTTTTTTAGATACCGGCCAAATTATTCAAGAATGAAATGAATAAAATAACCGGCGGAAGAAAGGTAGTTACAACCTATGACAAGCACAAGTATACTACCGATTAAAGGGTATAAAACACTGCTAAAGATGGAGAGAAGATTGATCCCCAGCGGAGTCGCCAGATAAACCTTGGTGGGAAAAAAATTGTATCACCACGCAGATTTTGATTTCTCCTATTTTGTAATTGAATACTGCATTGAGAATAAAGTACAGTCTCAAGAGACTGACACAATATTCTACAATGGATTCAATATCATAATAGGGTTTTAAAAATTGATATTTCTATAATCAAACATAGTTCAAAGAATAACATATCATCTCAAAAGATGAACATGAAATTCTATAGAATATGTTTAAAGATAGAAATATATTTTTTTGAAAAAGTTTATTCATTCTTTTGTTTAGATATGGCAAGAATAATATTATATCATCTTAAAAGACTAACAGAACATTATTCAAGATATCCAAAAGCGAGAATGAGTTTTATAAAATTCATCATTTCTAAAGTTGAATATAACAAGTATAATGTTATATTATCTGAAAAGATAATAATAACATTCTACAAGTCTATTCAAAATTAGAAATGAGGTTAAAAAAAATATCTACGTTCCCAAAGATTCTTCCCTTGTTTTATACGAATAAAACAAGGTTTATTTTTGTCTGGGGTTCTCAAATCCCTATAAGAGCAAGCTCCTATAGTTAATTACATCCTATGAGGAATGCTCCTAAGAAAACTCTCGATTAAAGAAGTGATTTCATACCCTTTTGACTACAAAGTAGAAGACGATGAAATATAAGTAAAGATTTTCCAAGGAGAAAGCTCAATGTTGAACATTTATTAGTGAGTCAATGGAGGAAAAGTAGGAGGTGTCGGATTCTGAGAAGCTCAGAGACAACCTCAGTCTATCCTATGTTGGGCTTTACATTTTAAGAGAAAATTTTATGTTTAAGTTGACATTTTATTAAAAATTTGGGATTATATTCCCGGAGGGCGAGGACTTAAGATCTAAAAAGAATCTGCCTCTGAACCTAAATCTAATTTGGGTACTATAAAATAGTGACCCGAACCTAACTAATGAAGTGCAAATCTGGACTTACCCCGGCCTGGATTGGGGAGCCAGCTAACCACCTAGGCGCTTTAAAACCATGTATCTAGTCTCTTATGAAAGATGGGTAGGGATATTGTTTATGTTTTAATGAACTGGGGGCCGACATCTAAGACAGTTCCTAATTGGCCCCTTGACTTATGTAGGTGAAAAATGTCTAGAAATGCAATTAATATTTTAGACTCTTTTTAATTTGTATCTAATGCAATGCATGCTAATTGACTCGAATGCTTAAAATGAATATGAAGCAGTTTAAAAATTAGGCTTAGAAAATAGGTTTTTTCCTAGAGATTGCACAACTTCCCCTTGACAGAACTGCACCCTCATAGGTCAAGTGGTCTGCCAAAACCCGTAGGCGGGGAGGTGCCTAACAAGGAAGAGAAAGTATTAATATGCTTATGCTGACTCTCGGCAGTCCCGAGCTTACTTCTTAGATCGTTAGAGTTTCTATATGAGCCTAAAAATTTTTATTTGAAATTACAAGTAGAAGAATTTTAAGCGTACCCTTACGAAAAAAATCTCTCCGATTCGAATCCAGACTAAAACAAAACACGATATGCAAGGGCCCTAAATAAAGCTACTGCACAAACAATGTAAACAAACAAATTAAATAATCCAAAATTATAATATCCAATGTCCAATGTCCATATTACACCCAGAATTTGCAAAAAGATAAAGTGGCCGGGCACCACTGCCAACAAACCCGGATTCTAATCCTAAGAATGACGCAAGTGATTTTTTTTTAACTGGGATATACTATTCCTTGAATCTTTATTTCTTCATCTTCTTTCTTCAATCTTCTCGTTCTACCTTTTCTTCTTCTATGAGCTTCTAGGGTCTGCCGGGTTCTGATATCCAAATAAAAAGAAACTCATCCCTAAGAGGGGTATTTTCTAGCGATTTTTTTTTTAAGAGTGAGGGGTTGGACGGTTCTATGAATGAATAGGAGAGGAGTTCAGGAGTTGGGATTTCATTTTAGAGACAACAGCTGGGCTTCACAGAGAAAGAGCAGTTCGCGAATGAGAGCGTGAGGGTGCTGGAGATCGTGAGGGATGGTTAGACCGGCCCTAATCTCATTTAATTAGAATCAAAGGCCACGATTGATTCATGCTTTAAAGAAAATCTAAGGGCTGAATTTGAATCAAAATTAGAAAATTAAAACATTACGAGTTTGATTGAATTAAACATAGTTGTTGCCAAATTAAATATAAAATTTAATGAATTTTATTTTGATTTTATTATAAAGATTTTAAATGGCTTGAATTGATACCAAACTCTCTCAAATTAAAACGAGAAAATTTATAGTGTTGGCCGGACTCGTCGAATTTAGAATGCAGTTGAATCAAACTTAATTGGGCTAGACGACGAGTTAAATCGGGCAAATCGAGGTCATTGAAATCGAATTCAGCTCGAGTTAATTTGATTTTGACAAATTAATTTTGAAGAAGTGGGTTTGAGACGAGTTGATTTTGAGTTTAGTTGGATCAGATTGTGAGTTTAAGTTGGAAAGCCGAGTCAGTGCTACGTCACTAGGTATCCACCTAAAGAAAATCCTATGGGTGACGTCTACACTAAGTTAGGAAGACCTATGTGCTAGAGATGAACTTTCGGGAGATTTACCTCGAATAATGAGGTCAACAAATGGACCCCCAATATGCATGATAAACTTGCCAAAGTTTATCGTGCGTATTGGCATTGACCGAAACGATCAACTAGATCCAAAGATTGAAGTTGAAGATCTGAATATATGAATTGAAGGAATTTTGTGTTTGACAGAAAATTTAGAATGAAAAGTTTATAGAGATTCGAGTTTGAGGAATTGATTTGAAGTTGATATTGGCATTGATGGCTTTAGCAAATAATAACTAATGAAATTAGTATTATTTAACAAAGTCAAGATATTGAAAAGTTGAATGTTATGATTTGAATGAAGTTTGAAAGGAATGTAAGAGTCAATGTAATTTTGATTTGAAAATGATTTTGATAAGACTAGAGTCTTCTTTCTAGTCCAAGAGAAAGGATACCACCAAGTGGGTATTTATACCTAACTCAACAAACTAGAGGGCGTCTTCTAAGAAAAGAGAGCAACCTATGGAATAGATTATATCTAATCTCGGAAGGTTTAAATTTTAAATTTACACTAGGAAGGTACCACGAGGGGCGTTCTCCAACGATCAAGTTTCATTTTACCATTCAAAGAGCATACACTAAACTTTTCTTTTTCAAAACACTTTACACATTCACATACTTTATATTTCAAAACATATGAGAATTGTGAATGGCAGAATTTTGTTATCACAAACCCTTCAAATAATTTTCATCTTCCAAACTCTATACACTTTCTCTTCAATTTACACTTTGTATACTTCCCAACACAACTACACACTACAAGATTCATCCACTTCGTCCTCCCAAAAGTTTTCGAAACACACACTATTCAAAATCCATACATTTCGAGCACCACCGGAGTTTTGCCGGATCACAGCAGGACCTTCGCCGGACCACCACCTGAGTTCCTCACCTTTGTCGGACCACCACTTGAGGCCCTCACCTCCGCCGGACCACCACCTAACGTCGTTACTCCGCCAAACCACCGTATACGTCGTTGCTCTACCGGACCACCACTTGAGACCCTCACCTCCGTTAGACCACCGCCTGATATTGTGGCTTTTTCGGACCACCACATGAGGTCCGAACTTCCACCGGACTGCCGCTTGAGGCCCTTTGCTTTACCAGGCCACCACCTAAGGCTCAGACTTCCGCCTAACTATCACTTGAGGCCATGTGCTCCACCAGAACACCACCTGAGGCCTGGACTTCTGCTGGACCACCACTTAAATTCAGAGTTCTACCAGAGTACCGCCCTACTACAACAGTCTTTTAGACCCCAGTCTCTTGCAGATTACACTCCTTTCGACCTTCGGCGCCTATTATGCTTGTTCCGACCTCCATCACCAGACAATGGTCTTTTAAACCCTGGTCTCCTGCCGATTATGGTCCTTCTGACCTCCATCTCCTACTATGTCCTTCTGACCTCCATCAACAGACAACGATCTTTCTGACTCTGGTCTCCTGCCAACTACGATCTTTCGGACCCCTGTCTCCTATCGACTACGGTCCTTCTGACCTCTATCACCTACTATGGTCCTTCCGACCTACATCACCAGACAATGATCTTTCCGAACTCTATCTCCTGTCGACTACGATCCTTCTGACCTCCATCACCTATAATGGCCCTTCCAACCAAACAAACATGTCTATGTTGATTATTGTAACTCCCACCATGTAATGCACTCTATATAACATACATTTGTAACATTAAGTCAAGGCCTTCTCCCTAAGAAGAGCCTCATTTGTAATCGACTACAAATATTAGTGGTTTCATTCAAACTGGGTCAGGCCTCGTGGTTTTTCCCCCTTTTTAGGGATTTTCACGTAAAAACTCTTGTGTCTCTTATAAACGCTTCACCCTCTCTCTTATATGATTGTGTGCTGGATCTTCGTACAATGCTAAGACGTTAAACTATATATTTCTCTACCGCCACGAATACTCCAGGACGCAACAACTTGCATTCCCCACTAAAAATAACTGTGATTTTTAAGTGCTTTATTTAAGGTTTTCATCTAATTTCCTTCTTTGAAAATCCTTAAAATGTGAATTCCATCAACCTCGATAGTAAAATCTCTTTCCATATGGATCCAACTCTCAATTGGTCATCTCAAGGACATATCCTATTCCATTAAAGCTTTCAAAAGGCTATATTTGATATCTCCAATAGAGATAGCCTTTATTCAATCATGATCCTAACTAATAACACGTGTTTTGATAATCACAAACATAATTTAGTTTTATCATTATTATATTATTTTCTTAATCCACTAGATGCATTAATTAGAACTAACAAGTGTGGGTGTATGGAACCACTAAATTCAAATAAAGTAGGTGAAACTAAAATTAAGATAACACAAGCAGACGTGGACATGAATCAAAACCCTGAGGACAAAAATCAATTAGTTAAGATTAAAATCATCAAACCTAGTCAATGGTGATTCAAACAAGAAGGCATAAGAGTCAAAGTATAATTTTTTTTTTTTTTTTTTTTTTTTTTTTAATGTTTGTTTTAAGTAAAATAAATTTCTGAAACAACAAGCACATATATTAGAGCAAACAAAAAATGACTCAATTTAAAAAAAAAAAATCAAAAAATACAAACTCGTTATAATCTAATTGTACTTTACAGTTCTGATTATATTGTATGATTATGATAAGACCAATTAATATCAAGAAAATTAAAATTTTTATCATTTTCCTAATTATATTAATTTAAAATTTAAATTAATCGTACGATTATCTTTCTAAATTATTTTAATTAAGATATCAAAATTAAGTGGGCAATAAATACAAATTTGAAAGAAGAAATCATATAGTATAATAACAATTGTAGTGGATCAAATATTATTTTCTTGTTATGATATTTTGTCATTTGAACTAATTGTAAAATAAGATATAACAAAAGTACTGTACGATATGTTTTTTTTATTTTATTTTTTTTAAATTGTACAATATGCCATATTTTTCAAGAAAATACTATTTAGGGTTTAACTTTTGGTTGCTTTATATATAAACCATTATAAAAATCTATAATATAAATTGTAGTATAAGATATTAGAATAGAAAAAGTTGACAAATGTGAAGAATGCTTTGAATGCTTTGAGTGAGAGAATATCAAACACCACAAGAAAGCACTTACATGCTAAAATAACTTCACATCTATGAAATAAATAAAAGATTCAATACATTACTAAACAAGCCACATAAATAAGCTAATTAAATAGATTAAAAAAAAAAAGAAATTCTCCACATTCAAAGTTCATGAACATGTGCGGGTAAAGAGTGAGCGAATTACCCACCTATAGTCTGAAAAAATTATTGCACTAACATGTGCGGGTAAAGAGTGAGCGAATTACCAAATTACATTCGGTTCTATACCTATCACTACTATTTACACGACGGCAACAAGTTATTTCGAAAGCACTAAAATTACTTTTATTCAACATTATTCAAAATAATAAATTATTAAAACAAGCTTACATCAAAATTTACTCTAAAAATAAATAATTTGCATTTTCCTTGCCCCTCCATTTTAAACTCATTCTTAACTGAATATTAAGTCAAAATCTAACAATGCTAATGTTCTTTGAAAAAAAAATATATTAAATTGAAAAAATCAAGTTAATTTAATGGGATGAAAAAATCAAGATATTAAAATTTAAATTTAATCAGAATGAATTTAAAACGCATCAAATTAATTTTGAGATTAATATAACATAAAAGTTGATTAATTACTCTTTTTTATTACACATTTTAAAATAAATTATAATATTTTAAAACAATTCTAATGAAAATTTGGGTCGAATGACCCAAACCCAATTTGACCCTTTATAAATACTGAGATTTCAATGATTCATCTTCATATAAAAACAAAAAATAACAAAACCACTACACCAAACTCAGCCTCATAAGGGTTAATAATATAATATCGTACAAATTTGGTAATCTTGATAGCATACTCTGAGTAGGAGAAAATATGTTCTTTCAGAAAGGCTTTGATAATCAGTCTGTTCTTGCTGGAGTAACAACCACTTCAGACAATTCTCAGCATGCAGAAATGAGCAATATCTAATAAATTTTTTATATATATGAACAGAATGTTTATTGCCATGAAACTTTACAAAAGAAATGGTGCATTGCTTTCATTTCCAGTCTGAGAATCAACAGAAAAAGATAATGCACACATCGAAAAAGGACAACAACTGAACAAAATAGCAGCAGCAGAATAATTAAATAGCAGCAGCAGAACAAAATCACCTTAAAAAGCATCATTCATGCTGAAGGCCTCTGATAGATATATTTTGTTCTTGGATCAACAATAACTCCCTTTCCACCATTAACTTCAAGATCATGCCTGTGATTTATTAGCACTATTTTAATCTCAAAATAAAAATATCCAGCAGATTAAAAGAATAAATAATTGGTTGCAAGAGATGAATTTACTGGAAGACAAAATCCGGGATGGTCAATTGCTCACGAGGAACATATTTGAAGAGCTGCAAGAGCCGATCCATGTACACAACCTTTTGCCAAGCCTATCAGATAAGCAATCCTGTGCTGTTAAAAATTTTCTATTGAAAGTTTGTAGGATGACAGCAGCGAGTTTTACAGAAATACCTTAAGTGACATTGAAAGAATGAATTTGCAAAAGAAACTAGTATTACCACAAGAATTTTAATAACCTGTGTTCTCTATACATGAATATTATTAAATGTGTGCACATATATACGCATCATAAAAATAGAGGATTTACATACATATCTCTGAATTCTTATGTAGTCAAATATTTAATAGTTAAATTTTTATATTTATATAAACTCTAGTGCTTAAATCATTTCAAAATTTATGCTTGAAAAGGTGTATGCTATTTTTCAATAAGTTAATGTTAGTGATATTTTTAATGTGAATTGAAGATTTGAATGTGATTCAACAAAATATTAAAAACTATTAAGTTAAATAAGTAAATACATAAGAATTCAGTAACATATATGAAAACCACCCTCATAATTTTCTATAAGCGAAAACATAAATCCATGTGTATTGCATAAATCACCTGATGCAGTACTACACTAAAATAAAGTAGCTTTCCTTATTGTCTATTTCAAAAAATTGAGAAAGGAACAACGAAATTTAACCACGAGGCATCAGAGAGGTATCAGCACGGTTTCTGCAGGTATATTTGTGAATGCATTTCTATATTAAAGAATGTTAAACGTTCTCTAAAGTAAGATTAAAAAAAAACCTCTCCATCAACAAATATCTGCAAAGCAAAAATAGTTGCCCTCAGTCCAAGGGTTGGATGGAGTACATAAATAGCCTGCAAAATATGAACTTCACGAAGTCATATATCACTGTCATTAACAGCCTTAAAACTATTTGGACTGATTACAATATTTAAAGTTTCAACTAGAGAAGTTTATCATAAGAAAAGGATATGAGAACCAACATGTAGATTTCGCCTGTGCTTCCGACCAAGTACCTGCTGTAGCTTCTTCATCCAACCAAGATCAGGCCGCCTATTTATATCCATTTTTAAGTTAAAAATGAGAAAGTATGAGAGAAGGATTTCAAAATACAAACACTTGTTTCCTGAATTTACAGGAAGAATTAATCAGAAAAAAAAATCATTTTTAGAAGTATATTCAATCTAATTTAGTGAATAGTCAGCTACAGGGGCGTATGAATAAATATTGATGATTGAATAGTAGATACATGGATATAGTAAGTAATCTTATTAATTATTGTATATAGTTCATTTGGGTTTGTTTTATAGTCAATCACTTACATTTGCAAGGATGCTGCAGAATGAAAATACACAATTGAGTATGGCTTCTGAATCAGAGGCTCAAACTCCTGTTGATAAAAAAGTAATATCAGCAAGTTACAAATAGATTTAACACACATTATCAGCCCAAAGAGAAAAAAAAAATGGAAATTGTGTTACATCTTCATCCCACATTTATGTCTGCATTCATGGATTTGAGCAAGTGTTGTAAAATTTTGTATAAATTTAATTTTTTTCTATGAGAAAAAAAACTGTTGCTCCATAAGAGTTTAAGCTTTAAGCAAGTGTTGTAAAATTTTGTATAAATTTCCTGCCCACGTGACTCTCTCCTTGCTATAAATATTAATGAGACCCGTTATTTGCAAATGTCAACGTTTCAGACTTCTCTCCCTCTCTGTGTATACATAACATTTACATAAGTGAATAAATATTATGAATTAAATATATGAACTTATGTAAATAAAGTCAAAGGCCTGAATACATGAACTTCCTTAAAGCTTAAACTCTAAACCCAAATCAACAGTTGTCTGCCTATCATCCACCCCCTCTAGCCATACTTTTCCTACCAACATGGATCTCTCCCTATTCTACATATGATCTTATTTCTTCCCATCCCAATCATTCCACAATTTTAACTTCTATACCATTTCCTTCCCCTTGCTCTTAAATCCATTACCATAATTGCTGGTGTTGAAGATCAACAACAAATTCTCTACCTGCCAACCATTCCCTCTCCAGCCATGCTTCCTTCACATTTTTTTAATTATCATTTTATTGTCCCCATCTTTGGCTCTTAGCCTTCTCACCCTTCTTCACCATAGCTTTGATTTTAAAAATTGGAAAAAAAGATGCATCCACCTGATTGTCGAAGCTCATTGCGATTACACTAAGTGTGACTTCGTCGTTGCTGATGTTTGAGCCAAGAAGATATTTTGGCCATAAGGCATAGAAAAATTCATGTTAATACAAAGTTTTCATGTGACGCGTATTGGAAGTAGAATTGGAAGATATTGGAGGGGGTATCCTATTTCAAAATAGTGAAGAAATTTACAAAAAATAGTCAGGTTTCACTCGCTCAATGTCATAGAGACTCACAAATCACAAATAAGATGGAACCTCACACACTCTCCAAGAGAAAAATAAACGCCAAAATCAAATTATGCTATTGATCTTGATGGGATTTAAAATTTATAGCATCAAAAAGTTCTCTTAGTGCAGTTGGTATAGATAGGGAGATGGAGAATTTAATGATGTGATTGAAAACTTCTAAAATAAGTAACTAACAATAACAATACTATGCAACATTTAATGTCAGCCTCAACCTTCAAAAAGTTAATGCACCTCGACAATAGAATAAAATGAAAGGGGATTCTAACAGCTTACAAATAAAGAAATTGATATATTAACTGAATTAAAATAATGGCTTTGAATTTATAAAATTGTACCTTTACTACATAAAGGACAAAGCGCTCCAAATCGAGGCATCGAAGTAAAAAGTGAGCGCCCACAACAACCATCACTGGGCGCCCCTCGCTGTCTACTCCACCTCGATAACTGAACAATATGCACAGAGATGAGAATAAAGTGATGCATCTTCGAAGTAAAAACAACAAATTAAAGAGAAGAAACAGTAGGAACACAAAGATAGGGCTGATGTTTTTATTTTTCCTTCAATAATAAAGCAAGATACAATTGATCTATTATTTGAGAGGCAGATCAACTCTCCCACAAATCCTAGATGCCGCTAGGAACTCGCAACAAACACTAGGAAAATAAACTCAACAATCTCCTCCCTAAACCATAAACAAAACCCTCCTTAAATAGCCCTAGAACACAAAAACACAATTAAAACCTTCCTAATTAGCAAACAAATAATAAATGAAACCTTTCTAAATAAATAGAGCAATGCTAACCAACATAAACATAATTTAGGAAACCTTCCTAAACAATTAAACATGATTTAGAAAACCTTCCTAAACAATTAAATATGATTTAGAAAATCTTCCTAAACAATTAAATATATTTTAGAAAACTTTCCTAAACAATTAAATTTTCCTAAATAGCATATATACTAGGAAACTCTCTTAGTATTTTGAATTCCCTCTTTTTTGAATTCCCGCATTTTCTAGAGAGAGAAAATCCTGTTTCTTTTGAATTCCTCTTTTTTTTATTATGGTAGGGAATGATCGGCGGCTATCGTCGGCGATCACTCCGTCTTAATCTTCAAATCCACGTCTGGTATCTTTGAGTGGATCTCCATTGATCATAAAAGAGGCTCCTGATGCTTCTAATTCTTCTAGTGTTCAGAAGATTGATGAGTATGCTGATATGGGCAAAGATCTTGTTGCTGATGATATGTTTCATTCAAAGAAAATCAATGTTGATGAATTGAGAATACATAGTAATGATTACGAGGCTTCGTCTTCATCTGGCGTAAAATTGATCATGAACAGATTTTCTAAATCTGGTTTTGGAAGTTTAAATGTGATTGGAAATTCTTCTTCTTATGTGCAAGCCGTTCATAATTCAACCTCTGGTTTTACAAACGATCTCAACGTTGATTTTGTACCTAAGAAGATCATTAATATGGATTCATCGTGTGTGTATAAAGCTCCTATGATGAATGATTCGGAAAAATTTAAGAGTAATTCAACTGTGTGGATAACACTAAATTCTTCTTCTTATATGGATTCATCGAATGCCTTGAGGAAACTACCAAATATCAAGATGGACAACCCAGAGAAAAATGTGCATGTCTAAAGATGGTGTTGCAGCCAAGTTGCATCTTGAAAATGAAAAATCAAATATTCATAGACTCCTCAATTATGTGGTAATCAAAGTGTTTGGAAATTATATTCCTTTTTCGGTTATTAGTATTGATTTAAGGAGATAATAGAGTCATTTGGGTGCTTTCCATCTTACTTAGGAATGGAGTAGCTAATGTGTTCAATCCATTCGCCTGAAGTTAAAGATGTTGTGCTTAGTGGGGGACCTTGGTTTGTAGGAGGTCATATTATTGGCATGGAAAATTGGAGTCCTAAATTCTCTCCAGTAACTATGAAGAATTTGTTTTCTCCTGTGGATTTGTTTTTCTCATCTCCCATTATTATGTTGGGATGAGATTAATATTATTAGAATAGCATTTATGGTTGGCACTCCTATGTATTTGGATGGTACCATGTTTAACTAGGGTAGAAGAGAATTTGCGAGGGCCTGTGTTCATATTAAGCTTGATGAGAAACTTTCTTAAGGTATCTGGGTGGAGGTAGCTCTGGAAGATTTTATCAAAAAATTCAATATGAAAAAATTGACTCGTTTTGTTATAAATGTGATAGAATTGGGCATGATCAACAAAGTTGTAATAAGGTTGATAATCCACAAGTTTCTAATGGGGAATTGGTTAAGGAAGGTATTGCGGAACAAGGAAATATTCAGAATCATGCTAATGGAGCGGGGATATCTGATGAGGACATCAAGACATGGAAAAATCTACTAGAGGCGTGGTCGTCGATCAATGGCCACGATTACATCACACTACTTATGATTTTCATATTTATGATTGATGTATTATTTTTTTTATTTTATGAAGTTTATTATGCTTTTCCTTTTTTGTCCTTAAGGGCTTAAGTATGTGTAAGCCCTAGAGGCATTGTAGTACTTATTATTTTCTCATTGTATGGGCTATTTAAAGCCCCCATCTTCTTCTTTGAGAATCAATGAATGAAATCTAAGAAAATTCCTGCACATGAGTTCTTTGGAGAGTTGTGAGAGTTCTAGGAGAGAACTTTAGAGAAATCCCTAGGGAGGGAAATCGGATCACCCACCAACCTTGGAGACGGCCGGGTTTGTGGTTCTTCTTCCTTTACCTTTCTTTCATTCCTTTTTCTTTCCCTTCCTCCTTCCCCATTAAGCCACCAACATCCCCATCCAATCCCCAACCTCCTAGCCGCTAGATACCCTAACCACAATCCACCTTGTCGCCGACCAACTCCCCCCACCAACCATTCAACCCACAAACCCTAACCAAACCCTATTCCAAACTGCCTACCACCACTTTCCTTTCCCCTCCCTCATCAATAGCCATTACAACTTTCCTAAATTAGCTCTACATATTTTAGGTCACTCAAATAATTACAAATTCAAACCTATTTGAATTTGAAATTATTACCTAAAATATAAATCCTATTTTAGGAAAGCTTTCAAATCCCTTCCTATTGAATTTGAAATTAAATTGAGATGAGATATTTGTTCCCAAATTTAATTCCTTAAATCAAGAAGGCATTAAATGCTTCCATAAACTCTCCATTGCCCCCCCATGCCGCCGGCCCCTTTCCCATCTACCAGCTTTTTCTCTCCCAAGACTCCTCTAAGGAAAGAATTGGAAGCTTACCTAATTTAGATCCTCTTAATTTTGGAAAGTTTTCAAACTCCAAATTCAAATTTATTTGAATTTGAATCCTTTCCTAAATTAAGAAGGATTCAATTTGGAAACTTTTCTATTATCCTAAATATGAATTTAATTAGAGGTTTCCCTTTAAATCTCTTTCCAAATTTAATCACCTATGATTGGAAAGAATTCAAATCCCAATTAATTTTCTCATGCATGGCCGGCCTTCCCCTTTTTCCTCCCCTTTCCCATTAAAACCCTTCCCTAATTTGAATCCAATCAAGCTCCAATCATCTAGCCGCCCCCCTACCTCTCTCCTATCCCATTAACTTCCCTAAAATTAATTCCCCAATCAATCCCGTAACTCTCCTCAGCCCTAGCTGTCTTCCCCAAGCCTTCCACCTTTTGGTTTTCTTCCTCTACTGGATTTCTGAGTGCTGTCCAGATTTCTGGGCACAATCTGCACATTGCCTAGGAAATTCCAGATTTTCATCTTGCTGTCCATGCCATTTCCAACTGCTGTCCTGCACCCTAGGAGGTCTGAAATTGCTGTTCAAAAGCCTCCAACAGCCTAATAACAGCTGCCCAAGGTTTATACAAGTGTTGGAGATTGCTGTCCAGAATTTCCCAAGTGTCAAAGTTGCTGTCCAAAGACATCGAGAAGAATCAAAGGTTGTTGTCTACTTCCTCTCAAGCACATAAACACCACACCGGAACCTTGTTTGTCGTGTTTATTTGGGTGAACTTTCCTCATACTCTTTTATCTTTTAGTCACTCTCAATTGTAGTTATTAATTGACTCATGAAAAGTTGTGTTAATTTTTCCCGCTAAAGTCTAATATTTATTAGGAGTTGAGTGAGAGATCTTGCATAGCACTACTCTTATTGTTAGATTAGGGATTTCTTGTTGAAACTCATTTCATTTGTAAAGTCAAGAGTAATTGATTGTTATGTGGTTTTTACTTTTTGCAAGTGACTTGGCCTAAGCTTTTGTTATCGCTCTTGTGTTTTATTTCATAGTCTAAATCAACATCAAGCTTTAATTAACTTGCTCTTAATCATCAAGCGTGCAAAATCCTTATCTAAATCCTATTTTCATATGTGTCCTGCATCAATATCAATATCCGAGTCATGTGCATCGAAGGAGTCTACTATGGATGTTGAAAATTATGGTCCCTGAATTCATGTGAGTTATGGAAGGAAGATATTCTACTCAGGTTATAGATCAAAATCTGTTGCTACTTCTCATGTTGGTAAATATACAGTCAAGACTAAAGCAGGTTTTTATAAGCCTAAGGTTGGTTTGGGTGATAAACCTTTATCAGCTATTTCTATTCCACCTATTGTTTCTATTTGAGCTGTTACTAAAGAGGAAAATTTTGGAAATCCTGTAAAGCCACCTGCTATTTCTGAATTCTCTGAAAAAAAAAAGTGTTTATGAGTTAAATGATGAGGTAACTGTGAATGCTCATGCTGTTTCCGGTTCTGAAAAAATTCCAGCTATGAGTGTTGAAGATGATAAAAGAGTGGAGATAGTAGATCTTAATGATAAGGAGGCAACAAATATAGTGTTGAACGAAAAAGGGAATAGCGATACAGTTGATGTTCTTCCTTTATTTGAAAAGGAAGTCAGGAGTGCTAATGGGAGTTCTGATATTAATACTGAAAGTATTATTGCAGATGTTCCTATAGAACAAGGTAGTGCAATTGATGCAGTTGTTGAAGATATCCTGTGTAATCCTCTTTCGTTAACAACTAAATTCCTAGCAAGGCGAAGGTAGCCTATTCATCTTCTAATTCTAATTTTGATTCGGTTAGTAATAATTGTTCAATTTCTCATGATAATGCTCCTAAGAATTACACTTGATCAAATTCTGGGCAACAGAAGAAAAATTTTAGTAGATTCGATCCTATCAAAGAATGCCTTAGAGGTAGAAGAGGTGATGGTAATATAGATGGTGCTGCGGGCCCATTGGTTTCTTAATTTATTTACTTTTTTGGAATTGTAGGGGACCTAAGAAGAAAGAAGCTTCCCATTACTTGCGGAGTTTGATTGCTGATAATGGGGTGTTTTATAGGTATAAGGGAAACTAAATTAGACTCTATGGATAATAATGAGGTTAAAAGAATTATTGGAAGTGATTGGGATTTTTTTCATTTTGATGCTAAAGGAATGTCAGGTGGTATTCTTGCTTTGTGGATAAATGATATTGCATATTTTACCGTATTAAATTCTTTTAATCAATGTATTATTGGTGATTTATAAGCTCCTAATGGTATTGCTTGGAATATTTCTATTGTTTATGGAAATAAGGACAAGCATGAGAGAAGAAAGTTGTGGAAGCTGATTGAAGATTACTCTTCTAATGATAAACCATGCTTTATTGGAGGGGATTTTAATTGTATCCTCTCTAAATGGGAAAAAAAGGGGTAAGAGATTCATGTTCTAACAAGGGCCTCAAGAGATGAAGGATTTTCTATCTAGGAATGATTACCAAGGTATTGGGTCCATTGGTCCTAAATACACATGGTGCAATAATAAAAGACTTGCTCGTATTTTGGAGAGATTGGCATAATTTGTCTGAATTCTAAAGCTTAAAGTCACATTCCTTTTGTGCTTATAAAGCATTTTCCTAGAGTTGCTTCTGATCACTATCCTCTTCTCCTTAATCTTTTCAATTATTTTGCTTATAATCAGAAAATCTGTCAAATTTGAGAATGTATGGTGTTCTTATGAAGCCTCGTGAGGAGAGGTTAAAAATGCTTGGAGGAAACATGACTTCAGTAATGCCTCTGATATTCTTCAAAGGAAGATTAACAGGTCTCTCAAAAACTTATTTTTTTGGAGTAAGAATAAAAAGAATTGAATCATTAAAAGGGTGAACTGTAAAAGGATATTTTGTCTTTACAAGAAGAGGAGAGCTATCATGGTCTAAACCCAGAGATGTTGTTAGAATTGAAGAAGAAAATTCATGAGTCGAATGTTACTCATGTAAGACTATCTACATGGTGAAGACAATGTTCTAAATCACATTGGATGGAGGAAGGTGATCGGAATTCTCATTTTGTTCATGCTTTTGCTTCTGCTAGAAGGAATGGTAATATGATTAACCAAATTAATGGTTTGGATGGAAGTTTTGTGACAGATTATGAGGAGATTCAATCTGTTTTTGAAAAAAAATTTATGAACAAATGGAAAAAAAGGCAGTGCTCCATTTCCAATTGGCCGGCGTTCTTTCCAGAGCATATGTTGAAAGATGACCAAAAGAAAATGTTAACTGCATATTTTTTGAAATAGGAGCTGGTTTCTATTGTCATGAATATGGACAACAACAAACCTCTGGGTAATGATGGAATGAATTCTTATATTTTATTAGAGTAATGTTAATGTTGAATTGTGGAATGATATTGAGAATTTCTTTAAGACATTGTCATGTTTATTTACTGAAATAGGAGCTGGTTTCTATTGTCATGTTTATTTTTTTGGATTAATGCCGAAAAGATGGAAAAAAATGTTGGTTGTTTTTTATTCCTAAAGTTCCTACTGCTTCTGAAGTGAATAAGTTTAGACTTATTAGTTTATATCAAACTATCTATAAAATGGTGGCTGGTAAGATTTTGAATAGATTGAAGACATGTCTACCAATAACTATTTATGAGCAACAAGGAGTGTTTGTAATGGGAAGGTCGATTTCAGACAACTGCTTATTGGCTCATGAGATGCTAAATATGTTGAGATTCTCAAAAGCTAAACCGAGTTATATGTAACTTAAACTCGATATGGGGCAAGCATATGATAGTATGTATTGAGAAACTTTACATAAGATTCTTATTGATGTCGGTTCCCGAAGATGTTTATAAATCTAATCATCCAATGTGTTAGCCACCCAAAATTTTCTATTATTATTAATGGGAGAAGTAGTTGGATTAATGCTAAATGTGGGTTGGATGTTTGTTATCTCCAAGCCTTTTTATTCTTTGTTCTGAGTTACTGCCAAAAGTTATTCATGATAGAGGTAGTAATCTTGGTATAAGAATTGCTCCTAACACTGCTAAAGTTTCACACTTGTTTATGTGGATGATGTTATGGTAGCGGCTGAAGCATCTCGGAATAATGCAAAGTTTATTTCCAGAATTCTTGCGGATTATTGCAGCTGGACTAGACAAAAGATTAATAAACAAAAATTCATGGTGTTGTATGGTAAATCTGTCACGCTTAGAAGACGAAGAAAATTAAATAAAATTCTTTCTTATAGAATTGTTGATGAATTTAAGTATCTTGGAGTTATGATGGCTCTTAGAAGGTTAAAGTCTGCATATTTGAATTTCATATTGAATAAGGCTACAGATAGGCTCAATACGTGGGCCTCCCGGTCTCTATCTTTGGCAAGGAGAATCGTGTTGATAAAAACTGTATATTCTTCTATTCCTTCATTTATTATGACTCATTCTTTGGTTCCAATAAGTATTTTATATGAGTTGGATAAGTTCTATAGGAATTTTTTATGGCACAAGGATCAAGGAAGGAGGGGAATGCATTATATCTCATGGGAAACATTGTGTAAATCAATTAATTAGGGAGGATTTGGTATTCAAGGTGCTGCTGACAAACAAGGTCCTTTAAGAGCTCGTATTGCTTGGAACTTTATCAATAATCATAATGTTCTTATTAACAAGATTGTTGTAGCAAAATATGGTAACGATGTTTGGAACGATGAAGTTAGAAGATCCTTGTCTCCGACGTGGCGTATTTTAAAGGATGGAGCTCAATTTTTAAAACTAATTACTAGATAGCAAGTTTCGAATCAAATGGGGATAGAATCAATATTTTAAATGATAATTGGATTCTTGATAAAAGTTTGAATAAATGGCCAACTAAGTGTAATATAAGGGAGTTGTATAACAAATTTGTTTCGTTTCTTCTAAATAAAGATGGGAGCTAAAACAATTCTTTGCTAAAGAACATGTTTTCTGAAGATCTAGTAAATATTATTTATGGAATTCCTATATGTCCTGATTCAAATGAAGATACATTGGAGCTGTTGGCTGGTAATTCGAGGAAGTTTATTTCTGCAATGGCATTTCAGGCATTTGTAGGGCGTAATATAGAAGGTATTCACGTAAACTAGATTAGGAAGCTAAGAGTTACTCCTAAGGAATCATTATTCTAGTGGAGATTGATTAATAATTCGCTACCTACATATTGTCGGTTGAATAATAGAAAGCTTCGGGATTCTTGTTGTTGTCTGAAGGGTTGTTTGGAAACAGAAGATGGTAATCACATTGTTGTTCATTGTAAAATGTTAAGTGAAATATTTGATATGATGACTATATGGGGTATTTATTTACCAAAGTTAAATAATCTGTCTCAATGCTTAAAGAACTTGGAGAAGATGGCATTGTCTAATCCTGGTGCAGTAAGATTGTATTTATCCTCCCTATATTATAATTGGAGAGCAAGGAATTGCTTTACGCATGGATCTAAGGTTCCTAATGCAGTTACATTACCAGCTCAGATTCTGTCTTTATTAGTGCAACCTATTTTTCTTCCAATTTGTAAGAACTGGATACTAATCAGCTATGATGCACCGACACGGCATTTAAAGAGGGTATGCAGTGTCGGACACGGCATGGACACGTGTCCGACACGGCATTGGAGTGTCGCAATTTAGAAAATTAAAATTAAAATCGGACACGCGTGTCGGACATGCTTGTCCGATTATTAAATGAGGTATCGCTAGGTACATGCTCAATACTGCTCAGTACATGCTCGGTACCGCTCAGTACATGCTCGGTACAGCTCAGTACATGCTCGGTACCGCTCAGTACATGCTCGGAACTGTCGCTAGGTACATGCTCGGTATCGCTCAGTACCGCTAGGTACATGCTCGGTACCGCTAGGTACATGCTCGGTGCTGCTAGGTACATGCTCAGTATCGCTCAATACCGCTAGGTACATGCTCGGTACAGCTAGATACATGCTCGGTACAGCATAGTACATGTTCGGTACCACTCGGTATCTTTCCATACAAACAACTTATGAACTTTAAAAAAAAACAGAACTTCAAAATTACTCTTACAATAAAATTTTGACCCCAAGACCTGACCGGGCAGGTCAAACCCCGCCAGAGGGCAGCGCCCCATTGGACCCCTGGCAGACCGGTTTATTGTTGTATTCATGTTGTCTTATTATTGAGATATTTTGATTTCACTTCATATCAATTTAATTTGATGTATTCATATGTATGATTAGTTTGTTAGCAAAATGAGCTCTACTACTGGCGGGAGTGGATCAGCTGAAGGTTCAAAAGAGTCATCTGTCCACGCTGTGTTCGTGTCCTATATTTTTAAAAATCATTATATATTATATTAAAAAATTATTATGTCCGTTTCCACGCCGCACCCGTGTCCTATTTTTTTAAAAATTGCCGTGTTCCGTGTCCGTGTCGTGTCCGTGTCACCGTGTCCGTGTCGGTGCATCATAGCTAATCAGCATTTGGTGCTGTCAAAAAATTGATTTCCCCCTCCTACAAATTGGATTAAATTGAATGTTGATGCTTCATTGTTGCAGTCTAATAAAGCAAGCATAGCATGAGTGTTATGAGATCACAAAGGTAGATTTTTGCTTGCGTATAGATAGAAATTATTGCATTGGGACATCTCTTTATTGGAACTAATTGCTATTTTCGACTTCAAGAAAGAAATACAAGATTGGATGATAGAGAAGCAAGGCATTATTATTGAAGGAGACAACATCAATATAGTTAAGCTTTTGCAAAAGACGATGATGAAGACTAACCGGAATAACAGTATTCATAACATGGATTTTTCTTTTTTAGATGTCTTTCATAATGTTATTTTTCATTTTGTTTCTAGAGAAGGCAATAGTGTGGCGGATTTTTGTGCCCATTATCCCCTTTTAGGTGACTTTTATTCGAAGGATTTTATTGTTGGTGAACTTCCATCAAGTGTTGTTGACTTGATAAGGAAGGATAGTGATAGACTAGCTATCACTTAGATTTCTTTGTATCTTCTTTCTATGCATTAATGCAATTTGCATTTCCTCAATAAAATAAAATAAAATTAGCATAAGCACAATTAGAAAACTTTCCTAAACAACTCTCTCTTGATTAGAAAACTTCCAAAATAATTTCACTTAATTAAGAACTTTCCTAAACAATTCACCCTTTGTTAGAAACCTTACTAAATAATTCCCCTTTAAATAGGAACCTTCCTAAATAACTCCCCCTTAATTCCTTACATAATAAATAATAGCTCCCTCGGCCTAGCTCTAGGCCCCCTTGGGGTTACTCCCCCGCACCCCCACAAAAGACACACCTTGCCCTCAAGGTGGAATGATGAGACTGTCTCTAAATCATCTCATATGGGTCCCATGTGGCTACATACTCAAAATCCTTCCACTTGATAAGTATCATCTGTGTTCTTATTTCCCATCGGCGCACCCTTCTACTTCCAGGGGCTCCAAAATGATATGTCTCCTATCAAAGTCAAGGGCAGTGTAGACGGTGTGTGATCCCCTATCGCACGCCCTAGTGGCTTCTTAGACTTCGGCCTTGGCTGACGTGAAGAATTTGATGGCTGGGGTCTTTGATATCTTGAAATGCTACTAGAAACCACATAAGAGCTTTTAGCTGGTGGTTTTTCATTCTTTCTCTTCAGAGGGCCTGTTTGCAAAGTGCTCTCAATCTTTGGAGAAGATGATTTAGGCGAGACATTCTTTTAACAGGTTGGCTTAGAAAGTTCCTTCAACATAATAGGTAGAGATGAATTTCTCCTTGATCTTTGAGAGAAACTTGTAGATTCTTTCCTCATCATAGCCTTAATGGATTTGGATGCCATTACTGCTTTGTTCTGCTCCAGCGTCTCATGCATCACCTTAAGTTGTTCTTGTTTTGCTGCATGGTTTCTAGCATTCTAAGCTCGAAGTTTCTCATTCCTTCTCTCTCTATATTAGCTATAAAAAACCCCTTTTTAATCTATAGATGTTTGTAACAAACCATCAATACCAACTTTGGCATCAAGGTATTTACCAGCCTTGCTGCTTTCCATCGATTTTATAAGCATGTCATTCAACTCTGCCACTTACTACTGATTCCATTTAGCCGATGTACAATCTTTGCCCTCCATGTCAATGGAAGTAACCACAGGTTCAGTAGGAGGATCACCTTGCAGTGGTTATACCGTGACGATCTCTTCAAACATAACAACGTGAACACTTTCTAGATTTGAAGGCTTGGCCTTCACCTCATCTTCTTTTTTCTCCTCTACTTCATGGTCCAAGTTACCCAAAGCAATCTGATGGCAAGAATCTGATTTTTTTTCCGTGTAGAATACTTAAAGGAACCACCCATTCCCACACTACATCTTCATAAGACAGATTTGGTGGAATTAACGGATGCCTTTGAAGTTTTCGTATTTTGAATATCTACATTTTCATCCTTTTGTTTGCGCTCAAAAAGGTTGATAGCTCTTGAACACTCATTCAAGTGACATTATTTTCAGGCTTCTTTAGTAGATGTTCCATTTCATCATCCCCACTCTCAATTGGATCAACATCTCTATTTGTTGTAGTTTTTTCTCTGTCCAAAAAATAATTGAGGCTCTTAATAGTAATTGCAACAGACCCACAAAAATCAGATCTACCTACCTGGATCAGCCGCATTGGTGAAATAGATCTTTTAGATGTTGCAGATCTTACAACTGGCCAACTTCGTACACCATTAGGGCTATCTCAATCACTTAAATCTGAGGAATCCTTACTCTCGAATGAGTTATGCCGCTTAGCTTGGGCTACTTTAGTAGAAGAAACGATGGTTGCTATGAGATTAACGACATCATATTTTGCACTGAGGGAAAAACTTTCCTTTTGCTGCTTGGTTAATATTTCTTGAATCATTCAAGAATGTATGTTGCTTCTTTGCAGTGTTGAAGTGCATGTTATTTGGGCACAACTCCAGGAACACAAATAATAAGTTGCTTAATTCCACTGCTCCAAAATGCTGAGATGCTAAATCAGAAATATGGTTGGTACAACAATTAGCACCAGTAGCATAATTGAAAGAAGCAACTAGCTCTTCAGTCAAAGCAGTGAGCCTCAAGTCCATAGCCCGCAACAATTGATTCTTTGTAAAT
The DNA here is from genome assembly GCA_016618105.1 of Dendrobium huoshanense. NCBI lineage: Eukaryota > Viridiplantae > Streptophyta > Magnoliopsida > Asparagales > Orchidaceae > Dendrobium > Dendrobium huoshanense. The sequence continues at coordinate 52,065,226 of CM028356.1, read as the reverse complement.
TCAGGAGATAGTGATAACCTAGGAAATCTCTTATTTATGGACTGATAATCCCTTTCACGTTCATTCTCTCGTTCCCTCTCCCGCAACATATCCCAATGGCGCTCCTCTTAGCGTATATCAAGTTCTTGACAAAAAGCATCTCTATCATCCTTCTGTTAAGTAATTATTGGGACTCCAAGATTTAAATGGTCATGTGAAAAAATGCTCCCTTGGTAGTCAGTTCCAGCAGAACCATGAATGCCTTTCCTTGACAAATAATCATGCCCTGAGGGTAAAACTCACGCCATAATCAGTGTTTGACCCTTGAGTATGATGATATCATCAATATTCCGCCTTGGAGCTCCTAAAATTGAAGGTGAATGTGGTCTTCCATATTGAGAACTGCCAAGAATGGGTAAAACATGTGGATCTACATCCATTCTTCAACCATGCGAACTAAATTCTTGAGAACTGGGATGAATAGGTGCAGCACTTGCTACGAGATATTCAATTTGTTTCACATAACGACTAGGATGCAGTGACCCTAAGATCGCAACCACCCCAATAGCTTCTTCCTCCTCAAGTGTAATAGTTGTCGTGATCCCTCCAAGTTTCTCCCATGTATCGAGGGTGGGAATCTCACCATGTCTCAAATGAACCTATCCTCATGGTTCGGCCCATCCCCCTCCTCCGGTAGTCCACTACCTTTGCCCAAATAGCCTCCCATAGTGGTTGTTCACTCCACGACCTCCACCATAAAACTCTCTTCTTACTGTACCTCAATCTAGATCTCCTAATCTGCCTCTTATCGGAGCCCAAATAGGTGGTTCTTGATTAAAGGAACTCTCCTTATCAAATTCTTCCCATCCGATTTCTTTTCACTTAGATTCTAGAAAAGGGAATCCCGGTCGACTCCGGGTTAGGGTTACAATGGGAACCACCGATGGAGTTTTGGATTGCATCTTCATGAGCTTCCTTAACATCTCTTCTATCCCTCCAAATTATCTCTCCATCTGATTCTCCATAGTTAAAAACTTCTCCTTCATAACGGATTTGAATTACCCTATTTTGCCTTTCAATGCATCCACTTTATTTATTGTCATCTCTCCAAAAACCTCGCTCTGATACCAATTTGATGCGTCTTGGAAGTAAAAACAACAAATGAAAGAGAAGAAAACATAGGAACACAAAGATAGGACTGATTTTTTTATTTTTCCTACGATAATAAAGCAAGATACAATTGATCTACTATTCGAGAGGTAGATCAGCTCTCCCACAAACCCTAGACGCCACTAGGAACTCACAACAAACACTAGGAAATAAACTCAGCAATCTCCTCCCTAAACCATTGTTGACCTCTATACCTCAAACCACATGCGAAAGAATCAAACTGGTGAGTAAAGCGATACGCACCTTGGCGCCACGTGTCACTTGAAGGATCAAACGATCTCTGATTGCCAAATAGGATGGCACCGTTGCGATCAGGACATCGAATTCGGCTAGATCGAGGCTCCTTGCAATCGAATCATACGAGATCAGGCCAAAAGGGATGACCGACACCTAAAATTAAAGCGCGAGGCTGATCAAACGATGCTGGATTGACAAACAGACTTCTTCATTGTGTCTGAACATCGTCAATACCCTAAATGCACTGCCAATTTGTTTAGTTGACGTTGTGCATGCAAATCGAGGCTCCCAAGGTAAAGATTAGCCTCGTCATTGCTCAAACAACCTCCGATCGTGAAACGGACTGCGTCATTGTGTTCGGGATGCCGAAAATATCCTAAATACACTATCAATTTGTTTAATTGAGGTTGTGCACGCAAATCGAGGCAATCCAGTGTAAAAATTACTCTCGTCATTGCTCAAACGACGTCCGATCGAGAAACGGACTGCATCATTGCGACGGAAACGTCGACAATATCCTAAATGCACTGTCAATTTGTTTAATTGAGGTTGTGCACGCAAATCGAGGCGGTCCAGTGTAAAAATTACCCTCGTCGTTGCTCAAACGACGTCCGATCGAGAAACGGACTACATCATTGCGACCAAAACGTCGATAATATCCTAAATGCACTATCATTTTTTTAATTGAGGCTATGCACGCAAATCGAGGTGGTCCAGTGTAAAAATTACCCTCGTCGTTGCTCAAACGACGTCCGATCGAGAAACGAACTATGTCATTGCGACCGAAACGTCGAGAATACCCTAAATGCACTATTAATATGTCTAATTTTGATATTTGGCGAATCCGACACGTTAAACGAGGCAATCGACACACAAAATGAGAAAATTGCACACTAATCGAGGCAATTTGACTTTGGTAATGCAGTCCTGTCATTTTGAAATTAAGGCGTTGAGGATGTATCAGTAGTATAGTTTTTACAATTATAAAATTTCAGCAAATTCAGATGCCAAATGAAGGAATAGTCAAATTCAAGATTAATGGCATTAATGCATACCTTGTTTTGTCGAAATCCGTCGTCGCTTCTGTCAATCCGGCACAGTTGTAACCTCTGTCTCCCTGTCTGAAGCTTGACCTCGTATGCACCAACTTATCACTGAAATGAGCCAAATTGAGATATTTCTTCCTATAGCTATTCCTGACGCAACCACAATCTAAAAGCCCTGAATAGGAAAGGAGTTCCCATTCTCCCCTCTTAAGAAACGAATTCAACTTCTGGCTGCTCTTTTCATTCCAACAAACTCCTCAAGCCCTTGCAACCATCCGTCCAAGCCTCCTTCACGTCCATTACGTAGAAATCACAAGGCAAAGCCGCAGGTAGCCTCCGCCTCCTCTCTGCTAAACTAACGACCTGCTCTCCCCCATCCAGATTCATGCTCAAGCCTTAGAAACTCCAACACTTCACAGCACCTGATCTTCTCTCTTGTTCAAAGAGATCCATACATCGTGCCTCAAGCCAGCTTCTAGATTTCTTCTTTTGCTACCACACCTCCCCAAGACCGGTTGCAACTCTTCCTCTCCACACCAACCTGCAATACTTTTCTCCTTTATCCATTCACATAACAACCCATTAGTTCTCTGAATAGGCCCACCAATTTCCCCCTGTCAACATTCCTTGCTTATTTAATTAAAGTGAAGTCCAGCAAGCAAACGGCCCATTGCATATCTTGCTTCCACTCCGATCCAACAAAACAACCAAACTCAGTTCTTCTCACACTAGTGCTGTCCATTTCAGCAAACAACAAACCAGCAGCTTACTACCCACTTAAAGGTCCATTCCACTCTACAAATCTCAGCTTAAAAGAAGATTTTCTGCACTCCAAAGTCCACTACCAGTTCAGCCCGATAGCAACTCATTTCAAACTAATCTGCTGAATACTTCACAAGACCCATTGCATAAACAGCCCTCATTGTGTTCTCAAAGCAATCCAAAATCAAGCCCAAAATCAGCCCACTACTCCAACCTCATCAAAAACAGCCACTTAAATCCACTTCTGCCCCACTCATCTCTCAAAATCTGTAACATTCCACTCAAAATCAGCCCTTGCCACTTCAAAGAACATGGGTCCATTACAAGTTCATATCTAAACAGACCAAACAGCAGTCCTTACAACAAAATCTCACAACATTTCTATTTCCTAGTGCATCTTACTGAAATTATTTCAGCAAGTTATCAAAACAGCCCTCAGCCCGTTAGCCAACTTTTTTTTTTTTTTACAGAAAATCAAATCTAAGTTTTCTTTTTATTAATAGTATTTATTGCTAATTAGTTTGGTTATCTTTTTTATTTTAATGTTGTTAAATATTGTAACTGTTATATGTACATATGTATCTAATAAAGAGATGTGATGTGGGGAGTCTGGGAAACAAAAAAAAAAAAAGAAGAGAAAAAGAGGAGTTCAAAAAAAAAAAAAAAAAAAAAAAAAATGGTTCTTTTATCGATGCATGCAACGGGCCGGCAAACCCCCAAGGCGCTCACGTAGCGTTGAGGATAGGAAATCGGTGCGATGCTTGCGACGATTTAAGGATCCCTTTCAATGCTAGCAACGAGCCGGCAAACCCCTGAGGCGCTCAAGTAGCGTTATAGGGCGGGAAACCGGTGTGACGCTTGCGGCGAAGGGGATAAAAAAATGTTTTTATTTTACTTTTTTTTATATAAGTACCCCCGAACGCCCACGTAGTGCAGAGGGGGGAAATCTGTGCTTTATTTCTAACGTGTTTTCTTCTTATAAAAACAAACCTAAAACACCCTTAAACGCTCACGTAGCGGGCGGGGATAAAAAAAAAATGCGACCGCGGTGTCATTTTTGACACCTACCTGAAGCGCTCACGTAGCATCGAGGGGAAGGTTGCCTCTTGGTTTTTCCCCTAAACGGGGGAGACGCCGGGAGGCTGCCGAAATTTCTACTAAACTGAGGACTTGGACAAAAAAATTTGAACTTGCACATCGAACTATACTTGAACTCTACAAGACAGCAGGGGACTATTTGAACTCGAATGAGTTGAACAATGAACTTGATTGAACCAAATTGACTTAAGTGAACTTGAATAACTCAAATTGAAATTGAACAATTACAAAGGATTGTACTTAAGCTGGATTGGGACACATCAAATCATATTTGGGCTCAAACTCAAAAAAACATGAGACTTGAATTTGAATCATATCACTAAGTTTTTAATAAAGATTAAGAAAGAATCATTTCAATTTGTAAGCAAGTGCCAAATGGATTTGTGGAGAATTTTGGAACAAATCTCAACATATGACAAGGGACTTGTGAAGGAGAGCATCCAAGCTTGGTCAATGTTCAAGCAAGAATCAAATGAAAATACAATCAAATAATGCTAAATGAGCTTGTGGTTCAACTTATTTTCAAGCAAAGGCTCACAAACAAAGTCACTACAAGCTTTGGTATAAAGCTTATTTGAGCAATCTCATCATGCATGATCCAAGTCATTTTTTTTTTTTTTTATGTGGCAACAAAGGACTTGTGCCAAGACTTCAAATGAGTAAGATTTTCCCATAAGCAAATGAAGAACTTATGAGGATCATTCTACATGTTATAAGCCATGAATAAAGATAACAAATTTTGATTTGAAGAATGGTCAAGGTGTCAATCAATGATCCAAAACATTCAAATGAACATCCATTCATGAGATTAAAGCAAATTGTCATCTTCAACCAATCAAGCTATGAGCATGGTGAAGAAACTTGTAACATTCTTCTTGTAACTGAGGATCAAAGACTTGTAATAACTCTAATCAAAATCCTACAAACATATGCAAGAAACTTATGGTGGAGGCAATGACATGTTTGAAAGGGACATGCAACAAGTGAGATATCAATAGACCACCACATTGATTGGAATGTAGATGATGATTAAAGCTCTGTATTATTTGATTGAACGTTAATAAGCATAAGAAGCTTGAAATCAGAACATGAATGATAAGGAACAAAAACTGTGAGCTAAATTGTGAAATGTTGGACCCCACTTACAATATGCAGGTGTGAAATAAGGTTAAGATTCTCAAATACATGAAACAATGTGTTGTAATGACTAAGACCACAACAAATGCAAGAAATTATGAGTTGAAGCAGAAGATTCGTTAGTACACTATGACCCACCTGCAAAAAGTAATGAGTAGTGCACGACAGTCTACCTGTACAAAGCAGCAAACAACTTAGTCTAGAAGCTGCTACGCCACACCACCGGATCTGCAACATTCGTATAAGCAGACAGAAGGCGTCTATTCCAAGAATACCCCCGCACGTGCACAATAGTTTGTATACACATAGGCACACTAAAAGGAGTAAATGTAATCAAATACCCGCATGGGCCCCGGCGAGCATGTTATTGGTACACATGTGACATCTAGGGATACTGCGCGGGTCAATAAGTAAATTCTAGTTCGAACCCGATCCTCCTATACGGATCAATAGGAGTCGACAATGTTCGAACTCTCAAACAAATATACAGTTGCGACGACCAGTATATTTGTTTAATACATTCATATTAGGCTTTCAAGGCCTATAATCAAGAGAATTCACTAATAAAGACATAAAACCTACGAAACCCAATCCTCTGTCGACAGCCAGACAGAGTCGACAAGGTTCAAACTACAAAAGAGAAATAACCTCTAAACACCCCGATGATGGCCGTATTGATTGCTTATCTTAACCGGACGGATTCAAAAAAAATTTCCAATTCCGTCCAAAGTCCAAAATCCAAAACTCCACAAAAATTCCAAAATCACAAAAATATTTAAAATTGAAATAAAATCATCCAACACTTAAAGCAAAATCCATCCACCATCCACAATAGTTTGTTAGGGTGGACAAGTTAAAAATTATTTCAGCTCACAAAGAGCCAAATGCCTAGTCGAAAATATCACTAGGATCCATTCTCAAAAAAGTCTTCTGCCGATAAGGACGTGGTACGAGTCCTCTGACCGGCGGTTCGCCGCTAAATGGCACCGTAGGATAAACGATTATGACCCAGGACCCTCTGAACCGAGTGGTTTTGCCGCCAAATGGCACCACGAAATACCGGTTATGGACAGCGCCGGTACGTTCCTTATTGGCATCAAATCATTGAGATATGAATCAATAGGATATGATCGATAGGGCACAAAGCCCTCTGTTAGCTAAGGTGGATTCAAATTTGTCCCCTTAGACAAACATTCAACCCCGGTCTACAAGGTTTCCTTGGACGAAGCAACCCATAGCTGCTGACAAGGATCCTTCTGTCAGGTTGGGTCGACTACCTCCTCTGACTAAGTAGACCAGGGACCATGATGGCCCGGGATGACGGAACCATGGGATCTTGATCGGGTCTATCATCCATTCCACCACCATCCGCTTTAAGTACAGGATGGTGCAATTTCTATTTTAAATATCAAATTTCTCAACTTCCCAAATCTTCCAACTTATCAAATTCCCAATTTTCAAATTTCAAACCCATTGCTGCTACTATATGCCAGATACCACGTATTCTCTACGTATCTGATTGACGACTAGCCTTAATCGAAAGTTCTCTCTCGTTATCGGGAGAGGTAATTAACTATAGGGGCTTGCGCCTATAGGAAACCAGAACTCAGATCATAAAGTCCTCACAAAATGAGGGCGAAATCTCTGGTTAGTGTCTTATCTACAATCCATCTGCCTTCCAAAATTTACCTCGGAACTTATTCCGTTTAAAACTCCCCTAGCCGAATAAAAAAGAAAAAAGCGCGAGCGGAGGCTGGGGCCGAATTTTCGGAGCCCACAACCATAAACAAAGTCCTCCTTAAATAGCCCTAGAACACAATAATACAATTAGAATCTTCCTAATCAGCATAAACATAATTTAAAAAACATTTCTAAATAAATAGAAGCATCCTAACCAACATAAACATAATTTAGGAAACATTCATAAACAATTAAACATGATTTAGCAAACCTTCCTAAACAATTAAACATATATTTGGAAACCTTCTAAACAATTAAACAATATTTAGGAAACCTACTTAAACAATAAAACATATTTTAGGAAACCTTCCTCAACAATTAAACACTTTCAAAATAGCATAAACACAATTAGGAAACATTCCTAAACAACTCCTCCTTGATTAAGAACCTTCCTAAATAATTTCACTTAATTAGGAAATTTCCTAAACAATCCCACTTTGATTAGGAACCTTCCTTAAAAATCTCCCTTAATTAGGAACCTTCCTAAACAACTCCCTCTTGATTAGAAATCTTCCTAAACAGTTCCCCCATAATTCCTTACATAATAAATAATAACTCCCAGGCCTAGTTGTGGGGCCCCTGGCATATCATAAAGATCATACAATTATAATGCCCTCCACACTAGTCACTTCACCTAGACTACTGAAAATAAGATTAATGAAAACAAGCATAAATTTTATAAACAAGAATGCTAAGAAAATTGATTGCACGATCACAGATTCAATCCTACAAAAGGTAGCATGTCCTGAGCTATAATTCTACATTAATATTAGAGATGATGTGCAAATGGAAACTCTAAAATTATTTAAGCACAAACAGAAATAGATTCTTACACAATTTTCATTTCAGCAATTTCTGATAGGTTGAGAGAATTCGCTTTTGCAAAATATCTGGAGTGAAGTGAATATTCCTCAGCAGCACTCAATGGAGGACCACCTAAATCTCCAAAACCAAGCAACTTAGCAAAATCAAAGCCATTTTGAGCTTGGGCAGCTTTTTCCCATTGTTCCTTCCTACGCTGGTCCGGGTCCTTCATCAATGACATGAACGCAGGATCTAGATATGCATCCACATGAAATGAACTGCTACAGAATTTAAATCAAATTAGCTTGCTTCTGTAAATATTTATCATCAGCATGGCATAATCAACACTTGGGAACTCCAACAACAAATCAAAACAAATTTTACGCACTTGGGAACTGCAATAAAAAAGATGCTAGGATGAAATTAAGTATGCCAGCATCGTTTGGTTATTGATGCAAAATAAGATTGACGCTACTCACCAAAAATTTGCAAAGTTGCCCTTTGGTCGATTCATGCCAGTGCACATGCAGTAAATTTGCAAGTTGCTAAAAAAAGCAGCTAAAATGTACTACCAAAGGACTCAATTAGCTCAACTATAACCAAATGATCTGATATAAAAATCAAAGTTCATGTTCATCCAAAACGCAAGATGGTGCATTGAGACGTGTTAATCGGCATGCTGAGTTTATATTTGAATTTAGATGGGCTGCTTTAGCAGTTCAGTGTTTTTCTTTAAACATGCCATGATGACCGTTATGAGAACAAGTTGTGTTCTCTAATGTTCTAACCTTTATCCTCTCTAGTTGAATTTGGTTCCCTGTGCTGGTTTGGTTCGCTTCAGCCATCTGTTCGCTATTTTGCTTTCAGTTTGGTTATAGTCATGGTTCTTAGTTTGGTTTTAATGGGTCAGTTGCTGTTCGGTTTTATCCCTGATGGACTATGAATTAACCCTATTAATTCTGCTCCTTGAGTACTATAGAAAAGGAACACTGAACCACGGTAAAATTTGCAGCTACTTTTATGTGTTTTGTTGTTCCATCAATTGATAATAATTCCTTTGCGGTACTTCCGCGGCTGGCTGTGATTATTCCGTGCAATCTGTGTCTTAAGAGGCCAAGTCAATTAAATTAAAATTAAGGGAAATCATGTGATTATAAAAAGTTATGTCAGAAATATTAAGAGACAAGTTCCAATACTAGTTTCGTTTAAATATTTTTGCAATCTCAATGTGATCTGAGTGTTGATTGAATGTGAATTTTCAAACTAGATGCAAGTGATGGCTAGTGTTTACAAACTTTTAAAGGAAGCAATCTTCTCGTGCTAACATGAGACTTGAATCTTTTCTTTGGGTGATTTCTTTTTATCATTTTCCTTTTCTAAATTTTAATTATTAGTCTGCCTATGTGATTAGATTTAGTCAAAACTCATAAAAAATATGGGTTATCTGATGAAGGTGTGATTATCAAGTGACGTGGTTTTCATTGATCTGGAATTTATATGTTAAATTTGTATTTAGGTGATCATTAAATTATTGTTTGCACAAATTCTGCATGTTTTCTTCTTTTCATCAAAAAATAGATATTTGTTTAAATTGATGGTCTATGAACAGCAATTTTTTTATCATTTTTATATGACTTAATACATTACATTATATAAATATATTAGAAAATCCTATACCTTAAAATGACATCCATCAAATTTGATATCGAATGTTAAAGTTACATCAGCAACAACTAGAAGTGAGGCTCAATATCAAAATCAGTCAACAAATCATCAGAAGAATCTGTTATGTTCGCTCAAGAAAAATGGTTTTAGGCACGAAACCCGCTTTCCCGGCTTACAGTTCCATTTTCCTTAAGGTAGATTGATTTTTTAATTAATCTGATTTCCCCGAGGATCATATATGGGTTTATTCAAATTTGGGTTCTTCCTATTAACACAAGCCCTTATAGTTAATTATCCCTCCCACTTCTTGGAAGAGCAGTCTAGCATAGCTTCAAAATTTTAAGTTTTAGTCTCATTTTTAGGGGACAAAGGTAGACCCGATCAAGATCACATTGTTCCGTCATCCTGGGAATAATGTGGATTTCAGTCTACCAACGCTAACAAACCATTGGTTGCAACATTCAAGGAGTCTGATTAGTAGCCATGAGTTGTCTCATCTCAGAGATCCCGAGTAGAGTGAAGTAATTAGAGGTTGTGTTTTGAGTTTTGGGGCTTATATATATTACAATGTCAATTAGTTTATTTAGTTTGAGGCTTACGGCTTCTTTTAGAAGGTGCCTGATAGTTTAATTTAGAATGGGGCTTATAGCTCTACTTAGGAGTTATCGAGTAGTCTAATTGGAATAGGGCTTACGGTTCCGCTTATGAGTTGCCAGTTAGATTTTTTAGGATAGGGCTTACGACTACGCTCATGAGTTTCCTAGTTGTTTAGTTTAGTTTAGTTTAGTTTGGAGCTTATAGCTCCTTTTAGGAGTTTCCCATTAGATTTCTTTGGGATGGGGCTTATGGCCCGCTTAGGAGTTTCCCATTATTTTGTTTAGTATAGGACTTATGGCTTTACTTAGAAGTTTATTATATATTTGATTTAGGATAGGACTAATGACTTTAATTAGAAGTTTCCTGATAAATTTGATATAGGATAGGACTTATGACTTCACTTAAAAGTTGCCTGTAAATTTAGTTTAGAATAGGGCTTATAACTTCAATTAGAAGTTGTCTTATGGATTTTGTTTTGGATTGGGGCTTACGGGTTCAATTAAAAGTTGTCCGATTTGACTTCGTTTATGGTTCATTACTTCACATAGAAGCTTCCCTAATAAATTGATTAAGAATAAGTCTTACTGCTTCATTTAAAAGGAGCCTATTAGTTTGCTTTAGGTTCCTTAGTTCACTTAAAAGCTCCCTAATAAATTAGTTAAGATAGGATTTATTGCTTCACTTTGAAGTCACCTATTAACTTAGTTTTAGGGTTATCTACCTTAGAAGTTGCCCTAATAAATTGGTTAAGAATAGGTCATACCGCTCCATCGAGAAGTAGACTAAAAATTTAATTTAGGAATAAGTTTTACTGCCTCATTTAGAAGTAGCCTGTTAATTTATGTTTGTTGAACTTAGGAATAGTTACTTTGTTTTTAATTCTCTTGCTTCAAAAGTTGCTGCTTTTTAGTCACAATATTTTCCTTTTGCTTTTAGTATCGTTCTGTTGTTATCTAATTTGAGATCGTTTATTTGCTTGCAGGTATCAGTAGCCCGCACAACTTGCCAGTTTGGTTTAGTATTTATTTTTTTCTTTGTTGTAGATGTTTAGTTTGTTTGGAGTTTTTTGTACTGAGTTGGCTGTTGTATTAGTTGGACTGGTTGTATTTAGAGTATTTTAGTGTAAACATTTCCCTCTTTTTTTTTAATTTAGTTTATTACCTTTTAAGTTAATTAATTAATTGAGAGAAATTTTAATTCATCGTGTTTTAAATTAATTAATTAACTAAAAAATTTTAATTTATTGTGTTTTTTTTTTTTCAAATTAACATTGTCGTTGTCTGATCCCAAATCCTGGATGAAAAAAATAGAATGATGCGTTAGATAGTAGGCAGTCAGCATAAATCTTGTCAAATAACATGAATCATTTAATACATTATGTTAATACTAAGGCGTTCCATGTAAGAGAAGGCTAAGAAGATTAATAATTTATGATTAAAACTATGGTATTCTGATAGAAGTCATACTAGAAATGGTGTAGGCGTGATTATAAATAAGAGTTTGAATGATAATATTATAAAAATTAATAGAATTGGAGATAGAATTATAGTTTTTAAGATTATTGTTGATGCTAAGATTATTAATATTATAAGTGATCATGCTTCTAAAATAGGTTTGGATGTGTTTAAAATTAAAATTTTGAAATTATTTAAAAGAATTAATACAAAATATATATCATGAAAAAAAATTTATTGGAGGAGATTTAAATATACATGTTGGTAAAGAGATAGATGATTTTTAAAATATTGATGGTGGCTATGGGTCTGGAGCAACTAATGATGGTAGTAAGATCATATTAGATTTTGCTATAGCTAATAATTTTATAATTGCTAATACCTTATTTAAAAAAAGAGAGAAATCCTGTAAGAATGGATATAGTAAACTCGGATTGATTATTTATTATAGAAAAAATAGATCGTTTAACTTCCGAAGATTATAAAGTTATTCCGAGTGAAAGTTTATGTATTCAACATCATTTATTAGTTTCGAACTTTAAGATGAAGGGGAAGAATATAAAAAATAAAGTAAAACATTGTTCAAGTATTGATAGGGGCATTTAAAGAATACTAACAAAAATATTTTTGAAAGTAAAATTCTAGATCTTAAGATTTTGTCCGTGCATGAGAAAGTTAATATTATGTGCGAAAAGCAGCTAGTAATACTAAAAAAGTAACAAAGCATGTGCTTGGAATAATAAAGGGAAAAAAGCTCCTAATAGTAAATATAGTTTATGGTGGAATCAAAATGTGCAAGAAAATTTCAATAATAATAAGCTTTGTGATAAAAATTGGTTTAAAAGTAAAAAATTTTGATAATTGGGAAAGATATAAAGATATTTATAAGGAGTCTAAGAAAATAATATGGATGCAAAGATTTTAATTTTTAATGATTTATATAATATATTAGATATAAAAGAGGGTAAAAGATGTATATATAAGTTAGCCAAATAAAGAGATAGTAGTTAGTATTTAATTCAAGTAAATTGCATTAAGGATGAAGATCAAAAAGTGATTTTATGATAAGAGAAATTATTAGAAATGACCTTAATTATAATTAAATGAGAATTTAACTCTTAACATGATATAATGGAGAAAAAAGATTCATGTAGCCGACCCCATGTAGTGGGATAAAGGCTTGTTGTTGTGTTTATTTCAAAATAAATAATTAATTAATTAATTAAAAGAAAATTTTAATTACTAATTAAAAATTTTAGTATTTCTTATTACGATTATTTAATTAAACTGATTAAAATTTTAATTTAAATAAAATCAAATTAGGATTATTTTAATTTTAAAAATAATGTTTAAATTTAATAATAGACTCAAATTGCTTTCTCCAAAAACAAAATTTTAACTTAAATATTTTTTTTTTAATTTGGCAACCTCCTAACATCTCCCCGCAAAGGAAGGTTGAGAAGGCACTTGTATTTCAATCTGGTCGGTCATATCAAAGATACAATAGGCCACATTCAACGGAACGGGCTGGACGAAGGTGGGCAGAGTCGCACAAGTGAAAGGCATGGGTAAGGAGTAAGGCAGAGCGATGTTGCGAGTGGGCGTAAGGCGATAGCGGGATCAAGTTAGCGGAGCGAAGATGGGCCGCATAGGGAGTGCAATGGCGGCGAGTCAGGTGCGCAAAAGAGATCGCGTATGGAAGAGAGGACAGTAGGCCATGAGCACTAGGCAAACCGCGAATGGGAGCAGAGGAGTAGGAACGAACGGAACGAGCAAACAGGCGGAAATGAGCATAAGTTTTTCTATTCGATTTTTTTTTTTTTTTTTTTTTTTTGGTAAAGCCAAAGAATGGCGTCCTTTGTGAAACGAGATGTCTATCCATTTTCTTCTTCTTTTTTTTCAACAAGTTAACCATACAAAACAATTTGATTGACAACAAAATAAGTAAAATCAAATGATTGGCGACATAAATTAAGTTAAAGAGCAAATTAAAACTTTAAAAGCTAATCAATTAAATCAACCTAGCCCAATAGTTGATTCTAATCATAATGATGAACTCTTTCATCCAAATGTTACTATGATTAGAACACCAAAAATAAATCAACACAGAGAAAGAAATCAAGATAAATAATATGGTGTATGACAAGAAGCTTATGGTAATCATAGACATCAAATTTATTGAACGAATTATAAGAAAACTAAGAAAATTAAAATTGAGCTGTTTGTATTTTATGGAAAAGTAGACACTAAGATTTATCTTAATAATAGACAGGTATTTTTAGTAGAATAGCAAATAAGATTGAGAGAACATCAATGATTGCAAAATAAAAAGTAACAAACTAAAATGTATTGGTTGAGTATGAAAAAGATTGGACATGACATCACTTGAGACGAGAAAATTATTGAAAGTATAATAAGTCTTTATCATATAATGATGAATTTTAACACATTAAGACAATGAACAAAAATAACCACCGAATACATGAATACATTTGAGGACTTGTGATTGCATTCTAAAATAGCTAATGATATAAAAACATTGTTTTCTGAGGTTTATATCTGAATTAAGTCCTAAAATTAGAGGAGAGATGATACCACATTAGATTTAATCACTTATGTTTTTCAACTTCCATTAGATTTTGAGTAAATGTTTAAACGTCCAATTGTAAGAGAGCTATTACATATATTAGAACTTTGTCTTTCATCAAAATAGCCACTCAATTTGTTGCGGCCACCCTCCAAAGAAAGTGGTTCTATTGTAAACAAAGAGACCATAACAACAACATCAACATCAAGCCTTTGTCCCACTACGTGGGGTTGGCTGCATGAATCCTTTTTTCTCCATTATATCCTGCTAAAAGTCAAATTCTCGTTTAAATCTAATAAAGAATGATCATTTCTAATATTTTTTAACCAAGTCTTTTTAGGTCTACCTCAATCTTTCTTAACATAAGTTAAATCTAATACCACTACTTTCCTAACCGGGTCATCGGAAGGTCGCCGTTTTATGTGACCAAACCATCAAAGGCGACTCTCTCTAATCTTAGCTTCCACTTTTATGTAAACAAAGAGACCAAGAAGAAATATGTTGTTACTGCATCTAGCTCTAAAATTTCTACTAAATTTGATTTTAAACATCAAAAAACTAGTCACCACACAAATAAAGGTCCTAGTTGGAACTAAACTATTAATGTCGAATATGAGAACGTTGAAATTAATGAGGGAATCATGAATTTCATAGAAAATAAGTGTTTATGATCATGCTTTAATTCAAATTCTTTAGATGTTCTGCAATGCATCATTGTCACACACCTAAAACTAAATCAAATGGGAACCAAAATTCAATTTTTAAAACCTATTTAATAGGGTGATAACCATTACAAACTCATCATCAGGATAGGACTTATATAATGTTGCAGTTAAATCGACTATAGATCGCATGGATTTAAAACTTGAACCTCTATCAAGGCCATATAAAGTAGCTTGGATATATAAAACTACAATTTACATGATACAAAAATATTGGGTCCATTTAACTTACTAAATATAATAATAATATCTGGTGTGACATCTTGCTTATGAATCGCACGTCTTTTTGGGTAGATTATGGTCTTATGATGCACCAACACTTCTCACGAAATATGCAATGTCTAATAGGTATTGGACATGAACTTACCAAAAAACCTTTTTCCTTTCCACTGCACTAACACGCCCATCTCTCGACCCTCCCCCATTCTAGAATTTTAGAGTTTCCTCCCCAGTCACACACTCATCGCACTCTCAACGTCAATGCCATCTCTCATCTCAAGGACAACCCACCCCCCCCCCCCCCCCCCCCCCCCCCCCCCCCCCCCCCCACACACACACACACAAAACGAATATCCTTTCTTGACATCAAAGCTCATGATTAGGATTAGTCCCCCTCTCAACACCATCTCCTTTGTTGACGCCAAAGCTCACGACTAGAATTTCAACTCCCCTTTCTCTCAATGTGGTCGCAACGCATCTATGATGACTTGGTGAGTACCACTTTATTTTTAAAATTTGAGCTAAATCAATGCGTGAAAGCAAGTCTTAAGGTTTGAAAAATTAAGTTAGATTTGATTCAATTTAAATATTTCTTTTGATGAAATCAAGCCTAAGTAGGTTTATTTTTTTTATCTCGACTAATTTCATGAATTTTGACCAAAATTGAGTGCGTTTTCAACTTTTTAGATAAAGCTTGTTTTTTCACCAGAAAATCATAAAATGTGAATGAAATTTCAATAGATTTTAATATAGTTATATCTTTCTTTTAAGAGAAATTGTAAAGCTTAAGCTTAAGTTTTCAACTTTTATGAGAAAGTTAACTAGGTTTAAAGCTTAAGCTTGTGTTCATGTTAAAATTAAAATTAAAGGCTTGTCATTTCTTTCTTAATCTTAATATCTATCTATTTAATTCTTCTGATTTGTTTTTAATTTAAAATATATAAAAATTATAATGATTTATCCAATGCGTATATTTGTCCTATATTTTTAATAATAGGCATGTCCCATGCCAATATCATGTCCAGGTCCTTGTGTTGGTACCCATGCATCCTAATCGTAGTTATATGATTTAGATAAGACTCACTTAGAGAGCTTTAACAATTATGTAGTTAAAAGCAATTCGAGGACAATAGTTTTAAAACCTAATAAGCCTAAGATTACCTCTGTCATATGCAAAAGAATCAAATGGTCTTAGTGAACTAAGGAAATCTATAAATATGGTCAAGCCAACATACTTTCAAAAAGAAAACACTAAAAAATGATTGATATGTGCTTTGATGGCTATAAAATTGAAAAAATTTATGCCTAAAAGTCAATATACCTAAGAATGTTTGTCTATTGTTAATTAACTTTAAAGAACTATATCTTGAGGATCTCCCTAATAAACTGACACCTTAAATACATACAACATGTTATTGATTTGATAGATCATCATTACCTAATTTATAGCAAGTTGACCACTCCTTTGGCACCATGAGATCTCTTGATTTGAATGTCCATCATTGGCTCCCTAAACAAAATTTGAAATTGAGCCTTGGCCGCAATCATCCTAGACCCTAAAAGAATCTACAATATCACCCTAGGACCAAACATTTAGTCCACCCAAACCAAGGATTACTTGGTTTCCCCTATAAACCTGAATTAGCCCATTTCATAAGCTTTCGTAGGTCTAGAAAACACATAAATCTTGCCTGAGTCGATCTTTCTCCAATATTCTATAAACTGTCCAGCAACAAATTGGCACCGCCTTGATCTATCAGCTCTTCCTTCGAGCACCACCTCCTTAGTAGGTTAGCTTCCTTTCTACTTGACCAATGCTTCTAGAACCGATCAAAAACATCTTGGTTAGGGGTTGTCAAAATGGGTCAACGGGTCGGATTCGGGTTCAATTCGAAATTGACCCAAACCTGAATTTGTTCAACCCAAACCCAACCATTTTAATACACGGGTAAAAAATATGGACTCAAACCAGACACGTTAGCAACCTAAATGATCCGAACCCAACCCAATAACCCATTTTTTATTTTATATTTTTTAAGCAATAGATTTTAAAGTAATTAAAAATAATAATACAATCATACCAACAAATAAAAAAATTAAGGAAAATTTTTTTAAACCGGTCAAAATAGAGTTGGCAGGTCATGTAATTTGTTCAACTCAAACTTGACCAATTTAATAAACTGGTCAGAATTCCATACCCAAACCCGACCTGTTTATTAAATAGGTCAACCCGAACCTAAGGTTGCCAGATCAGGTAATTTTTTGACACCCCTAATCTTGGTAGCCAACAACTTCTCAGCAAGCGCCATTTTCCCAAACGCCATCTCATTAGTCTTTGGACCATAACCTCATCTCATTAGTCTTTGGAACTGATAGATGACGTTTGCCCAAATGGATCAATCCTTGGCACTTGACGCCAGCTTCTTGGTGAAGACTCCATAAACCCACACCCAAAATGTCCTCTAAAAAGTTTTCTTCTGTCCGACATTCAACGTTGCCTTCTCAACGAACACATGCTAGCCAAGTCAACCGATCCACTTAGTATATCTTCCTATAAAGTCATGTCTAGGAACTCCTACATTCATAGGATAAATCCCTAGTTGCATAGGGGTCAAGATTGTCTAGTCACTGCACCAAATGGGAGAGAGTTGAGTGGTTACTGTTTCAGGCCAAATTATTTCCCTTTCCATAGAAGATTTTTTGCAGGGTATGCCAACATGTGTGGTTACTGTTTGGTCAAAACTCACACAATCCTATTTATCTAATTAAAATTTGAATTTTGAGGATGTGAGGTTTCCATTTATTCTAAATTTCTATTTAGACAGCCATTAAAATATTCTTAGTGTAAATTTTGCATATTTTAAAGTTATCAAAATAGACGAATATTGATTTAAAGTGATGTTGTGGGTTACAAATATTGATCTTATAAGCATGATTTTGTGAATTACATTATAACTGCATTAGAAAAACCTAAATATAAGCACAACTTGCATCATGATCTAAGAAATTCAATAAAATGACAAACTATTAGCTTCATTAAACTTTAGGTGGCCATAACCCAAAGGTATGAGAATTTATAGCCTTTAACTTGTTTCTTTCATATCAATTGTCTCTTATTAAGATATTAAACTGTAGATCCACCAAGTCATAAAATATTCACAAATAATGATGAGCTCAAGAACACTAGAAAGAGTTGATTGCAACCCTAAGATTACTCTAGAATAAGTATGAGATTAGCTAATATACTATACTTGTAAAATATTTCATGGCAATTGTGTGCACAAAAGCTAATATACTAGACTTGCATCAATACCTTACCATAGCGCTTTATGATCATTCATCATGAAATTAAAAACTGTGCTTTTTGAAGTGGAACAGAATTTCATGCCCTGAAAACATTCCAAAACTTAGTACCAAAAAAAAAAAACTCTGCTTGCAAAGAAAAATCTAGACGTTCAATCGAGCAAGCCTAAAAGCACCTTATATGTCTCTTTCCACATCTAGCATGGCTTATTTTAAGTATGAAAAAATAATTATCACTACTAGACCTCCTAGTTCTTGAAACATAAACCAATAACTAGAACACACTTTTTGTACAATACGTTAGATAAATTATTATGAAATAATGAAAGAGAATTATGAATATTCTCGAAAAAAGATCTGAACAAGGACTTGAAATGAGGGCAGCAGGTTCCTTATTTGAAGCAGAAGTAAAGTATTATAATTCCTAGTTCCTTCATGGCTTCAGTTTCTTTGCTTGGAACTTTTATGTGGTGAAGATCAGCACACAGATACACCAAATGAAAAAAAAAAAGGAAACACTGAAATTTGGAACTAGTCTGGAGTCTCAACTAACCGTCTTAAAGTTGAATCAGAATCATTGATAGGAATATCAACCGAGGTTGTAGATGCATTCGTTGTAGTTGATGACAGCACTGGTAAGGGTTTAATCCTTATTTTTCGCTCATCTATTACAGTTTCACCATTTTCATCCCCAACATCTGCCGGAAGCTTTGATATAGCTACCTCTTCTTCATGTTTATCCCTGGGAAAGTATAAAGGAAGCAATCTGCAAAACATATTTGGAAATTAAGAAATTAAATAACAGTAGAAAAACAAATGTCTTTTATCATACTCCAAGGAGGTTTTGAAAGCTAATCTATGATTCATGCTTGAAGCACGTCTCAATTACAACTTTTTTATATGTACAATATAACTCATTTAGGATAATTTAGGATACCGAAGACACTACCTCTTATATATCTCTGTATCAGATGAATTAGAAGTACAAAAAACAACAGCAGTTATTTTATCCTTTTGCTTTTCCAGGAAACGCCTGACAGTCCCTGGCCATTATCAGATGACAACTCAATTGAGAAGCAAAAAAGAAAAGTGAATGTGCAACAACACTGCTAGGTAATTTATGCAAAAGTGCACGCCGATGTATAATTAAAGGTAGCAAATCTAGAAAGAATAGTAACTGGAACTTTTATTCAAATTACTTCCACTACTCACTTATTGCAACATGGGCAGCAGGTTCTCGAGGATAACCTTTTGCTTCAGTGTATATACATCCCATTGCAATGCTGCATCAGACAAATATTATTGCCAATATTCATAGGAGAAACTATTCATAGGAGTTTCTATTTAAAAAAAAATATATTCATAGGAGAAACTATCAAACATTTTGGCATCTGCATAATTTCATGATACCAACCTCTGAAGACCGTTTTCAATAAGAAGTTCCAAGCAAGAACGATAACAATGGCTCAAAGCATTTTCGGCAGCAGTATGATACTTGACAGCATATTTTGGGCCAACAGTGTGGATAATTTTCCTGCAATGACAGTTAATTTAAATTAATGCTACGACACCAAATTATGAGTGCCACAGGAAGACTGTAAGTAAACAGAAGTTAGTAAATGCTTCATAGCAGTTCCCACATGGAAGCTGGTACAGACTGGTACCAACTGACAACAATAAAGCATTAGTTAGAGTTATCCATTCCCTCTTGCCAAATACCAATAAAAAAATGAACCAAATAGTTCAAACAAATACATGAGATATCCAATAGAATAATTTAAGATGGCTGCATATATTTCCAAATAAACATCTTACTCATCAATAAAAATTGATATTTTTTGCAGTAAATAGTTTATACCCCTAGTTGCTCATGCTAAAAGATGTTAATCTCACAGTTCAATCAGATCAAACCAGACCAATTAGTAGCTACATGTGGGGGGCTTATCTTATATCTGAAAAGCTCTATGCATATGTAATCAAAGAGATATAATTAACATATCTCCTTTTAGTTGTAAGATTTTATTAGACATGTTATATCATTCATTTATTTACCTTTTTATTGTAATTTTTTTATATATCATTGCTTCTACTCTCACCTATAAATAGAGGGTCAGAAGTCAAGCCTAAGAACACATACAACAACTTATTGGTCTCAACCTCTCTACTTTCGAGCAATGAAATCACAATGCTTCTCTCATATTCTCTCCCTCTCTCTTTCTTTTTGGTTCTCTACTTTTTGTAGTCAATCTTGCAAGTAAGATCAGGCTTCGCCCACAGATAAATTTAGCAATGAACATGGAATGATGCGAAAGACAATAAGTCAAGCTTTGTAACTACAAAATAAAGGACAATCAAAAAGGGAAGAATTTTTTAACAACTTATAATTTTATTTTCAATTGATTACACTTTTTCATATATTTAAACAAATAACTATTTCATTTTGCCTAAATTTGCACTCATTTCCATTACTGTTGAATCCAAAATATCATTTCAGATATACAACAACAACATCAAGCCTTTACCCCATTATATGGGGTAAGCTAAATGAATCTTTTTTCTCCATTGTGTCCAGTTAAAAGTCAAATTCTCATTTAAAAATAATAAATGAAATGTCATTTCTAATACTTTCTAACCAAGTCTTTATCATTTTAGGTAAAAAAAATCAAAAATTTTATTCTTTCTATTTAAAATCATTTAAATCTAATAATTTATTATTATTATTATTATTATTATTATTAAAGTTAAACAAGAACTTGACTTTAACATGGCACAATGAAAAAAAAATAAAAGATTCATGTAGCCGAGCCCACATAGTGGTATAAAGGCTTGATGTTGTTGTTGTTGTTATTGTTGTATATTTAAAATCAGTAAATATTATTATTTAAATTTAAAAACTATAAACATTGAACTTCATGATTTCTTTTGGTTGTGTGTAGGAAACCTTTGTGTGGCTTTGTTGTTCGAATCTATAAAATACTTTTCAAATCAAATCTTGTGATTTCAAATGGGTGATATTCTTTCCAATATTTTACCTTTAATCAATTTTTATTTCTCAATTTACTCTAATTTCTCTTCGTGTTTTCTGTGCTTTTCAATACTCTTTACATAAATTGTCCCATCTGAAATTACCCCATAAATTTCTTTCAATTTATATTAGAATTTCATTATGTTTGTTTAAAGAACTATTCTCCAGCCAAGCATTATTTTTTTAACCGAGTACTCCTACTGGATCTGAAAGGAAACATCGCTTGCCCTCCTCTCAAATTACTTCCTTCAAAAATTAAGAATAGGCAAAAAATGCAAGTCAGTCAGTATTATTTCAAAATTTATTAGATAAAACACAAGGGAAAGTCCTTCTTATTTCCCCAAAATTGAACCTTAGAGAACTAACGAGATATAATGCAGTACATGTGCTGTCTTTGGAAACTCGAGGGGTCCTATAAACATTGTCTCCCAATTTTCCCATTAATTGCTTTCAATTTATGTCCAAATTTAATTAAATCTATTTATGAAATTATTCTATAGCCTTGCATTAATTTTTAAAACTTACCAGAGTTGTTTAAAATGTTTTTCCATTAATAGCTTTTATGTTAATGTCATTCCTAAAAAATCCTCACTTAAATCACTCAAAATCAATTAGCATTATTCCTTATTAGCACCATATTCAATCCTAAAATGTAAGTAAATATTTTATTTAAAATATTTTCTTTGATCCAACATGACCTTAACTGGTGTCGGCACATTCATACTAAATTCTTATGAATGTTTTCTAATTTAAATGATAAATTCAGAGAGTAAATTTGAATTAATTCATCCACATATTTTTTTATTCCAATTATTATGTTGGAATGCAAATGCAAGTATATTTTCAGGTTTCTTATTTTGAAATTTAAATGACAGTATAAAATTAAAAATTCATTATATTTCCTATTTTAAAATTAGAAGACAAAGTATTAAAAGCTAAATCATTTCATGCAAAAAAGAAGCCCAACCAACGCTATTTAATTTTTTTCTCATTGTACATGTATACCCATGATCACCTTCTCAAGTGCTTTGATAGGTAGCAACTGGGTCGTGATGAGGGTCTTCCCCTCAGGAGAAGATCCCTTAAAGGACTAGCCAGGGACCAGAGAGAAACTCGCCCAAGGAGAATGGCAGGCGTCGCTCGCCCACATCTATCAGGGAGGTCACCCTATGGTGGGAGACCATGAAATTCCTCACAAAGCAACCAAATCATCACTCATCTCAATCAGATCCTCTTCCTTCGAGCCTATTAGACTCAACTGCATGAGAGCATCAATCTTAGAGGTTCCACACTCCATTCGGCTACCACTACCATACTCAAAGACTATTCATCCCCGCAAACACCACTGCTTGCCTTTCATGACATGGCGACCTCGAGCTCCCTATGTCATTCTCCAACCAGATCAGACAACTAGCTAGCTATGGGTCCATCTCCTCTTAGGACTCTACCAAGAACTCGCCCTACATCTACTAGCCCCTCTATGCTCACTCGTCCGTTGACTTCGCCTCCTGTACCCAACCAAGAGGCAATATGTGTCATAGATTAATGTGCAGCGTTGTATGTATTTTTATTTGTTTCCGTATAGCCTTTCCTGTAGCCCTTAAAACCTCCTAAATAAAGGATGATGGGGAACAGTTTGGGACATTTTTTTACCTTTGGGCTTTTCAACTAGAGACTTTGGATCTCTGGCCTTTCTCTATATTTTCCAATTATAATAGTGAAAATTCTTCCATCTTGCTCTCCTTCTTTCTATTATCTCTATTCTTCATTCTCATTAATAGAATCTTAACTCACCAAACGGATCTACCATTAAAATTGGGTATCACCCACCATACAAATTTGGATTCAACAAATAGCATACTAAAGAATAAAACTAGCATCTGCTGAAATTTAGTGATCGCTTGTCCAACAAAACATCATTAATGTATGAAAAGTTTAAAATTGCGCAATTGGGTATTGAGGTATTTTTCGTTCGTAGGCACAAGCCTCAAAATTCAAAAATTGCATAAATGACAATAAATGTCAAAAGTAATTTTTATATAATACCTACATAATATATTAAAAGAGAATGATGATTCTTAGCAATAGGAAGCACGTAACCAAAAATAACCTACATTATATAATGTTTATGAAAAGAATATATAAATTCATTATTGAAAAGAATGATGTGTCATCTTAAACAATGAATGTATGAAAAGAATATATAAACATAATGAATGAAGTTTCTTAGCAATAGGAAGCACGTAACAAAAAATAACCTACCAGGCGGCATAATTTTCTTGCTATGCCGCTTGGAAAGGAGTTTTCCCCAGTGCAAATCTAAGAAGACCTTTGACAATCATAATTATCTTCCTAAATCCATTACTAAAACACAAGAACCATGCGGTTCATGGCAGGAGCGTCATCCCTTACAAAAAATGTGCTACCAGCATATCGAGAGTAATACCACACCATCCCACCCACAACCCAAAATAAGCCCGTCCCTCCCTCTCTTACATATTTGGAGCTGTAGGAGGGGCAACATTGTATTTTTCACACATCAAATATACAAACAATAGTCCTTTCAGCATATCAAATATATAAACAAATGTCCTTTCAGTTTAGACTAATAAAACTGATCAAAATAAAATAAGATTGGATGTGAGAAAAAGTCTGTAACATATAAATCGGTATAGCAATCAAAATGATGAACTTTCAGCACATACCTGGCTGGGAGATCATAAGCATTAGTCATTTTTGCCATTCCAGTCCGACAGCCACCCTGCAACAAATATTGTGAGAAACTCTATATTCAAAATCATGTATACCTAAATAACACAAAATTAGATTAAATTAACAGTAAAGGCGCACTCCCCAAAGAAATTTACAGAAAAAAAAAAAAAAAAGCATACCAATGCAGAACACTCCTCTGCAAGACCTGGTCCAGCAGCAGTATGCAAACCGGGACTGCTATGTGCTTCATCCAAACTCTAGCAAACAAATAAACAAAAAATTAAACCATTGAAGTACCTAAAAGAAAAAAAAATTCCATTACCACGGGACAAATGACTACAAACATACATAAAAGCACGCTCACCTCATTGGTGGAATTAACAACAGCATCGACCTCAAGATTCCAAGGGTTGCCACGCCATAGATATATCCTTCCATTGATATCATGGTCGACCGGAAACCTCGACACCATGCCATCAATTCCCGAATTCAATCCAGAAGAAGAAGTCAGAGGATCTGAGAAATACAACGGCGAGGAAGAATCTCCTGATCCATAAAGGAAAGAAGATCTCTGATCAGTGTCATTCCAACTGGGTACCTGATCGAGCGTCACCACGCCACTTTCACCGCTGTCTGTTGGCATCCCACCGCGCGTAGCCACGGTCCGATACATATCGAAACCAATAGATTCCGCTCGATCCAACAGACGGAAACCTAAAAAGATCCAATTTTTCAGGTGATAGCCAGCGTTCTAACACAGAATCAACAGAACCCGCACGTTGAATTAATCTCAAGGTTGAAGTCATAAATGGGCATCAAGATTTTGGAGAAGAAAGAAACCCTAAGGCCTTGGAATACATATCTGCTTAGAATGAAGGGGAACGAAGCCTAAAACTGGGTTCCGAAGCCAGGATGAAACGAGCAAAGATTGCAAACGAATGGTCAAGGAGGTTGGGTTCGACAAGCACGTGATAGAAATTATTCTGTGTGGAATCCGATCACAATATGTGTTCGATTGCTTACGTGAAAAGGGTTAAACAGTCAATTGACTTGCGTAAACCTCGTAAATCCGACCCGTCTTTCAGCCCGACCCGGGAGATTTAGGTTGGCGCTTCTTTTTTCAGAATTTAAGGCGGACGCGAATCACCGCAATATATAATGCTTAGAGCCAAAATTTTCGCAGAGAAAATGCCGATGAAGATGGAGATTGATCTGGAGGAGGATGTTGGTTTTTATGAGCAGAAAATATTTTCGCAGGTCTCGGAGGAAGCCGATAACCTGGAGAATGCCGACGTCCCGGAAACAAGTGCACATGAAGCAGAACACGTAGAACCAGTGGGACTGGACGAAAAGTTCAGCATCTCGGTAAAGTTCGCCTCCTTCCAAATTTTCTTTGTGCATTTATTGTGTTTAACAAAGATGCGGTTTTTTATCAACAATGTGCATAATGTAAGATTGTAATTGATTTAAAAAGAATACTCGATGTTCTCTTCTTCTAAAACATTATTTATCTAGGCTACAATAAGGATTTTGTAGTTCGATTTTCTTATTTCAAAGGTTTGTTGCGTATTATTTGCGTATGTATTGCGTATCTATTTGATATGCATTGAATATTTCTGCGTATACATTGCGTAAACATTGCGTATACATTGCGTATGTGTTGCTTAATTGCTGCTTATCTTTTGCGTATCTGTTGCGTATTGGTTTCGTATTTTACCATTCACTTAATGCATATTTCTCAGGATGTTTATGTTAATGAGAAAGAGGCATACGAGGCTTATCGTTCTTATGGATATAATCTTGGTTTTAGTGTTCGTAAGGATTATCACAGTTACTGGCCAAATTCCAGAAATTTAAAATCCAAGGACTTTGTTTGTTCAAAAGCTGGTTTCAAGAAGTTGCCTGATCTTAATATCCAAAAGAAATATCGAAGATTAGATACTCGAACTGGTTGTCCAGCTATGGTTAGGTTTACAGTGGATGAAGCTAGATATTGGAAGGTGAAAAAATTTATTGAAAATCACAATCATGATTAGCCTAAGCCAGAAGACCGACATCTTCTTAGATCATGCAGGAATATGTGTGATGAAAAAGCTTCTGTTCTTAAAGCAATGACAGATGCTGAGATAAGAACAATTGATACATTTTCCTTCCTTGTTGATGAAGTTGGAGGTGTCAAAAATATTGGATTCACAAGGAGGGATGCGTACAACTTTATTCAAAAAATAAAAAGAGCTAAGATGGAACTTGGTGACACTAATACTTTGATTGAGTTATTTAAAGAACGACAACTTAATGATAAGGATGAATTTGATAGATTGTTAAATTTTTTTTGGGTTGATGCGATTGGTAAGAAAGATTATGACTGCTTTGGTGATGTGGTAATTTTTTATACAAGTTATAGGCTTAATAAGTATAATTTGGTATGTGCACCATTTGTTGGGGTTAACAATCATTGGCAAAACATTTTGCTTGGGGTGGTCTTCTTGTCCGAAGAGACAATTGAATCATTTACGTGAGTGTTTACAACTTTTGTTCGAATGATGGGTGATAAACAGCCAATAACAATATATACAGATCAAGACCAGGCAATGGCTAGGGCCATAGAAGTTGCACTACCTCACAGTCGTCATAGACTGTGCCAATGGCATATACGAAAAAAGGCTCCATCAAAAGTATCGTGCTACAATACCAACAACAAAGTCAAAGGCCTCTTCAATAAGTGTTTGAGCAGATGTGACTCTAAGGAGGAGTTTGAGAATGCATGGGCTGAATTGATCATACAAGGGAACCTCCAAGATCATGTTTGGTTGCAGGATCTTTATAGGATAAGGAATAAGTGGTCAACTGCCTTCAATAATGATTATTTTAGCATGGACATTCTATCCACACAACATAGCGAGTCTACTAATAATGTGTGTCATGGCATTTTTAAGCCCACAAGTTCTATAACTGATTGCTTTTTGGGTTTATAGAAGTTGATGAGAATTGGCACCGGAATGAACAGGATGAGGATTATAGATGCAGCCACTCCGAAATAGAACCTGTAATAAAAAACTGCTCAATATTAAAGCAAGCTGCTCAATTTTATTTAAAGAAACTATATTCATTTTTTGAACAAGAATTTTTACAAGGTGTAGGTGTAATGAGTGTAGATGAGTCTAGTGATTCTTCTAAATTTTTTGTTTATTACACAGAGACCAATGATCACTCTAAACCATGGGTTGTTGATTTTGATGCACAAAATGGTAACATTCAATGCTCCTAGAAAAAGTTTGAAACGATGGGTTTATTGTGTTCTCACTGCATAATAGTTTTAAGGCAAATGGCTATTGGAAAAATCTCCGAGAAGTACCTACTGTTGCGATGGTCAGCACGAGCTCGACAAGATATATATGCTGATCTAAATTTGAAAGAAAATTCTCATAATAGCTCTGAAGCTAGTAGTGGATTCATATTCAGAAATTATATCAGCAGGTTTGCATATGAAATGAGCATACGAGCGCAGCTGAATGAGGGTGGTGAAGAATTCCTAATGGCTGCGATGAAGGATACATCTGTAAAACTCGATTTGGTTGTTTTTGGGAAGAGAAAGACATACAAGACTACACAGGGTGGCAGTGTACAACTGAAAGACCCTCTAAAGCGTAGGCCTAAAGGCATATCCAATGCTAGGCTGAAAAGCCACTGGGAAAAGAAGACAAAGAGTATGATATTTTATTTTCTAAATAATTTTATTTATTGCCTATTTTGACATATTGTTATTAATTTTTTTAACAGGGAAACCACCAATGAAGAAATACACAACAAAATTTGAGACTCCTTCAAGCATGCCCGAATGCTTAACTGAGAATTTCATAAATTCTGTACACTCCAAGCAACCCTCAGATCAGCAGTGTAATTTCACAAGCATACCTGAATGCTTCACTGAGGACTTCATAAATGTTGTACATTACAGTCAGGCATCTCCAGCTAAGCAGTACAATTTCTCAAGAATGCCTGAATGCTTCACGGAGGATTTCATGTCACAAGCATGCCCGTCTAGTCAGGCATCAGTACAACAGTTCACCAGCATGCCTGAGTGCATGACAGATGATTTCATAGCCGGGGAACCGTCCAGTCAACCATTAGTAAAGCGAGCAAAGCATTTTAATTTCACAAGCATACCCAAATGCTTCACTGAGGAACACATAACAGGTGTACGTTCCAAAAAGCCATCAGCAAAATACCTGAAGTTGATGATGGATATCATTAAAACAGAGAAATCTATGTTATAAGAATATTTGTATGATGGATATTTATTTGTAAGAATATTTGTTGATGGATATTTATTTGTAAGAATATTTGTTTTAGCTGTCAATTTTAATTTGCGTATGTCCTGCGTATACAGCGCGTATACAGCGAGTAAACAGCGCGTATAAAAACGTATACAGATCGCTTATTCTATGTTTCTGAAAAATGCAATATATTTTCAATTATTACTAAATAATTTTAACCCATTATGAATTTATGATCTCCTTTATTGCATTTCATAATGTTTTGAATTAACATTATTGCTTTGAATGAATTTATTGCTCAATATAAGAAAATGCAGTCGTTTACGTATTTTATGCGTATGATCTGCGTCTTAACGCGTCTAGTTTGTGTAAATAGTGCGTACTATACTCATACCCATGTAAACATTCCTAATCGAATTAAAATGAGTATTTGAATGTTTCATACCGAAAGAATGCATCGAATCATTTAAATTCTAATTAATTTGATTTTTTTAATCAAAAAATCAAGAACTGTTCGCTGCGTATAGAAGGCATATGCAATGCGTATGAGACGCGTATGTAAAGCGTATTCTGTGCGTACTTTGAATACCTAAATGAAACCTTCTTAATCGATTTGAATTAAGGATCAATGGTGGAAAACCTTATATTCAACGATCCTTTCTGGTTTTATTGATGAGGTGTTGCATTCGAATTAATTTGACTCCACTCCACATACTCTAATGAATGCTCCACCATAGGAGCATAACACACACTCTAGAACTATCACTTGTGTAGCACAAGGGTGTACACAACCATCAAGTCTCATTGGGAAATTCTTACAAATCATTTTCAAATGATGCTAAAATGAGTATTTGAATGTTTCATACCGAAAGAATGCATCGAATCATTTAAATTCTAATTAATTGATTTTTTTATCAAAAAACCAAGAATTGTTCGCTGCGTATAGAAGGCGTATGCGATGCGTATGAGACGCGTATGTAAAGCGTATTCTGTGCGTACTTTGAATACCTAAATAAAAACCTTCTTAATCGATTTGAATTAAGGATCAATTTTGGAAAATCCTATATTTGACGCTCCTTATTGGTTTTATTGTCGAGGATACGCATTCGAATCAATTTGACTCTCATCCACATACTCTAATGAATGTTCCAACATAGGAGCATAACACTCACACTCTAGAACCATCTCTTGTGTAGCACAAGAGTATACACAAACAACAAGTCTCATTGAGGAATTCTCTCAAATCAAATTAAAACGATGCTAAAATGAGTATTTGATTGTTTCATACCGAAAGATTGCATCGAATCAATTAAATTCTAGATAATTTGATTTTTTTTATCAAAAAACCATGAACTGTTGGATGCGTATAGAAAGCGTATGAGATGTGTATGCGTCGCATATGTAAAGCGTATTCTGTGCGTACTTTGAATACCTAAATAAAAACCTTCTTAATCGATTTGAATTAAGGATCAATTTTGGAAAATCCTATATTCGACGCTCCTTGCTGGTTTTATTGTCGAGGATACACATTCGAATCAATTTGACTCTCCTCCACATACTCTAATGAATTTTCCAACATAGGAGCATAACACCCACACTCTAGAACCATCTCTTGTGTAGCACAAGGGTATACACAAACAACAAGTCTCATTGAGGAATTCTCTCAAATCAAATTAAAACGATGCTAAAATGAGTATTTGATTGATTCATATCGAAAGATTGCATCGAATCAATTAAATTCTAGATAATTTGATTTTTTTATAAAAAAACCATGAACTGTTTGATGCGTATAGAAAGCGTATGTGATGCGTATGCGTCGCGTATGTAAAGCGTATTCAGTGCGTACTTTGAATACCTAAATAAAAAACTTCTTAATCGATTTGAATTAAGGATCATTGGTGGGAAACCCAATATTCGATGCTCCTTGCTAGTTTTATTGTCGAGGATACGCATTCGAATCAATTTGGTTTTTTTATCAAAAAACCATGAACTGTCCTCCGCGTATATACGACGTATGAGCTGCGTCTGAAATGCGTATGGTTTGCGTATAGAGTGCGTACCTTGAATTCCTCAATAAAAATTTCTTAATCGATTTAAATGAAGGATCAATGGTGAGAAACATTATATTCAACACTCCTTTATTGAGGAATTCTTTCTCAAAGCATTTTAAAACGATGCTAAAATCA
Organism: Dendrobium huoshanense; assembly: GCA_016618105.1. Taxonomy (NCBI): domain Eukaryota; kingdom Viridiplantae; phylum Streptophyta; class Magnoliopsida; order Asparagales; family Orchidaceae; genus Dendrobium; species Dendrobium huoshanense. The sequence continues at coordinate 52,034,506 of CM028356.1, read as the reverse complement.
CATGAAATCTTTCTTAATTACAAGAAAAATCTTTCTTAATTACAAGTAATGTACATAAATTTAAAATATGAAAAGTTCATTTCATTGCAGCATAAAACAATCCGTATGCAAATTATGCTCTATATTTTGGCATTTTTTCTTGCCAATCCGTTCTCTCTTGCCAGTTGGAGTTGTTTTGTCGAACAATATTCTCCATGTATTTGCCAAACAAACATATCACAATCTGTATTGTTGGTCTGAGTTGGCGCCTTCTTCATTGTCTTGAAACTCCATTTAGTGATATTTTGACGAAAGGCTTTTTTGCAATCCTTATTTAAGCTTGCAATCTAAACAATATATGGAATAGAATTAAGTCACTTAAAAATAATCACAAAATTTATAAACAATTTAAGATTAGAATCAAACTCACTATCTTCACAGCAATACTTCTATACATAGGGTTGGGTATGGAGTCGTAAAATTCTCACCTTTTCTTCTTTTTGTAACTAACTAGAAGGGTCCAGTGCTCTCTGTGAATAATTGGATTAATTATAATACTGCTTGACTGAACAGATTTGTAGTCTATGTGCTTGAGGAACAACACTGATTTTACATCCTTTACCTTGTAATGATGTAAACAATTAAATATAAGAATTAAATAGTTCAAATAAAAAATTATATATAAAATAAACTAGTATACTAACCCAATACATTGGTGAGATGTATAGATATTTTTGATACTGATCTGGTGAAATTTTAGACTTCTCATTTAATAAAATGGAAAAAGCATCAACATGGTCATTGTCCAGGTAACTATCTGATAATATTTCGTCGATCATGCGTCTTGAAAATCATGACGTTCCCAGATTCAAATACACACATGCTACTGAAATATTTAAACAAAAAATACGCATAAGGTACGCGCATTATACGCATAAAAAACACATTAAATACGCAATTCGTACGCACAAAGGATGCAAACCATACGCACGTAATACGCATACCATCCGCGCATTATACTAAATTAAAATACCTGTCAAGATATTTCTTTATGTTTTCCCGAAGAAAAACTTCCTGCGCTGGACTCAACATTTCCACGCCTTTGTAATTAACTGTGGGACTTGCAGGATAACCTTTATTACAACATCATCAACATTGATTATTTCTGTAGTTTGAGGAACTTTATGGGGAACTTTTTGGAATGGAACAATTTCTTTCGAAGGTTCTTTTTGTGGGGGGGCTTCTTTGGACTGTTCTTCTTGTGGGGGGGGGGGGGGGTTCTTTGGACTGTTCTTCTTGGGGGGGAGCTTTTTTGGACTGTTCTTCTTGGGGGGATCTTCTTTGGCAGCTTTTTGGACTGTTCTTATTGGGGGGGAGCTTCTTTAATAGGTTCTTTTTACGGGGGAACTTCTTTGGTAATTACTTATTGGGCAGTTTCTTCAGGGATATGGTGTACCCTTTTCTGCTTCTTCTTCTTTTTTTGGCTTGATTTTCTCTCTAATTTATTCTTTTTGCTAACCCTTTCAGCAGCCTGGGTCATCTCAACATCATTCATTTTTTCTGGGCGTCGGTCTTGGTGTGTTTAGATGATATCTGAATATTGTTGGGGGATGGAATTGTATGGGGAATGAATGATGAGGAGGAGGGAGCAGCTTGCTGATCAGGCTTAATAATTCCTTGGATAATGCAATGTTGGAGCTTCTCATCAATAAGATCAACTCTCTTCACAATTTGTTCAAAATTCTTCCTCATTCTAGCTTCAAATTTCTGGAAGAGGTTGACCATGGACTCCTGCACAATCCCTATTATTTTATTTTCAAGTTCATCTAAGGGTTGGGGTTGGGGTTGGGGTTAGGGGTTGGGTTTTCAAGGCGGATTTGGGCTGCAAAGGAGATTGTGGGGGGAGATGATGTTCAGGTGTGTTAGTTTGAATGTGTGAAAGAGGGGTTGATGGATATTTCTTTACACCCAAGAGATCACATTCTTCAGGGGTTACTCCTTGGATGTTAACAAAAATCTGTGAAAAATTATTCTCAAATAAATACGCAATCTAAACGCAATCATATACGCAATATATACATATTATATACGCATACCGTACGCACAACGTACGCAAGACATACGTATAGTATACGCAAACCGTACGCAATATGTAAGCAATATATAAAACTTTTCACAGTAAATACCTATCTTCTCTTTAAATTAACAAATAATTTGGCAGTCTTCTCAGTGTTATATACAATATCATCAGACCATCGAAGGAAACGGGGCCTTCTGTTAGGATACTTTAGGAGATGAATGGAAGTATGCTCCAGGAACCAAACCTGTATAAAATTTAGATATTCTCAGTTAGTTTTAGCAAAACAATCAGTCAATTAAAATGTTTAATAATAATTGTTTTAGCACTCAAAATAAGCAGTGGCACAAATCCATTGACATAACCCGCTGGCCTGTTTTTTTAGATCTTCATAGATACATTATTAAAATCTTCAACCAGGCATTCCCAAATTGCCCATGCTTTGTTAATTGATGAAAAATCATCAACATTATTTGCTATTATCTTAAGCATCTTAGGAACTTTAAAGTTGCTTTGTTGGAAAAATAAATTAGAACACAAATACATAATAAATATTTTCAACATGGTATCTGGGGAGCTTTCCCTAGTCAACTCAAACATTTCAGTCTTAATATCTTTTGAGCTGATTGTTGAAGTCGGCAAGGTCATCCAAGTAATCTCCTCACCTCTATTTGGTAGTCCAGTCAGGAGGGCCACTTCATCAGCTGTGAAAGGGACAATATGGCCCTCTATAATAAAGCTTTGCTTTTCAATGTTCCACATTATCAGCAGCTGGTAGATAAGTGGGGCGTTTTGCTCAAATCTAGAAAATTGAAAAAATTGATAAATATTATGTTCCTTCAATTTCTCTTCAATTTCAACAGGAATTATATCTGAAAACGTATCACACATTGTTCTGAAAGTCGAAACATAGCATCTATATGATATAGGACAGACGTAAATCTGCGTAGAATAAAAAACTATAATTAATTTAGAGAAGCATATTATAAGTACGCATATAAAATGCAACAAAAAATACGCATATTATACGCAACGTGTACGCATACCATACACAACGGGTACGCATACCATACGCGTTGTGTATGCATACCATACGCGATGGGTACGCATACCATACGCAATGTACGCAAAGGATGAGAAAAATATCACCAGAAATCTATGGTTTAGGGTACATCAATTATTTTTATTTTTTAGAAGTTTTGTTTTATGATTTAAAGATCAAAAGTACTTATTATAAAAAGTTAGGTTTAGTCTTCAACATATACGCAGAAAATAAGTAAAATTTACGCAGATTATACACATTGGGTACAAAAAAAATACGCAAAAAGAACGAAAATGGTGAGATAAATTTAAACTTTTATAGTTACTAGGAATGATTTAAATTTATTTTTTGGTTTCTTCAGCAAATACGCGTTGAATACCAAAGATATCCGTAGTTCATTTTATGTCAATGTAAGAATTTTCGCACCTTTCTCTTTGCAGGTGAATCCTTTTCCACGTCCATGATGAGAAGAAGAGATTGCCGGAGGAATTCAGCGAGAGTTTTTTGCTGGAAGCTCAGGAGAAATGGAGCGAATGGCCGAAATGTCGAATTTGGAAAATGTTAAAATTTTCCGCCATTTTCATTGTATATACTGGGCGGGCCTCGGATTATTTACTCTCGAAAATACAAATGAGTCGGGCCTTAACTTTCCACGTAAGCATGCCCCACGCGTTATGTTTTTATTGGCTACTATTACAGACCGAACACATCGTTGTGATCGGATTCCACACAGAATAATTACTCCAGTTGACGGGAGGCCAAAAATAAGTTCGAACATTCAATAAAAATTTATCGCGTCACCTTGCGCTTTACTTGCGCTTTTTGACTTGCGCATTATTTGCGCTTTACTTGCGATTTACCTGCGCTTTACTTGCACTTTTTGACTTGCGCTTTAGTTGCGCTTTAGTTGTACTTTACTTGTGCTTTACTTGCGTTAAATTTAAAATAATATTTTATTAATATCCGGACCTATCTCTGCGTTCGATCACCTGACCCAATAATTTGCCCTTTCGGGGGCTACGGATAGGAGTAAAATTTTTGTACCAGAAGATTTTGGAAGTGTGAATAGGGTTAGGGTTGTTAAAAAGTCCAAGCCAAAAATCTGCCTATATAGTTATTATTGATTTCAAGCTTATTTACTAAGTTCAATGTCAACTATTAAAAAATTTATAGGTACGAGTTTGTCTCGATTGCTTTGTTTGGAAAGCTCTCGATTGTTGAGCTCTATTTTTTAATTTAAAAAAAATAAAAGATTTTTTTTATTATTTTTATATATAATTAATTTTAAAATAATAAATATATCATATAATTCTAATTTAAATAAGTTTCTAAATATATTTTAAGTTAATTAAGTGGCCCAAGGAGCTTTCAAGTCAAGTCAAGCTGAGCTTGAGCTCGAGCACAAACTCGTGACTCGATAAACTCAACTCATGAGTTCATTAATGAGCCGAGCTCGAGCCAACTCGACTCACTTATAACCCTAAATAGGGTTAAGTTGGTAAAGGGGAAAATTTCTTATGTATTTTTTTTAAGTGGCACTTGCCACATATAATAATAGCTTTATAATTAAATTCTTGAATTTTTTAAAATATTTTATTTATGTTGGATTTACATGTATATAGTACTTAAATTATAATTAAAATTTATATAACATAATATTTTATGATTTTCTTAAATGATCTTAATGAAATCTCTTATGGACCATAAAGAAAAGATGAAAAAGTTTACTTGAATCTTGCGAAGGGAATATGTGCTAGTGAAGGGTAACTGGATCTCACTAACGAGTTCAATCATTAGCAAAGGCAACTGGACCTTGTTGGTGAAGGGAAACGGGATCACTGGCGTAGTGTTTCGATAACTTTGATGGTGAGGAGGCTATTATTGACTTCAATAATGAATCTGGAGATTAATCCAACAAAGCAAAGCGAAATGATGAGCAAACAAGCAACTAAAATTTTGGCAGAGTACCTTTACAAAAACTCTCTTCCACCACTACCCGGTGCGTCAGATAACCGTCATTTTTTTACACCTTCCAAGTGTAGGCAGAGTACCTCCCGCTGTTCACACTCTCCAAGTGTAGGCAAAGAACCTTCCTGCTTATTCACACTCTCCAAGTGTAGGTAGAGAACCCTTCGTCCTTTCACACTTTCTCCAAGTGTAGGCAGAGAACCCTCTCGGCTGTTTACACTCCTTGAGTATCGGCAGAGAACCAGATCTTTTTGACAAGATCTTCTCACGAGAAATATGGAAGGACAAGAGAAAAGAGTGAAGTAATCACAATTTACAAACGAAGATCCTTACCTTTGAGTACCAAGTGAACCCTTCATGCTCTAGTAGTAAGAAATCTCCTTCAAACACTCTCTCACACTCTCTCCTTCAATCTCTCTTCAGTTTGCACGAAGACCAGTGGACAAAAAGATTACAAGACAGTTTTAAGTAGACCGTTTATATGAAAGACACGAAAAATCATCCAAAAAGTATAATTTTTCAAATATGTATGTACTCGATCATCCCGTACGATCGAAATTCGTACGTACGAATAGTGTAAAAGATGTTGCGTATGAACTCCATGTGTATTGGTATGAAATGACTCGTACTCGATCATTGTCCCGTACGAACATAGTTCGTCTGGTACGAATGGTTATTTCCAAGCTTCGTTGAAACGAAACAACAAGATGGTCCATATGTTTAAGGAATAGAGAACATCGTTCGTGGATGAATGTACAAGTTCATCTGGATGAATAGTACAAAGCATGAGTCCAAAGAACATCGTCCGAGGACGAACAGGGTAAAATCGTCTTGACGATTAGTTCAAGTCATGGGTCCAGAGGACATCGCCCTGGGACGAAATGGGAAAAATCATTTGGATGAACTATTTAAGTTGAGAATACAGAGGACATCGTCTAGGGATGAATGAGACAATTCGTCTGGATGAACAATATGAAATGAGAAATCATATAACATCGTTCAGGGACAAATGGGGCAATTTGTCTAGACGAACAGTACAAAGTGAGAAATCAGAGGACATCGCCCATGGACGAACTGGGTAAATTCGTCTGGATTATCAGGACTAAGAAAATTTTTCTCACTTTCTGTTTGTTTCATTGCTTCTCCGAGGGGTATAACTAACCTGATCGTCCCGTATGAAATTAGTTCGTCCCGTACGATCAGTATAAGAAAATTTTGACTTTTAAAAATCTCCCCCAGTGTGTGTGTGTTAAGTTACTCAATTATAATCATACTCTCTCTAACTCAATGATGAATAAAATACAGACTCCAAATTACAAAATATTATAATCATATTTTTATTTGAAGTCTTCAACAATCTGGAGTATGATTTCTCTGAAATGTTAGTACATAAGAGCCAAAAATATTTTTTCCAAAATGTGTTAGGAGAAATTAATAATCAATATAATAATATTTGGAATCATCAAAATAATAAGTTGCAAAAATATAAAACATGCAAAAGCTAAGTAGCAACTCTCTTAACAATCTCCCCCTTTTTTATAATAAAAAAATAATTATTATTTGTATAATTTTCAAATTCTTAAGTATCTCCTAAACTCCCCTAAATTAATAAGCATGTAAGAATAAGGGGCATTTGAACATAAAAAAAATTGTTTTAAAATTTTTAACACACAATCACTTGAACACAAAACACAATAAACATTAAAAAAGACTTCAGAGATGATATTTACAAATATATAAAATAAAAATGCAACAATAAAATAATGATACAACGATAAAACAAATGCAACAACGATAGTTATGAATAATATTTTCTCTCCCTTTTTAACAACAGCAAAAAAAGAAGAACAAATAGAATAAATACAAAAATGTTAGAAGTCATACGAAAAGCCTTTGATAATTGATCTTTGAAAGAGATTGAGATATATTTGCAAATAAAATTAAAGATCATTAGAGAAATAAAAGGATTCATATGATTTAAGAAGAGAAATAACATAGATAATAAAAAAATATCAAAATCATGAATTAATTTAGACAATGAGATAAACAAAATCATTGCAAAGTAGATGAATATAAAATTTTATATTTCAAATTTCAATACCAAATAAAATCGTACAGAAGATTAATTTGAATTGAAAGATTGAAATATTAAGAAAAGAATGTATTAGAACAAATACCACTTGTGGCGCTTTGCACATCTTTTCAATATTTATGGCACATTTTGTGCATCTTTTTATTTGTGTGCTTATTTTGTGCATTTTTTCTAATTGCGTACTATTGTGCATTCTTTTGATTTTTGTACATTTGTACATTTTCATGTGTATTCTTGATCTTTCCAAAATCAATAATATAAAATATCAAATTTCTCTAAGTACAATAATATTTATATTGATGAGAGAAATATAAAATAAGAAAATATCATAATTGTAATAATAATATAATAAATTATATTAGTATAACAAGAGACATGATATTGACATTCTTAATTAGATCAAGTTATAATCACAACTTAAATTTTAAAAAATTAGATTTTTTAATGAATTCAATTTTTGTTGCAATTCAAGATATAGCACTTGTAAGATCAAATATTTTAAGGATAATCATATAGGCTAACACACATTTAAAAAAAAATTAAAAAGCAAGACAAAATAACTTTTATTGATATCATGATAATGGATATTACATCGAGAATGATTGATATCAATAAAAATATTTTTCAAAATACAAAATAAAAACTAATAACATAATACATCACAATGAAAAGCTTACAACATATCATAATGAAAAGCTAACATCACATCACAAATGGTAGAAAGAAACAAGAATGAAGTACAATCATCACTCTGAAGGGCCCTAATATGGAGGAGGTTGAAGAGGGTTAAAGATGTTGAAATAGTTACTCATCATAGTCACATTCGTGTTGATTGAATAATACTGACTTCTAACCCAATCCATATTCTACTGATGTTGATAGTCCTACTGCTGAAGATGGGTTTCAATTTGATCAAATCATTGATCAAAATGACTCTCAAGCTGATCAAATTGCTGGACCATATCCTAAAAATTTAGTCTACCAACAGGTGTAGGTAGAGGTCCTCCACTTTCCTCCTCAGAGTCACTACTAATAGGTTGATATTTTTTATTAAAGATGGCTCGAAATGATCCATCATTATAGTAGAGAGGCTCCTCTAGATTTTAAACTGGATGGACTATGTCATATTTATTCTCCAAAATATAGGTTAAAAGATGTCATAAGGCTATATTTTTCTTTCTCTTATGGGAAACATGGCCCATCTCAGAAAGTCCATACTTATAGTCAATGATAAGTTGGGCTTCATCTATTGGTTGGCTAGTCAAAATCAAATAAATCACTGTAGAAAGAAGAGGTGTGATATTTACTCGATCACCAGCTTTAGGAATAATGGAAGTGCGAAGAATATGCTGGATGATATGATCATTGCGATTAAGAGTGGCTACCTTTGAAAAATGGCCTACTCCTCTACATCCTCTAATAACTTGATTTATTGCTGTCCAGTCAAAGTTGGTGGAAAAAGTCAAAATGTGGGCTCTAATCCCTTGAGTCCTTAAGTTCAAAAATATTTCTAAATCTTCTTTAGTGATCTCCACTTTCTTCTTAAAAACATACGACTTAATCACAGTTTGGTCAGAGTTAAAGGACATATTGGCAAGGAAGTAGTGGAAGGTCTCCTTGTTGTATAGGTGAATCAGAGTCAGAATAAGACCAAATTGGGTAGAAGCGAAAAGGTCCATTACCTTGAAATTGAGTTGATCCTAGAGAAGGACTCTAGAGGGCGTGATTTTAGCGGATGAGAATCTAGCGAAGGACTCCTCATTTTCTTTTGACAGAAAGTATTCTCCATAATTTCTAGAAGAAGGACCTTTGGTCAGTTCCATTTACCTGATTCTCTTGCTTGAACTAGCCATGAATAAGATCTAGGAGAACAGAAGATTGAAATGGTTTTTGAGGAGATGAAATTTGAGTTCAAAACCTTTCAATTTTAAAGAGAAAATATGTTTTTGTTGGAACCAAAATAATTTCATCCCGTACAAATTTGGCTTTGTATGTATGAAAATATTTTGTATAGATGAATGAATGGGTCCAAAAAGAAACAGCTTTTCGTAATCATGCAAGTTATGAGGCATCTTTTGTACAAACATTTGACCAAATGATCGTACACACGAACAGGTGTTCGTCCGAGATGATCAGTTATTTAAGATCATTTTTATGACGGTTTGAAACGTCCCCTACATTGAATCACCACGTGTTCGTATGTACGAACTGAAACATTCGTACGTACGATCAAAAATAAAGAAAATGATCTTATCTGTATAACCTCCTACATGCAGACATATGATTGAATACACATCGTCCAGATGATTGTGATGATCGTACATACAAATGATGATATGAAAATTAAAAAATAGTGTGCAAATCGTTCAAATTAACAGTTAATATGCTACACGATTCGCCCGTATGAAATTAATTTCGTACAGATGATATTCACACAAATTTTCAATTCAATTCAAAAATCTAAATTTCTATGTGAAAAAAAAAACTCACAAACAAGAAAATTCAAAAACAAAATACGAATAAACATAGAACACAAACACAAAATTACAAACATAAAAATACACTAACAAAAACACATATCAATGTTGCAGAGATTTGTATTTAAGCATTCAAATCAATCACACCAAGCCTTGTTCTTAATGTACTGAAAGTATCAAAGGCTAGTGGTTTCGTAAAAATGTTAGCAAGTTGATTTTCTGTTGTAACATGTATGAGTTCAATTTCTCCTTTGGATACATGATCCCTTATGAAATGGTGCCTGATATCTATATGTTTGGTTCTTGAATGTTGAATATGATTTTTAGAAATGCAAATAGTACTAGTGTTATCATAATAAATGGGAATAGTTTTTTGTTAATCCTAAATCAATCAACTCTTGTTTCAACTAAAGTACTTATGTCACATAACTTCCTAATGCAATGTATTCAGCTTCAGTAGTAGATAGGGCTACTGAATTTTATTTTTTACTGGACCAAGAGACTAAAGAATTTCTAATAAATTGATGAGTTCTAGAAGTACTCTTTCTATCAACCATACAACCTGCAAAGTTAGAATCTGAATATCTAATTATTTCAAATGAAGAGCTAAACTTAGGATATCAAATTCCTAAGTTCTGAGTTCCCAACAAATACCTTAAAATCCTTTTTACTGCTATTAAATGTGATTCTTTTGGATCTGATTAAAATCTAGCATATAAACAAACACTAAACATGATATCGGGTCGGCTAGTTGTCAAGTAAAGCAAAGATCCAATTATCCCTCTAAATTTCTTTTGATCAACATATTTTTCCTTAGGGTCCTTATCCAATTGAATTAAGGAACTAATAGGTGTATTAACATGTTTAGTATTGTCCATTTCATACTTTTTAAGGATGTCCTTAACATTTTTAGACTGACTAAGAAATGTACCCTCCTTAATTTACTTAATGCTTAAGCCTATAAAGTAACTCAAATCTCCCATTAAACTCATTTCAAATTCACTACTCATTATTTTAAAAAAATCATCACAAAGATTTTTATTTGCAGATCCAAAGATGATATCATCAACATAAATTTGTACAATGAGTATATCATCTCCCAATTTCTTCAAAAAAAGTGTTATGTTCACACTCACTTTTTCAAAAGATCTCTCAAGTAGGAAGGTGCTCAATCTATTATACTAAGCCCTAGTGCTTGTTTCAATCCATATAATATCTTTTTCAATTCAAAAATATGATTTGGGTGTTTAGAATTTTCAAAGCCTGAAGGTTGTTTTACAAAAACGTCTTCTTGAATTACCCCATTTAAAAAGGCACTTTTAACATCCATTTGATATAATTTAAATCCTCTAAAATAGGCAAATGCTAACAAAACCCTAATTGCTTCAAGTCTAGCAACAATGGCAAAAGTTTCCTCAAAATCAATCCCTTCAATCTAATTATACCCCTTAGCCACCAATTCTAGCCTTATTTATGATGACTACTTCTAAGTCATTCATTTTGTTCTTGAATACCCACTTAGTTTCAACTACACTTTAATCCTTTGGCCTTACATTTAATTCCTAAATTTCATTTCTTAGAAAATTAATTTAATTCTTCTTGCATAGCCAATATCTAAAATTCATCCAAAAATGCTTAATTAATATTTATGGGTTCTATCATTAAAATAAAGGATGAATGATTGACTTCTTTATTCAGTCTATGCCTAGTCCTAACACCCTCACTAGGTTCTCCTATCATCAATTCCTTTGGGTGATTTTTAGAAAATCTCAAATCTCTATACATTAGTTTTCTATCTCTAAATTTTCTTCCAAATTTATTTTCTCAACTTTTGGAGAGTTAATCTCTATCTCATCCTCTTCAACAGTTACCTCTTTCAAAATTTCAGATTCATCAAATACAATATGTGTGATTTCTTCAATTACCAAAGTTTTTTTATTGAATACTCTATAAGATTTTCCAACATTTCAGTATCCTATAAAAATTCCTTCATCTGATTTCGGATCAAATTTTCCTATGACAGATTTTTCATTGTTATATATGAACACCTTACATTCAAAGATATGCAAATGTGACAAATTAGGTGTTCTTCCCTTTAGTAATTCATAGGGTATTTTATTTAAGTTTGATTTAACATTTATCCTATTCAGAATATAACATGTTTGCTAACTGCCTCAACCCAAAAATATTTAGGAATTAAATATTCTACCAACATAGCTCGAGCGGCTTCTATTAATGTTCTATTTTTTCTTTCGACTACCCCATTCTGTTGAGGGATTCTAGGTGCAGAAAAATTGTGATCAATTTCTTTCTCCTTATAAAAATCCTCAAATTTTCATTCTCAAATTCTTCTCCATGATCACTTTGAATAGTCATAATCTTGCATCCTAGTTTTCTTTGAATCCAAGTCGAAAAGTTTCTAAATTTCTCAAGTGATTCACTCTTATGAAATAAAAATTTAAGCTATGCGAATCTTGAGAAATCATCCACAATCACAAATTCATATACCTTCTCTCCTAGACTTTCAATTCCAACTGGTCCAAAAAAATCCATATATAAAATCTCCAATGGTTTACTAGTTCTAAGATCTTTATTGGATTGAAAAGAGGACTTCACCTGTTTTCATAATTGACATGCATCACAAAGGTGGTCCTTAGTAAAGTCCAGTTTTTGTATACCTCTCACTAAGTTCTTTTAGGTAATCCTCCTATGATTTTTTATGCTAGAGTGGTCTCTTATTACAAAGCCATTACTCATCAAAAATTGTTTTTAAACAAAAAACAGTAGGAGTTTTAATGCAATTTAAGTCTACCATATACACATTGTTTACCCTTATACCATTCAGGCTTAATATGCAGCTTGTAGAAAAAATTTTTTTACATAATAACCTTTATCACATAGCTGATTAATACTTAGAAGATTATACTTCAAGCCTTCTACCAACAAAATATTTTCTATAAAAAAGCTTTTAATTTTCAATCATACTTGACCCTACCACCTTCCTTATGGTGTTATCTCCAAGTGTAACCTTGCATCCACTCCTAGCTTCCAGCGATATGAATTGTGCAGTATCTCCAGTCATATGCTTTGAGCAACTACTGCCTAGGTATCATATGCTCTCATGAGGCCTTGTGTGAGAGCGATCCTGCAAAAACATCAAATATTAGACTTGGGAACCCAAACAAGTTTGGGTTCACCTTTTTGTAAATTATAAACAGATGCATATATGATATGTCTAGGTTTATGCATCTTAGGTTTCCACACCAAATGAAGTTTTCTTCTTCAATATACATGTGTGAGCTATATGTCCAATCAATCAACAATTATGACATTTGACTCCTAGGAAAAGTGTTTCTTAATCTTTTATAGTTTATGTATCTATTTATGGATTGCATAAATTTAGGATACAAAATAGGATTGGTGAAATCTTCAAGTCTTGGTGGTATCCTATTATCCTCGAGAGCTTCTATTTTTAATTTATAAAATGAATTCATGTCTTCCAAGATACGATTTGTATAATTTACTTGATACATCTTGCTATCAGATTCATCATTATTATTTTTTATTTCTTTTTGAAGCTCTGCATATGATGATTTTAAACTTTCATGGTTCTTATTCAAATCGTCAAACTCATCAAGCAATTTTATGTAGTTGTTATCAATTAAAGCATTATCTTTCCTAAGGATCTCATTTTCTCTTTGTAGTTCCTGAAATTCTAAGTTCAAACTAGCATGTATTTTCTTTAACTTTCTGTATGCATCATGTATGCGTTCAAAGATATTAAAATATTCATTATAAGATAAGTCACATACCTCTTCTTAATCTGACTGATCAAGATTATCGGCCATTAAGCATAGATTAGTGACTTCCTCTTCCTTTTCAGTCTCTAACGAGTCTGAAGCTGAGTCTGCCCAGAAAGCTCTTTGGAAATTTTTCTTGCCCTTCTTCATAATTGGTTTCTCCTCTACATTCTCCTTACTAAGAGTGGCTTTGAGTTTTGGAAAATCTGACTTAATATGTCCAGGTTTCCTACACTCATAACAAATAACATTATTTGAAACCTTGACATCTCTATTAAATTTAACTCGATTATATTGCTGGCGTCTCTTTTGCTTCCTCTTCAGAAAGCTTCTGAACTATCTAGTCATCAGTGAGATGTCATCTTCATCCTCAGGTTGTGAGAGATCACTTTCTAACTCGTCCATGTTCAGTGCTATGTTCCTCTCCCTTCGTGGTTCACCTACATCAATCTTTCTTTGACCAACCCTTTGCTCGTAAGCAATTAGTGATCCAAGAAAATTGTTAATAGAGTAACTGTTTAAATCTTTAGGCTCTGTAATTGTAGTTATTTTAGCATCATAAGTAGTATGTAAGCAATAAAATATTTTATTAACCATTTATACATTCATTAATTCCCTACCTAATGCATGTAAAGATGTCCTATTTGTGTGAATCTTGTGAACATGTCAGAAATGGATTCATTGAGTTTTATATGAAATAATTCATAATCATGCAACAAGATATTAAGTCTGGATTGTTTAAGTTCATTAGTCCCCTCATAAGTTATACAAAGTCTATATCATATATTCTTTCAACTCTTGCAAGTGGAAACCCGCATGTAATATTCAGATTTAAGAGCACAAAAGAAACTATTCAAGTATTTAGCATTAAGTTATGCTAAGTCACGTTCTTCTACTGTACAGTTTACAAAGGGTGTTTCAACTCTAACTCCGTCAACTAATCTAGTTATTTTTGTATACCCTTTCTGAACTAAGATCCACATACGATAATCAAGTGACTGTAAAAATGTAGACATATGTGTTTTCCAAAAATCAAAAGGAATATTGTCGAACAATGGAGTTCTAGTTATAGAGTAACCTACATGTGTGTTTCAGTTTCCAAATGTAGCCATAGTCATTAATCAAAAAGTAGTCTAAACTTATAATTTTGAAACTAAGTTCTGATACCACTTGTTGAAACTTGTTAAATATGAATTAGGTTGTTAGACCTAAGCTTATGTCCAAGCGGCTAATGAAGAGGGGGGTGAATTGATAATTTAAACTTTTTCCTTTTATAATTTTAAACCTATTTAAACTTTTTAATGAAATTTTCTGAAAATATTTTTCAACCAGAAATCAAACAGAAACAGCAAAGTAAAAAAATAACAGAAAAATAAAAAGACACAAGATTTGTAGTTGTTTTGTCAAACATGACCTACATCAACTCCCTAAAGTCTCTCACTTCATGTATTGCACTATTATCCACTTAGTGTCTCACCTTTTACCCCCATAGTAAGGCGGAGAAGCCTTTACAAAAACTCTCTTCCACCACTACCCGGTGCGTTAGAGAACCGTTGTCCTTTTACACCTTCCAAGTGTAGGCAGAGTACCTCTCACTGTTCACACTCTCCAAGTTTAGACAGAGAACATTCCCACTGTTCACACTCTTCAAGTATAGGCAGAGAACTCTTCGTCCTTTCACACTTCTGTAAGTGTAAGCAGAGAACCCTCCCACTGTTCACACTCCTCTAGTGTCGGTTAAGAACCGGATCTCCTTGACAATATCTTCTCACGAGAAATCTGGAAGGACGAGAGAAAAGAGTGAAGTAGTCACAATTCACAAACGAAGATCCTTTCCTTTGAGTACCAAGTGAACCCTTCTCGCTCCAGTAGTAAAAAATCTCCTTCAAACACTCTCTCACACTCTCTCCTTCAATTTCGCTTCCGTTTGCACGAAGACCAGTGGACAAAAAGATTACAAGACAATTTTAAGTGGAAATTTTATAAGAAAAACATGAAAAATCATTCAAAAAATGTAAATTTTCAAATTTATACGTACCCGATCATCCTGTATGATCAAAATTCGTACGTACGAACAATGTAAAATCTGTTGCGTACAAACTCCATGTGCATTGGTATGAAATGACTTCATACTCGATCATCATCTCGTACGAACATAATTCGTCTAGTACGAATGGTTTTTTCCAAGCTTCGCTGAAACGAAACTGCAGGATGGTCCATTTGTTTAAGGAACAGAGAACATTGTTTGGGGACGAATGTACAAGTTTGTTTGGACGAACAATATGAAGCATGAGTCCAGAAAACATTGTCTGGGGACGAACAGGGTAAAATCGTCTAGATGATTAGTTCAAGTCATGTGTCCAGAGGACATCGTCCTGGGACGAAATGGGCAAAATTGTCTGGACAAACTATTTAAGTTGAGAATATAAAGGGCATCATCCAGGGAAGAATGAGATAATTTGTCTGGACTAATAGTACGAAAATGAGAAATCAGAGAAAATCGTACAGGGACGAATGGGGAAATTCATTGGGATGAACAGTACGAAGTGAGAAATCAGAGGGCATCATCCAGGGATGACTTGGGTAAATTTATCTGGACGATCAGGACTTAGAAAATTTTTCTCACATTCTGTTTGTTCCATTGCTCTCCGAGGGGTATAACTGACCTGATCGTCCTGTACGAACTTGATTCATCCCGTACGATCAGTATAAGAAAATTTTGACTTTTAAAGATCTCCCCCAATGTGTGCGTGCTAAGTTACTCAATTACAATCACAATCTCTCTGACTCAAAGATGAACAAAATACAGACTCCAAATTACAAAATATTTTAATCAGATCTTTATTTGAAGTCTTCAATAATATGGAGTATGATTTCCCTAAAATTTTAGTACACACAAAAGCCAAAAACATTTCTTCCAAAATGTGTTAGGAGAAATTAATAAACAATATAATAATATTTAGAATCATCAAAATAATAAGTTGCAAGAATATAAAACATGCAAAAGCTAAGTAGCAACTCTCTTAACACCTTTTATAGATCAAATACATCACATTTATTTCTTTTTCTTATATGCTACGTTTTTTCTTTCCTTCCTCTGGTTTCTTCCCTTCGGTTCTCCTCTTATTCTTCGGTTCTTTCATGGTATCAAATCTCTATATGAAAGCCGTTAAAATTACAGTCAAGGGAAGGGATCCAACTGCTCTCTCAAGAATCGGAATTCCATTGCCCGCACGCAATCCTCCTTCCCCACTTGTATGCCTTCCGCCCCTGACTAGCCAAACCAACCTACATGCCAAATATGTGGGAAAATTGGTCACACCGCTTTAAATTATTGGCATCAGTGCAATTTCAAATATGCACCAACAACTTCATCATCTCCTTGCATGTTTCTCTCGCAGCAATCTCCTGCCGCCATGAATGATTGGGTTCTTAACTCGGGTGCTTCTACTCATCTGACACTCGATCTAAATAATCTTCAACATAGAACGCCCTATCAAGGAACATATACGATTTCCATAGCTAACAACTCCTCTCTACCCATCAAAAATTTCGGACAAGGTCTTCTTTCGTTACCAGACTTGGCCCGTAAGCTTCACTTGCAAAATTTGCTATATGTTTCATCCTTAACTCATGACCTCATTTCTATTTCTAAATTAACTTCTGATAATCATGTTTCCATTTTCTTTGATGCAAACGACTTTATCATTAAGGATCTACAGGACAATCATCCTCTTCTTCATGGTCATCTACATAACGGACTATATCAACTTTGGCGACCTTCTCCTACCAAACTGATAACTCTTCAAGATACTACCTCATCTACTCAACTCTAGCACGCTCACCTCGGTCATCCGCATCACAAAATTCTTTCCACTTTATGTCAGCATTTACCTAATCTTGCTTTTTTACATGTAAATTTTTCTTGTATCTCTTGTAATATGGCTAAAAGCCATAGAATCTCTTTTAATAAAAGCACCACTGATTCCCCCCATGCATTTTAACTTATTCACTCTGATGTTTGGGGTCCTGCTCCGCAACAATCTTTGAATGGTTTAACGTATTATGTAATCTTTACCGACTGCTTTACAAGATTTACTTGGCTCTATCTTATGCATTCAAAAAATGAAACGTTCTCCAATTTTACTCACTTCTGCTCATTAGTCAAAACTCAATTCTATATGGTGCCAAAATATTTTAGATCTGATGGCGGAGGTGAGTTCATAAGAAATCAATTATGTCATCTCAAGGAATTACACAATAATTAAGTAGTCCTCACACACCCGAGCAAAATGGCCTTGCCGAACGCAAACACATACACCTCTTAGAACTCACTCATACGCTCCTCCACGCCTTCAGTCTTCCCATAAAATTCTGGACTGAAGCCGTCTCCACTGATAATTACCTAATCAATAGGCTTTCATCCAAAGCCATATGTCAACAAAGTCTGTATCATAGGCTTCATAACAAAAAAATCTTCGCACTTTTGGATGTCTTTGCTTTCCGTGGCTTCAACCTTATGATTCCGACAAACTATCTCCTCGATCTCAAGCATGAATATTCCTCCGATACTCATCTTAACACAAAGACTATAGATGTTTTAATCCTCACAAATAAAATTCAAATTTCATGTCATGTTCTTTTTCAAGAACAAACCTTTCCTTATATTGCTACTACAAACTTCACACCTCCTACTCTAAACAATTCCACAGAACTTGCATCACCTCTGATTCTCACTCCTACATCCGTCTATAGCAACACAACAAAACCATCATCCCATTCCACCTCTAACAATCCTCCCTCAGTCGATAGTTCCTCCATGCAGTCTTGTTCTGACAATACTTCCAATAATAACTCACACACTTCCACGGCATCTAGGGACAAATCTAATCTACCACCATCTCAACAAATGTAGACTCAGGCCAAATCTAGAATCCACAAACCCAAAAAAAATTTTGATCTCTCGACCACTATTTCAGTTCATCCCATACCCACTAACTACTCCCAAGCATCCAAAATCTCTCACTAGAATTCAACAATGTCCACTGAGTTTCTTGCTCTTCAATGACAAGGTACATGGTCCCTTGTCCCCCTCGGTCAATGAACCCATTGTCAGATGCAAATGGACCTTCAAAACCAAAACCTTGCCAAACGACCAAATTGACCCCTATAAGGCTCGCCTGGTTGCTCAGGGATTCAATCAAACTCTAGGCGTCAATTACACTAAAACTTTTAGTCTTATAGCAAAAATGCCAACCATTCGTATTCTTCTCACTATTTCCCTCCACCGTCAATGTTCCATTCTACAACTCAATATATTTAATGCATTTCTTCATGACAATCTTAATGAAACTATCTACATGCGACAACCTCAAGGATTCATTGATACCCAACTTCCAAACTACGTTTGCAAACTTCACAAATCCTTGGATGGCCTCAAACAGGGACCTCGTCAATGGTTTAAGAAACTCACAACCTTTCTACAACAATTTGGCTTCAAGTTTAGTCGTTCTGATCCTTCACTTCAAATTTTTAATTGCAATCACATACAACTCTACTTACTCATCTATGTGGATAATATTTTGCTTATAGGAAATGATCAAGCAAAGCTACATTTCTTCAACAGCTCAAGTACCACTTTGCTCTCAAACAGCTCAAAAATGTCTCTTTGTTTCTCGGCATCCAAGTCCTCAAAACATCCTCCGACTACTTTTTACATCAACGACATTACACCTTACAACTGCTTCAAAACTCTTGTTCGCCGATTTCAGCTCATCTCCTACTCTGATCTCCTTAAAGTGCTCCTCTACGTCTGATCCTTTTAACTCCCACATCTATATCAAAAACTTGCTGGTTCACTATAGTATCTCTTAATAACCCATCAGAACATTGCATTTGGCACAAATTATATTTGCCAACGCATGCACTCTCCCACCATCGACCACTTTCAAGCTCTCAAACGTCTACTTTGGTATATCAAAGGATCTCTAAACTTTGGTGTACCGATCACTCTCGATAATCTTCAACTATAGACTTACATAGATGCATATTAGGCATCTAACTCTCTCGACCAAAAATCCATCTCTAGATTTTGCTCCTTTTTAGGAAGCACTCTCATATCCTGATCAGTCAAAAAGCAAGCTACCGTTGCCAAGTGATTCACAGAAGCTAAATACATATATCTCTCTACTGTCACTTCAGATGTTCTGTGGCTTCATCGTCTTATTGAAGAACTTCATATTCCCCAACACTCTCCTACAATCATCTACTGCGACAACACTTTCACCATTGTGCTCGCAAATAACCCGATGTTTCATACCAGAACAATACATATTAAGATTGACTACCACTTCATCCGTCAGCACATCAACTCTGACTCTCTGACAATAAAGCACATCAACTCCACAGATCATGTTCATCCCAATTTATACTAAATAAAGCCCTGATTTTTTAACTGATTGAAACGTACAATCTATAATCATACAATACGAATGTAAATTGGTTCACTTGTCTTTTTTTTTTTTAGTTTTTGAATGGTTTTTTAGATGGTTTCCATATAAAGAGCTCTAAAAATTATCATATTTTTTTTTTACTACGAATTTCATTTGAGAGGGACCATAGAGAGTAAGTTTTGGAGATATTTTTGAGAGTAAAGAGTGAGAAATCTAGTGAAGGGAAATTATGAGGGATTCATACGGTTTCCCAATGTGAGGATCTCTTTATCTTCATCAAATTTTTTCCCATCTTCTTTAGAGGCTCTCAAGAGAAGATTCTCAACATTAGATCAAGGTACTTTGCCTTCACCTAGAGTGCTAAAAGGATGGCAAGGTACTCTACCTTCATCAAAGGGTGAAAAAGGACATAAAGGTACTTTGCCTTCACCAGGAGGGTGAAAAAGGATGTAATGGTACTCTACCTTCACTAGGAGGGTGAAAAATGATGTAAAGATACTCTGCCTTCACTTAGAGGGTGAAAAAGTATATGAAAGTACTCTGTCTTTACCAGGAGGGTGAAAAAAGACGTGATGGTACTCTTTCTTCACTAGGAGGGTGAAAAAGGATTTGACAGTACGCTGCCATCACTTGGAGAGCATAAAAGGCAATGGTTCTTTACCACATCGAGTTGGTGAAAGAGACTTTGTGAGGGCTTCTCTGCCTTATTGTGGGTGCTAAAGGAGAGTCAATACTGATTAGTGTAATACCTAATGAAGGAGTCTCCATGGAGTGGATGTAGGTCAAGTTTGATCATACCACTATAAAATTCGGTATTCTTCTTTCTTTTTCTTGCATTTTTATTTTCCACATTTTCTAAATCCTGTGATACTCATTTATTTAGAACAACTACATATTTCAGGATCGGTTTTTTAAATTTTCTAAAAAGTTTTCAACTATCTAAGAGTATTTTTAAGATAACCAATTCACCCTCCTCTTAGTTAGCCTTTGAACACTTCTAAGAGATCTAACAACCAACACAAACTTCCAAGATGATTATGTTGTTGGGTCAAAATATGCCAATCACTGAGGATTAAAACTGAATGATCATGTGGTGGGGTCAAAATATGTCCATCACATATAATCAAAGATGGATGATTATGTGATGGGGTCAAAGTGTACCTACTATAGAGGATCAAAGTTGGATAATCATATGGTGGAGTTGAACTATGCCCACCATAGAGGATCGAGACTGAATGATCATATGGTGGGGGTCAAAATATGCCTACTATAGAGGATTGAAGCTAGATAATCATGTAGTAGGGTCAAAATATGCCCACTATAGAGGATTGAAGATGAATGATCATGTAGTGGAGTTAAAATATGCCCACCATAGAGGATTGAGACTAAATGACCATTTGGTGGGGTTAAAATATGCCCACCATAAAGGATTGAGACTGGATGATCATGTGGTGTGGTTGAAATATGCCCACCATAAAGGATTGAAGATGGATGATCATGTGGTGGGGTTAAAATATACCCACCATGGAGGATCGTTGCTAGATGACCATATACTGGAGTTGAAATGTGCCCAACATAGAGGATCAAGCCTGGATGATCATATGGTGGGGTCAAAATATGCCCATCGTAGAGGATCGAGATTTGATGATGATGTGGTGGGGTCAAAATATGCCCACCACAAAGGATTGAAGCTGGATGATCATGAGGTGGGGTTAAAATATGCCCACAGTAGAGGATCAAGACTAGATGATCATGTGGTGGGGTCAAAATATGCCCACCATAGAGATCAAAGCTTAAGGAAAGGAAGCACCTAACCTTAAGGAATATATTATAAGAGATGATGGATTGATTTTGATTGTGAACGTTTTAAAAATTATTTTGAAAGTAAGAACATAATTGATTGAACAAAATTCAAAATATCAAAGACATTTTATTGATTAAAGAAGATTTGAGAAACATTAAGCATATTATTTATTAAGGAAATGCCCATTAATAAGTAATATTGGGTGATTTCTTTTACAATCAACTATCGGATACAAGCCCCCCCTATCATAGACTATCTCTTTGATGAAGGGTTCTTCCCATGTTAATTCAGACTTCCCACTAATCTTTCGATGAGCTAAGATAGGCCTTCAAAGAATCAGGACAAAATCTCTTACTGGAAGGTTCTCGGTCGTACTAACTTATCATGAGCTTGAACCATCTGAGCTTTGTACTACTCTTTCTATTGAGCTTAGAGGTAGTACTCTTTAAGTCCTTCAAGCTCTTCTAGTCAGATTCGTACATTCTATTCAATTGTAATTTGATTTTGGATAACAACTCTAAGTGAGGCAATATAAACTTTCATAGGGAGTACGATGTCGGACCCATACACTATTACAAATAGAGTGGATTGGGTTAGGGTCTTATAAGTGGTCTAATTGGCCATAAGGCTTCCACCATCCTCTCATCCCATTGAAATTTGCTATCATCAAGGGACTTCTTAATGATCTGCATTAGAGTTTTATTAAATAAATTAGCCAACCCATTTGCCTGTGGGTAATAGATTATTATTATCTCCAATCAATACTATGATGCCTTGCAAAATTATTAGTTTTCATAGATTTAAAAGTGGATCCATTATTAGAAATGATTCTACGGGCCATGTCAAATTGATATATGATATGATCATGAAAGAACTTCAGGACATGGTGTGATGTTACATTTTATAGTGGATTGCTTTTTCCTACTTAGAGAAGTAATCAGTCACAGCTAAAATAAAATGATAACCCTTTGAATGAGGGTTAATAGGCCTAATAATGCTTGTGCCCCAACTTTTAAAGTTCCATAAAGCTATCATGGGATGCAACATTTTAGGCGACTGATGTAAGACCACACCATAAGCTTGGTATTGATGAAAATATTTTATAGTATTTATGCAATCACCAATCATTGCAGGCTAGTAGTATCCAAGTCTCTTAATTTTTAGCCTCATTTTTGGACTTGATTGATAAGCAGTAACTGTATAGCCTGAAATGGACATCATTTTATGGCCTCTCATTTGTCTAAACAACACAGCAACATCTGATCAAATGATTGATGGTATAACATATTATTCATAAGTGCATACGAGAGGGCACATTTCTTATTCTTATTGGTGAGGGATCTATCCTGGAGAAGTTTTTAATTTTGAAGGTAGTAGATAAATGATTGTCTCTAATGGCCTTCTTCATCAGTTGTTAAAGAGGTAGAGAGTGTTATAAATCTAGATTCAAGTATTATGATTTTGATGATAATAAATATTATTATTTCCTTACTGTTATATCATATTAATTATTATTATGGTAAATCTATTTAATTTCTTTTGTACTAAAATTTTAGGTTCATCATATACTATATAACTGTTCAGCTCAAGACTGGATAAAATAGGGTTAAAAAGTCTATAAATCTTATTTTTCCTTAATTTTATCTTTCTTAAGTTAAGTTATATATTTGGTAGATACTAGGCTTGGTAACCATATACACACACACTCAAGGGAGTGAGTTAGTGACAATAGCATATGTGAGATTTTTTAACTAATTGTATTGTATGACTTATATTATACGGTATGATAAGCTAATCAGAAAATGAATAAAAAGGCTAATTATGATAATTAATGCAAGATGAACTAATTATAATATATGATGAACATCTTACATGATGATTAGTTTAATTATGGATTCTAGCCGCCAATCATAATTTAGGTAATATTTAAAATTTAAAATTTTTTACTAATCATATTATATGATATGAATCCTTGTGTACATAATTATTAAATCTTGTCTAAATTAATCCTATAATTAGAGAAATAATTTAGATTAATTGATTCAGTCATATCGTATAGGATGATTTGACCGATTGTACTGTATGACTTTATCCTTGCATGGGATGATAATTTATCATTGTCTATGGTACTAGATGATTATCCAAATTTATTAAGCTAATTATACATGATGATGTTCTAAATCATCCTAGATATTGGCTCATTTCTTTGAACTGATCTAACAACACTGAGATCTTTAAATAATACCAATATGAGTACTTTTACTAACCATTATTGACCTCTGAAAGGACACCGCTGGTTGTAGAGTACAGGGGGTATACAATTTCACCACCATGAGGGATAGAGATGATTACAGACCTCCGCGCTCCTCGCAAATGGACCGATGGAAGGGCAAATTAAATCACACATATGCTAACCATTAAAGATAGCGTCTCTCGCCAATGCACCCCGATGGGTAGTAATATACATGACCTGATCATAACAACGAGTTTCCCCCACCCAATACATTAGCTTTAGTGGGGTTTATTTGTTGTGGAATTTTGTTTCTCATGGGTGCAAGCCCTAATGGTTAATTACATCTTGAGCCTATGGCCCAAGAAAACTCTCGATTAAGGATCCCATATTATTCTTCCCACATAAGGGGATTGACACACAAAGGGAGACTAGGAAATCTTACTCACAAGGAAAGAAATGATCCAAGTGGCTTAGTCAACATGCATGGTTCTGATCCACACTTAGGGGGACTAAGGCATTAAAAAAGTGGAGAAAAGAAATCAATCTCTCAAAACATCCAAAGAGAAAGGATGGAAGTGGCATCATCCATGTAATATGGATAAGCAGGATTTATAGTCCCTGAAGAAAAGGGACTTACCCACTATTTAGGCATACTACAAGACACCCAGTGTAGTAGCCTTGAATCATATATCTATGGTGGGTTTAGTGTTCTACCCAACACTAACACCTGTGTCCTAGCTAATACACCTGGGTTTATACCCTGCCTGAAAAGGGATGCCAGCTAACCACCTAAGCGCTTCAAATCTATTTAGTATAGTCTTTATGAAAGATAGGTAGGTAGGGCAAATGTTTTGAAAGTAGGGCTGACATCTAGAGAGTTTCCTAATTAGCCCTAGACTTATATAGGGTGAATGCTTCTAGAGCTAATGCTACTAAATTTTAATTTAGTTGATTTCTAATGAGATATATGCTAGTTAAAGGTCTAAATCATGCTTAAGATTTTTAAAAATAAACTTATAGAAAATAGTTTTTTTAGAAAAGACTAGGCCTCCTCAGGTCCGGTACTTCATCCTCATAGGCCAGATTATCCAAACTCTATCCATAGGCAGGAAGGTATCTTATTAGATGGAGTAAAAGAAATGAAAAATATACATGCGACCCTAGATGGCTCTAGCTATTCCCTAGGATGTTATGTTTCTAAATTATTTAATTCTTAAAATTTTAGAATTTGATTATGAGTAGAAAAATATTTTCTATCATTAAAGATCCTAGAAAAAATAAGCCACACACATGCAAGAAAGAAATCTAAGAAAATCATGCAATTTATACTGTGCACAGAAAATAAATACATCATATAAATCCACCATAAAAAGTAATAAATTATTGTCCAAAGTCTGTGGCAAGTGCCATATAAGTACAACTTAGAGTCAGCAGAAAAGTAATGGCGGCCAGGCTCCACCAACAACAACTTGGATTCTAATCCTAATGAATGATGCAAGTCTTAAAAGCCAGGCATTTCATCTTCAACTCTATCTTTGAGTGGATCATCCTTCTCTGGATAATCTCCCTTTAGATTGTCTCCTTCGGGCTCCATCTGGTTCATCTTTCAAAAGGATACCCAAATAACTAAGAAATTTCTCAAGAATGGGCCTTTATTATTCTCTTGGGATACCTTATATTTGAAATGCCAGACTTTGATACTTTCACAACTCAATTAATAATAAATTATATTACATTTGAAAAAAATAATGTTGGCCTAGACTCCTATAGGGTTGTCCTAATAAATATCACAGACAATTATAATATTCCACATCACAAGCAGTATATAGGTGTAAAAAAGTAAACATGCTTGGCCATGCTCTTTTAATTTCAAAGGGGGAAAAGCAGTCTACGGAGCATCTGCAGAAAATAATATTAATTTTAAAGCATTATGATTATGCCCCCTTTTTTTTAAATGATGCATGAGCATGGCCACCTGCATAAGACTGGGTTAGTATAAAAGCAACCCTAGCCCATGGGAATTCTAATTTTTAATCATATTACAAAAAGAAATGTATAGTAGGAAAATAAAACATCAAAGTAATCATCAAATCAAACTAGAGCAAATTAAATAATTACACATGCCACAAGCAAGATCATCACAGAAAGCAAAAAAGAAAGAAGTAAAGGTAAAAACCGGCCCTAATTTTGAACTAGAAGTGGTGCCCTAGTAAATAACTCTATTTGTATGCAAGGCTAGTGTGGCTTTGGATAGGTCCTATGTAGGATAATTAGTTCAATTTGCCTAAGGTTAGAGTTTATTTAAGGTTAGAAAAGGAAATTTAGTTAAGGTTTACGTATTAATGGATTAGGGTCAATTTTTATTTAATTTATTTAGTTGATCCATTTTAATACTTAGAGTAGTGATGTTGTAATTTTAAATTACATTAGTCAATTTTGGAAAGTCCCGGGTCCTCATATGTACTAGGCTAAGGGGTCCAAAACGTTTATATGAAAAATGGGCTATGCATGGGGGTTGTAGCATTTTAGTTAAATATTAGGCCTTACAAGAAGTGGTTAGGCTTTGAGTTTGCTAGATTCGGAGTTTTCTAGGCTAAGTTATGAATTTTAGAAGTTTTGGGCAATTAATGAATTATTAAAATTGCTTAATTAAGGGTGCTTTAGGGGTTTTATGCAAATCATTTTTAAACTAGATGGAATCACCCCCAAAGGTCATAAATGACCCAATAAGATGTTCCCTAGTGTTTGGAGAAAATTTGGAATTTTTGATAAATTTTATTTATCTAATAGGGGCGAAAATATAATTTTAATTAAGGTTAAATTAAGGCTCATATTAGGGTTAACGTTATTGTCCCTAATTATCTAAGGTTAAGGGCTAAATTCTGAATAGTTCAAGCTATTATAGGTAATTTTCTAAGTTAAAATGAATTTATTATAATTTTCTAAAATTATCAAAACCTAAATAATAAGTAAATTAGGGTTTGTTAATTAAGGGTTCTTATGAGTCCTAAAAACTCCTAAAGATTTTGGGAAGGTTTAAGATGTGACTAAGTTTAAATTTTGAAGTTTTTATGTCAATCAAGGATCTATCCTAGCTCATAAAATTTTTCTAAGTTTACTAGATGTGTCCTTAATTGTTGTCCTTAGGGTGTCACTATGTTATGGGTTTAAAATCAAAGTTTTGGACTAAACCTTAAGGAAACATGCAAGGACTATATAAATAAATAAACACACCAATTCCTAGGATCTATGAGGGCCTAGGCTAAGTGCTCGTGCATCCTATACATACAAAAGATGATAAAGGAATAATTAAAGCATGCTTATTAAGGCGATTGGTGAATGATTGGGACTCAACGACCCACTAATCCAGCTCCCCCATGAATGTTGTTCATGTGCATAATCTAAGTTTAAAATTTCAAGTAGTGGGTCCCCCAAAATTAGGGCATTTAATAATATAGGTAATTTGAAAATATTTAAAATACTCATAAATATATGAATTTTGAAAGATAACATACTCAAATGTACTCAATTAAAAGGAATACCTAACTATAGGGGAGATCCACTGGACACCCAAGAGAGGATTCAAAAAGGTTTGAAAATAATTTATAATTTCAAAATAATTATTTAAATAGTAATTAAATAATCAAATAAATAAATAATACATAAATCATCTAAAAATAGCAAAATTCGCTCCTAAAAATAATTTTAAAATAAAATTCATAATTTTCTAGAAAGAACAAGAAATTATACGTAAAAGTCTGATTTAAAATGAAATAGTTATGAATTTTCAAAATTTAAAGTAATTAAAAGGGTTTTAAAATAATTTAAAATAATTAATATTTATAAATAATTATTAAAATAAATTAAATTAAAATTTAAAAGTTTCTAAAATTCTTAAAATATTTTAATAAATAAAAAAATAATTTTGTAATTTCGGAAAAATAATTTAATTTTGAAATTATTTAATTTATAGTTAAATATATAAATACTTGAATATAAAAATTCTTAAAATAATAATATTTAATCATAATTTTAAAGTTAAATAATAATAATAATAATAATTTAAAATATATAAAATATTTAAAAATGTTTTTAATTTTAAATTAAAGGAAATTAAATTATGAAAATTTTGATATATAAAAAAGTATTTTTATAATTTAAAAATAATTTTAAATTAATATTTAAAAAAATCTAATTTTAAAATAGTTTTTAAAATAATTAAATCCAACAGCGGCACACGTGTCATGTGGCAATTAGGCTATTCAAAATGCGATGGCGTCGGGTAATCATTGGCAATGATTGCACTGTCGCGCAATCATTGTCGTTTGATTGAAAAGCGTGTAGGACCCATGCACTATTTACTTAAACGAGTTAGCAATGTTGCGGGCCGTTAGATCCTCCACCATTTGGAATGGACGACTATGATCTAGCTGAACGATCAACCCAGTGGGAGATCGAACAACAGGGCGAATCTAGAAGGAAATATGATGGAATCTGAACTGTTGATCAAATGATGAATGGTCCGAGGCCCATCCAATGCATGCAGCCTCTCGTTCTGAAACTGTAAAACAAAAAACAATTTGTTCTCCTGATATACTCAATGGATTTTAATGAAATTTTAATCACAAATCAAGGGCATGAACAAAAATTATGGAGGCCCTTTCGTTCTCTGGTGTTCGTACTGTATGACTTCATTTCACATTGAGTAAAAAATCACACACAGGGAGAGAGGGTTTTAAAAGTAAAAAATGTAGATTTTCTTTCTCTGGTGTTCGTACTGTATGACTTCATTTCGTATTGTATGATCTGAGGTTGTAAAACAATTTCTGTGAATAGATCGTACCGTACGAATACTATCATACTGTAGGATGTGTTCGAAATCCAAAACCCTAGCCCTCAAATTAACTTAGTAAGTTTTTCTCAACCGTTCGTATTGTATATTTTATTTTAAATAGTTACTTAAATTAACCCGTGATTAGTGGAATAAATCAAGGCTTAATTACTAATTGAAAATCGTACTGTACGATCCTCAACAATGCTGCTCGTACAGGACGATAGGCAGGATGATTGAAAATCTAAGGTTGTTTGCTCCACTTTTTGGTGCTGTCAAAAGGGGGAGAAGGTTGTTGTTGTTTCCTTTTGCGTTTCAATAGAATGCATTTCATCTATTTTCTTGTCTTGTCCAGTTCGTATTTTCTTTTTCTATTAACAAAAAAAAAATAAAAATATATGCCTTTCAATCTTGCCTACAATAAACATTATTTGACATCATCAAAAAGGGGTTGATTGTTGCGACCAATGACCCCGAGTTTGAGATTTTGATGATGACAAATAATATCGCCTGAACTACAATTCATTGAATATTATTTATTGTTTTCTATTGTCCATGAGTACTAACATTTCAGGAAGATCACAAGCTACTCAGGACAACATGAAGACTCAAGACTTGTTAGATTAGGAGTATGAGTCTGACAATGTAATTTGTTATTTATTTCTTTTTCTTAAGTCTGTCCACAAACTGTATGTAAGTCTGAGCAACCATGCACACACACACAGGGGGAGAGGGTTTTAAAAGTAAAAAATATAGATTTTCTTTCTCTGGTGATAGTACTGTATGACTTTATTTCATACTGTACAATCTGAGATTGAAAAATAATTTCTGTGAATAGATTATACCGTACGAATACTATCGTATTGTACGATGTGTTCCAAATCCAAAACCCTAGCCATTGAATTAACTTAAGTATGTTTTTCTCAGCCGTTCGTACTGTATGAAGGACTTTATACTGTAAGATTTATTTTATATACTTAGTTAAATTAACCTATGATTAGTCAAATAAATCAAGGCTTAATTACTAATTGAAAATCCTACTGTATGAACACATTCGTACCATACGATGAACAGAGACAAATTCTGATCATCCCGAAGATCGTCTGGATGATCCCTTTTTTTATCTCATCATACTGTACGATCTAGATCGTACCACACGATGAACAGAGGCAACATTTGATCGTTCTAGAATTCATCCTGGATGATGCCTTGATTTTGACCATTCATACTGTACGAGCGGTATTATTAAGGATCATACCGTACAATTTATTATCATATTGTACGATGAGAAATCATACTGTACTATTGTAACAGCTACTTTGAAAATATTAGGAAATTTGGAGCCTATTTTAAATATCAAAATTAGTAATCTTTTTGAGAGAGAGACAAAAAAGAGGGGAACATGATTAGAGAGGGAATCCTTGGGAGAGAGCTCTTGAGAAGTTTTTAGGGTTTGAGAGAGGAAGGTGAAGGTGAGCTTGGTGAAGGAGAAGAGGTGTGAGGGAGATCACATGGTTGCTCCGTTCTTACTGCATCTTGCTCTTCCTATGGCCCAGGAAGAACTTGTGGGAAGCTCTCTGAGGAGGAGACTCTTCTACATCCATGACCTCGAAGGTACTCTGCCTTCTCTAGGAGGGAGAAAAATGAGAAAGTACTCTGCCATTGCCAGGAGGGTGAAAACAGCGCTTGGCACTCCGCCTCGCCGGGTTGGTGAAAGGGAGTATTGTAAGGGCTTATTCGCCTTGCCGAGGGGGGCTAAAGGAGAGCTATAGTTTGTAGTGAAATTCCTGTAGCAGAGGACTCCGGGGAATGGACGTAGGTCATGGTTTGACCGAACCACTATAAAATTCTGGTGTGCTTTTTTCCTTATCATTTTTTATTTTTTGCTTGCACTTTATTTTTATAGTATTTACTTGGTGAAAAATATGGAAGAAAAAAAAATAGGGATTTTATCGTTGCATATTGAGTTCAAGTATTTGCCTTGGTAGTAGTTAAATTTTCTTGTTAAAAATTAAAAAACACCAAAATATTAGAACTCTTGCTTAGGTCTTTTATTATTGCTATAAAGTTTTCACAATTCACCCCCCCCCCCCCCCCCCCCCCCCCTTCTTATCGATCTAGTTATTTCAGTGGCGAATATGGCCTAGGTTAGCAAAATCAACCATATCTCCCTCACTTTGTATTCCAATCATTAGGGGATATATTCATACTAGAAGTAGCTCATGGATATAGTAAACGTTTCCTCTACCATGCATTATCTTTGACAGTATGGGGTTTGCCCAATCTATGATTGTGAACATATAAAAAATACTATATATATATATATATATATATATATATATATATATATATATATATATATATATATATATATATATATATATATATATATATATATATATATATATATATATATATATATAAAAGGGAAGCTTTTAATTGAGAAAAATTGGTTTCCCTGGTCACGGGTGGAACCAGCGTCACTCTCTAAGAACTCAAATTCCCAAAACTTTTCTTTTTCTCTCCTTTGAAACATCTAAGTGATCGCTTCAAGGATGACTCTACACTTACGCAATAATGATTCTTTAATGATTCTAGTTGTCTTTGTTAGTGATGTTGTACATCTTGTTCTGGATGTTAACATCACTTCTTCATTTATTTGGATTTTTTTAAGAAAGTTCAGCCCCCTTTGTGCTTTTTTAGCAATCTCCTTTTCCATCCATACCCTACCCTCAGCTAGGGGTGTAAATAAGTCAAGTCGAGCTAGAGCCATAGGTGGTTCGAGCCTGTATCATTAATGATATAGTTGGCTTAAACTCGAGCTCAAGATCGACTCCTGTCAAGAACTCGAGCTCAAGCTCGACTTGACAGTCTAATTCCTGGTTCGAATTCTACTCATTAGCTCGAGCTCAAATAATTGGCTCGAGGTCAAATCGATTGTTGGCTCAATAAATGGCTCGAATTGAATGCTTTTTTTAGAAATTTCACCACCAAAATGATGTTTTTATGTATTATTGATTATTTTGGAATTAAATGCTTTGTATAATATTTCATAGCAAAACACTTGCATATTGTTCTCCTAAATTATAAACATCCTACAATCTGCTTCTCAACAAATTCCAATCCCTCTATTATCTCCTCCCAAAGCCCAGGTGGAAGCTCAGGACCATTCTCCTTATATTCCTTGCAGGCTTCAGTTGATATGGTTCGAGACACATTTTTATTGATTTCAAACACATTTTTATTGGTTTCAAACACTTTTAT
Source organism: Dendrobium huoshanense (assembly GCA_016618105.1). NCBI lineage: Eukaryota > Viridiplantae > Streptophyta > Magnoliopsida > Asparagales > Orchidaceae > Dendrobium > Dendrobium huoshanense. The sequence continues at coordinate 52,002,487 of CM028356.1, read as the reverse complement.
AGCCATATATCTTATTTAATATTTAACTATAATGCAAACAAGCAATTTCATCAAACAACCATATATCAAAAGATTATAGCTAATAAATTTTTCACCACCTAGCAATTTCTGCATCATTTTCTTCCCAAAATATATACCTAGCTTCATGCAAGCCATCTAAAACAACAAAAAAATGTTTGAGAAAAGAACTCAAGTAGAAATATAACTAAAGCAAAAATAAACTCAAGCAGAACCTATTCTAAAACAAATGTCCATAAAAAGCTTTAAAATGAAAGGTAAATACAACTACAAATGTCCATACAAAGTTCAAATTACATTTACTAAAGTAACTAAACTAGAACATTACAAAATTAAAAAAAAAAAGGAAAAATAATTTCTCCATCATTTCTTCATCTTTGACATCTTTGACAACCTGTAATCAATGATAAGAATTTTAAGAAAGTTGCCAAAATTTAAAGATAATGAAAAATATATTAAACAATTAATCAATAAGCCATTACCAATTTTAACTTCTCAAAGCCTTTAACATATTTTAGGTAAATTTTTTTGCCAAAGGCCAATCAACAAAATTTAAAATAAAATTAATTTTTTATTATATCATTTGCCTTTATATTTGGTTATAAAAATATTTCAAATAAAAAGCACTTTACCGTAAAAATCATATTAAGCTCATGGAATTAGTATCTCAATTTCTTCATCATCTTCTTCTTCCTGCAAAGTATGCTAGTGATAAAATAAATACTCAACAAATTACTAATGCATTAAAATGGATACCTTCATCCCTTCAAGCCATAGTGAGCACAAATCCAAATTGTCCCGCATATCAAAGCTTGGACTATTTCAATACCCAATTTGGAACGATATGTATCAACAATTCACTCCCCTACTAAGATTGTTGATTCAAAAGCAACAGTGCTGATAGAAATTGATAATGTGTCTACAACCAATCTTTATAATATGCAGTATTTTTCTTGGTTGTTTTTCCACCACCCAATAACATTAAATGTTTTGCAAGTTGCACTAATCCCTAAGCCATCTTCCAGATAGTTATATAAATCTAATTTTGTTGGTTTCTTACTAGTTTTTTCATAAACATATGCTGTGAAATCAAGGCATCCACTATACTTGTTTGATCCACCTTCTTGACTCATTTTTAAACCACTACTTCCTCCATTTGATGGTTCTTTTCCTACCTTATATGTGTCACATGCTCCTTTTGCTTCTTCCTCAAAGCATGTTACATACTCTTCAAATAATTCATAAAATAATGCACGAACATACGAGATATTTTGCCCACTTTGCTCTCCATATATCATTGGATATATAAACTCTATCACTAGAAATTTCATTCTAGGATCCATAATAGCACCGAAAGCCATGAGAAGGTTACATTCTCCCTAATATTTATCAAATTTAACTTTCATTTCCTTTGTCATGTTCCTAACAAACTCATTTGAGCAAATTGAGTTATCATCTAACACCTTCTTAATGGTACAAATTTGGGACAAAAATTAATTTGAAGTAGGATATTCTGTGCTTGAAATTATGTTTGTCACTTTATTAAAAAATCTAAGCACATCACAATCCATCTCTATATTACTCCATTCTTCTTATGTTGAACTGTTGTTATAAGTTAAGTTCCTCTCACTATATGAAGTGAATGCCTACCTTGACTTAAGAACCACATTTAGTATATCTAATTACTTTTCTAGTAGAAAAATGTAATTGATGTACAATATCAGCAAATCTAAGTAACCTCCCTTCAGATATATTTAAAAAACTGGTTGGATCTCTAATTTTTTCCACAACAAACTCAATACTCTTTATACCATCTTTCACCATCGAATTCAATATGTGACCACAACAACGAACATTAAATATCTGTCCTCCAAAAAATAACTTCATTCTTACACAAAAATTATCCTTTAGAATTTTAATGGCATGTTCATTATTAGATTCATTATCAATTGAAAGTGTGAATATTTTAGTCTCCAAACCCCATTCATTGAGTGACTTGTATAAAGTATCAACAATTTATATAGTTGTGTGAGGAGGTGACAAGTGAAGGAACTTAATACGCATTTATGCAATTTCCAATTTGAGTCTACATAATGGCCTGTAACTACCATATAAGATATTTGTTGGTTCTTTAACTTCCAAATGTTTATTGTAAAACTAATTCTATTTATGCTTTTCAATGCATTCTGGAGTTTTTTCTTCTCCTTTTCATAAACTAACATAACTTCACTACAAGCAGTTGTTCTTGAATATCTCAAAAAATAGGAAGTCATTGACTTCAAAACAAGATTAAAACCAAACTCTTCCACAACAAAAAATGTATTTTTATTGATCAAAATATAATGTGTTATACTCTCTCTTACTTTAGAATTGTCATAAGAAAATGTGGTCAAACTAGCACTCTCTTGGGAGTTGTCAGCAATAAAATCAATTTCCTTGGGCTGAAAATTAAGTACTTTTTGGTTTCTTATGAAACAAATCCTAGTCGCACAACGATCAAGATGACATCTAAATTGTGTTGTCGACCCTGTAGTTCCTATGGATAAGTTCTTTTTATAATGAATGTATTCCACTTTCTTCTGCCCATTAGGAAGTATTACTTCCTTAAACTCATCCCAAACATATGATCTCTTTAGCCTTTTTTTTGTTGCAATTGGATTTTCATCATCATTCTGATTACATGTACCTACAGTATTCCCTTCTACACCTTTATTTTCCTCCACCACAGCATCATTTTCAGTCAACCTAGCATTTGCCTCTAAACTATCAGATGGTACTTCATCAATTATCTCTAAAATGATTTCCTTACTAATATTATCTTCAATAATTAGTTCAGTGACATTCTAGAATAGGTAATGAAAACACATATAAGTTAACTCAAACATTAACTTAACAATAATTTAAGAATTTGAATTTTCGGTTTAATGTTTGATTTAAAATGTATAGTAGTATAACAAATTTCTCCTAAATATGCTTCATCATTTTAAATAAGGAATTTTTTTTTCTCGTAACTAAAGCTTTATCCTAGAACCTCATATCCTCATAAAGTTCTTTACCACTAATTATAAATAATCATTAGATCTAGTAAATAATAGTAATTGAGATTATACCAAAATGATAATGGCTTAAACAAAGGTGACCCGATCTGTTTACTGAACTTTTCATATAGATCTTCAATAATCATCAAACGGATTCAATGAAACAATGATAACAAAACAACAAAGAATAATCTTAGAAAAAAGAAATATGTTTACTAATAGTATACTTATCAAAAGGCTTCAACAAAAAATTCCTTAGACGAGCTCGCAAAGTCCTCTACTATGCGAACACAAGAAGAACATCAGGCAAAAAAAACTAAAGCAAAGTTAATAGAATCCAAACTTACCTAAACTAGAGCAGATAACAACTTGAGCATCAGATGAATGAAGGCAAGAAGCGATGAAGAAGGCTAGAAGCGACCTAACCATAACAGTTAGCAGCTCGAGTACTGAAAGAACAAAGTCAAGAAATGATGATAAAGGAAATAAGAAAACTAACTAGAGAAGATAGTAGGACGAACACCAGAAGAACGAAGGCAAATAACGATCGCCTAGCAGAGGAAGGAGCACCATACTCTACCTCACGAATGAATGAAGTATGTGAATCAGCTCTTGGCTTCATCAAATTAATGTTTATTTACTTTTATTCGATTCATATTTTGTTCGGTTCAGCACTATATCTTTCCAAATTCGACTCTCTGCACTTCGCAATGTAATCAAAAATTTTATCGCCCGCCCAAATTAATCGAGCTGGCTCAATGAGCCCTCATGCCAGATAGGTTATATATCAAACTCAAGCTCGTTGATACAATGAGCTTGAAATTATGCTCAAGCTCGAGCTCGATGCTTGATAAGCTTAACTCGTTAGCTCATTAACAAGTCAAGCTCTAGTCAGCACATGAGCCAGCTTAACTCATTTTCACCCCTACTCTCAGTTGCTATAGTGGTTCTATGGATGTGGTAGTGTTTCTTTCACTTCCCATAAGGTCCCACCAATTTGCGATGGGTGTTACCACTTTGATTCTTTGATATTTATTGATCCAATTCATAGTTATTATCCTCGATAGTGAGTGTGTCCCCTTCATTATCTCGAGTTGTTTTTTATGTTGTGATGTAGTACATCATCTTATAGATGTTAGCATCACTCCTTTGTGAGCTATGATTTTCTAACAGAATATTATCTCCCTCGTTTCTTTTAGTGACCTACTTTCCCATTCATACCCTACTCTCAACTGCCAGAGTAGTCCTATGGATGTGTGGATATCACTCTCACTTCCCACAGGGTCCCACTAGTTTTCATGGGTGTTTCCACTATAGCCCTTTAATTTTTATTTCTCATATTCATAATCACTAGCCTCGATGGAAGGTGTGCTCCCTTGCTACCTCAAGTTGGTTCCTTACTTATGGTTTAGTGCATCTGCTTTAGCTGCCACCATTACCTCCTTTTGAGCATTAATTTTCTAGCAAAATATCAGCTTTTTAGTTACTTTTGCTACATACTCTCCCTTTAAAACCTGTCTATTGAATACTAGAGAGGTCCCTTAGATGTGTTGATGTTGTTTCCACTTCTTACAGGATCACCATCGGGAAGTATGGGTACACCACTGTAGTTCCTTAATGATTATTTATACTTAGTATAGTTTGTTCTTCGTAGTTGGTGTGTCCCCTCGCTACTTAAGTTATTTTTTTCACTTGGAATGAGATTTCCGCTCTCACACTCTACTGAGGGCGTATCTCCACCTATTATACCTCGAGCCATCAATCGGATGCTCCCCTCCCACCCCTTTTTCAAATAAAATTAGGATTGTCCAAGATATTCCATCGACATTTGGATACTCCTGGCCATAATGATTTATCTTCTATCACATGGTAATCAAAATACTAGCTCAGGATCCCTTAGTCAACTTTTCCATTGGGGTTCTTCCACTTATATTTCCTTTCTCCCTCATATCCCTACACAGATTAGTGTCAGGTTAGTATTGAGGTGACTTTCACCTTTTATCATGCTATTTTGATATGATCAGATAGGTAGTTGGTTTACTTACTTACCTGGTGTGGTGCCCGATAAAGTACCTGAGAGGCATACCCCACTACCCTTGACTCATTACTCACTATTTTGATATAGTCAGGTGAGTACTGAGCGATTTACATTTGATGTTTCGATATGGTCAAAAAGATATTGAACCTTCCCTGGTGGGGTGCCTGATAGAGTCCCTGGGAGGCATACCCAACTACCCTTAACTCCATACTCACTATTTTGATATGGTCAGGTGAGTAATGAGCCATTCACATTTGCTATTTTGATATAGTCAAGCAGATTTTGAACCTTGCATAGTGGGGTGCCTTACAAAGTCCCTGTAACACATACCCTATCACCCTTGATTCTTTACTCACTATTTTGATATGGTTAGGTGAGTATCGAGCCATTCATATTCATTATTTCAATATGGTCAGGTAGATATTAAACCTTACCTGGGTAGTGGTTCCTGACAAAGTTCATGGAAGGCATACCCCTACTACCCCTTGACTCATTACTCATTATTTTGATATGGTTAGGTGAATATTAAGCTAATCATATTTGTTGTTTCGATATGGTCAAGTAGATATTGAATCTTATCTAGTTAAGAGCCCGACAGAATCCCTGTGAGGCATACCTCACCACCCCTTTCACTCTTTGCTTTACTATTTTGATAAGGTCAGATGAACATTGAGTTGTTTACATAAACTATTTTGATATTGATAAGTGAATGTTAGACTCTTTTTCTTGATTGTCTTATTATTTTGATATGGTCAGGTAGACATCAGCTTTTGTGGCTTATTTATTTTCTCTTTTGATATGGTCAAACAAATATTGAGTTACTCCCATCCACTATTTTAATAGGGTCATGAGGATGCGGGATCCTTTTACCTTCTATTATGATGTTTCAATGTAGTTAGGTAGATAGTTGATTTACCTTTTTACCCGGCTCCCCGCTCACTATTTGGATATGGTCAGGTAAATATGGGACCCTTCCACCTTCTATCATGCTATTTCAATTTGTTTAGGTAGGTAGTAGTTTATTTTACCTCTTTGCACATTATTTCACTATTTTGATATGGTCAGGTGAACATTGAGTTTATCCATTTTCACCATTTTGATATGGTAAGGTGAGTGTGAGGCACCCCATCTCTATTTGTTCTATCCTCGACTCTGCACTTACTATAGGGTAGGGCAAGGAGAGGATCCCCCCCTACATTTTCTTCTTTGATGATATTTTATTTGTGTTCTCTATCCTACTTTGATTGTCATATTTGTTCAATGCCAATACAAGCGGTTCACATTTGTTGACCATATTTTCCACCCATAACTAGGTCAAGGGAGGTTGACTTGGTCAAATTGACCAAGCCAAGCCCCAAGACTCAATTCCTTTAATTCAGTGGGTCAAACCAAGTATGCTGAGCCCAAAACTAGCCCTGGGTCAACCTTGTTGACCAGGTCAACCCAGGTTGACCCAATTGAACCAAATATCTTCCCTTTTAATTTCAAATGGAATTCAACCTAGCTTGGCTAAATTTCTCACCTTCCTTAGGTTCCATGGGTTATACCAAGTCTATTAAGCTCAGACCCATACCTTGGGTCAATCTGGTTGACCAGGTCAATTCAAGTTAATGAAATTAGCTAATTGAGCCTAACTCAATTTCAGATGAATTTAAATATATCTTAGGCTCAAACCCCCCCCCCCCCCCTCCCCCCACCCCATCCCTAGGACCTATTTGACCAAGTTATCCAAGTCAACCTTTGACTTTGAAAATCCAAGTCTTAATTAGTAAATTTGATCTATTTAGTGTTGCAGTCCATACCCCTAGCCTGAGATTTGATTATGGAAAATAATGTCGATTGAATTATCTCATCATTCATTGAATATTTTGAATTTTGCTCTTGTCTGTTAGTACTAATATTTTAGGGAGATCACATATTACTCAAGATAACAAAAGACTCAAGGTCGGGTAGAGTAGGATGTAAAGTTTATAACTCTATAATTTTTATTTTTTTTTTCTTTAGGATAGCCTGGCAACAAAGTGTATACAAACTGAGCAACCATTCACACACACAGGGGGAGTTTTTTTTTTTTTTTAAAGAAATTTTTTTATTCTCTATAGAGTGTATTATATGATTTTAAATTGTACTATACGACCTACTATGGCTCAATAGCTATCAGTGAAGTAATTGTACTATACGATCCTTATCACACTATATGATGTGTTTTAATTTGAAACCTTAGTAGATAGATTAATTTAAGTAAGTTCTTAAATTATAAATTTTGAACTAATTGTAATGTACGATCAAATTGTACAGTACAAATATTTTATTACTTACTTAAATTAACCCCCATGATTAGTCATTAAATCAAGGATTAATTTTTTATTAGTGATCATACTGTATGACATTGTTCATACCGTAAGATGAACCAAAGCTATTTTTTTATTGTGCCGAACATCGTACCAGATGATCCCTTAATTTTTGAACTAATCGAACTATACGATGTATAAATAATACCAAACGACCTAAAGCTTTTAACAGATCGTACTGTATAATGTGAAACATACCAGATGATGAACAAAGACAATTTTTGGTCATCCCAACGTTCATCCTATACGAGCAGAAGAAATATAACATATCATATTGGAAAATATTTGTATCATACTATACTATATTGTTTAGAAAATTGACTATTCATACTCCTTCATACCAGGACGAAGGCTATTTTGAGCTAATCATACTATATGATCTTGGATCGTATTGTACGAATAGAAATGACTAAATTGAAAATTTAGGGTTTCTTGGAGCCTGATTTATATATGATACTTTTGTCTTTTGAATAATCATATGTGATAGGAATGTGAGAAGAATGGGACTCCTTGAGAGAGAGCTGCTACAAACAAGATTTTATATTATGATTTTGATGATAGCAAACAAATCTTGTTTCACTACGACTGCCTTTTTTCTATAGACTTTTCAGAACTCAAAGATCACATGGAAATCAGAATCAGCTCAAGACTGGGTAGATTAGGGTTGAGTCAGTCTGTAATTTTATTTTTCCATCTTGAGTCAATTGTAATTTTTTGAAGTGACTGATGTCAAGGTAACCCTACACACACACACTTAAGAGATTTAGAACTTGTGTTTTTACTCACATCATCCCGGACAATATTTATATCATCCTGGACGATCTAGTTCAAAACAGAAGTTCTAATCCAAATTTCTTATTAAGGCAGCCATAATTAACTTATCGGCCTGGATGATACTTGTATCAGCCAGGATGATAGTCTTAATACAAAAAGAATTTGGTGACATAATTAATTTAGGTATTCAGCTTTTTTGGAAATCGGCCAGGACGATCGTGATATCAGCCTAGACGATATCACACAATTATGCCTAAATTAATCTAGGAATCAAGGAAGTAATTATGGATGATTGATACAATTACATCGTCCTGGACGATCTCAGGATCGGCCAGGATGATATATTCAAAAACCCTTAGTTACTCTTGGACGATGAATATCAGCCAGCTTGAATTAAGGGCGATTCTCAGGACGATTCTCCTCTGATTTGATCTGATCAGCCGGGATGATCGTGAGATCGTCTTGGAAGATCAAGCCAATTTTTCAATCATCTAGTTTGCATTCAGGGCGATGCTCTGGCCGATTCTGAGATTTATACTGATCGGCCAAGATGATATCTATATCATCCTGGACGATATAGTCGGCAACTTGTAATTAATGAGCTCCTTTGAAGCTCTTCTATTTAAGAGCTGTTGCAAATCTATTTTTCATGGCTTCTGTTTTGATGATTGACAAACATTGTTTCTCTTGGACTGCTTGTTGCTTCTAACTTTTCAGGAATCAAAGATCGGACGATCAAGAAGGAGCCAAGTTCAAGAATGCGTAGGTTTAGAGTTGAGTCAGTCTGTACGTTTGATTTTCACCTCTTGAGTCTACTTGTAATGGTTAAAGAGACTGATGCTATGTAACCCTTCACACACACACTTGAGAGACTTAGAATTTCTGTTTTTACTCATATCGGCCAGGACAATTTTTGGAACGACCTGGACGATCAGCTTAAAACAGAAAGTCTAATTAAGGATTCTTAATTAAGGCAGCCGACATTAACAGATCGTCCTGGACGATACTTGTATCGGCCGGGATGATAAGCTTAAAACAGAAAGAAGTAACCGCCATAGTCAATTATGGTATACTGTATTTTTAAATTATTGGCCAGGATGATCCGTGGATCAGCCTGGACGATATTCACAAATTATGTCATAATTATTCAGGAAATCATGGGAGTAATTAAGGATGATTGATACGATCATATCGTCCTGGACGATCGCAGGATCGGCCAGGCTGATCCAGTCAAAAACCTTAAGTTACTTCAGGACGATCAATATCGGCCAGCCCGTATCCAGGGCTATTGTCAGGATGATTTTCCTCTGATTTGAACTAATCGGCCAGGACGATCGTGCGATCGGCCTGGACGATCAAGCCAATTTTTAATCGTCCAGCTTTACATTCAGGGCTATGCTCTGGCCGATCTTCATTGATTTGTATTGATCGGCCAGGCCGATGTCCATATCGGCTTGGACGATATTGTCGACAACTTGCAATTAATGAGCTCTTTTGAATCTCTTCTATTTAAGAGCTCTTGCTCAACATTTTTCAAGACCTTTTACTGTTGCCTTGACCTGAGAAGACCTTGAGGAGAGAAAGAGAGAGAGGAGAGAGAGAGGATCTTGTGAGGGGGAGCTTGTGAGGGGATTCACAAGGGTTGCTTCAAGGATCGCTCTGCTTCGTTTTCGTCTAGAGTTTCTCGTCCGTGGAAGGGTCGGTAGAGGTAAGGAGTTTACTTTTGGTTTTGGTTTTCTGCCAGCTTCAGGAGGAAGAAAAAGGAGGAAGGTTCTCTGCCTTGCCGGGGTGGCAAAAAGGAGGTTCTTGTGAGGGCTTCTCCGCCTAGCTGTGGGGGCTAAAGGAGAGTCACGTTTTGTAGTGCAATACTTGGAGGGTGCCTCCAAGGAGTGGACGTAGGTCAAGTCGACTGAACCACTATAAATTTCTGTGTTCCTTTTCTTGCTTCCGCACTTTTAAATTCCGCATTTATTTTTGTGGTGTAATTTGGTTTATGCAATTTTCTCTCTTTGTGAAAATAGTTTTTAAAATACCAATTCACCCCCCCTCTTGGTTAGCTTGGGACTAAGTTCATAAGGCTTAACATCCCTAACGAACTTTCAAGTGGTATCAGAGCATGATTCGAAAATTAAAGTTTGAAAACTTTTTGAATTTGATCCAAGTCTAACTTTGGGAATCGCAACACTACGGAAGGGTATTCTATTACCCGACCTCCTCTGTTCGATAACCTACCTTTTGATTTTTGGAAAACTCGCATGTCAACTTTTTTACAATCTACTCGCATGTGGATGCTTATTCAAGAAGGTTATTCTCCACCTTCTCGTGAAATTAATGGTTTTAAAACTGAAGTTGCTTTTACTGAATGGACTTTTGATGAACGAGATTTAGCTCAATTAAATGCAAAATGTTTGAACTGTTTTTTCTGTGCTTTGAAATATGAAGATTACATGCGTGTTTCAACTTGCAAAACTGGTAAAGAAATTTGGGATAAATTGTGTATCACTTATGAAGGTACTAATGAAGTTAAACAATCCCGGTTAAACATTCTCTTGCATGACTACGAACTTTTTCGTATGAAACCTCATGAATTGATTTCTGACATGTACACTAGGTTTACTCAGATTGCTACTTCATTGCATGCACTAGGAAAAGAACTTTCGAACTATGAAAAAGTTAACAAGATTTTGAGATGCTTGCCTTCGTCTTATGATGCAAAAATCACTGCAATAACTGAATCTAAGGATTTGAATGCCTATTCTACTGATAACTTACTTGGCTCACTCATTGCTTACGAGCAAGGGGTGAATCAAAGAATTGTTGATGCAGGTGAAAAGAAAAAGGAGAAAACAATTGCACTGAAGGCACACAAATCGGATTCTGAATCTTCCGGGTCTGAAAGCGATGAAATTGCCTTCATCACAAGGCAATTCAAAAGCTTTTTAATGAAGAAACAAAAGCATTATCAAAGTTGGAGAAAAGGTAAGGATCATAAACATATTAAAGGATCTTCTGATGTTGTTTGTTTTGAATGCAGGAAACCTGGACATGTGAGAGCCGATTGTCCTACACTTCAAGATCATTCAAGCAAAGAAAAGAAAAAAGGTGAGGAGAAAGCTAAGTCTAGGAAGGAGAAGAAGAAAATCCAAAGAGGTTTCTGGGCAGAATCTGGTACTGATTCCTCTGAGACTGAACCAGAGGAAGAGACTACGAACTTGTGTTTCATGGGAGAAAATCAAAGTGATGAGGAAGAGGTATGTAAACCAACCTATGATGAATTGTTTGAAATTTGTGAAAAAATCCATACATCATACAAAAAACTTAAGAAAACTCATGCTAGCCTAAAATTAGAACATTCAAATCTACAAAAAGAGCATGAAGTTTTTCTCAAAGATCATGCAATGATTGATTCAAATCACATGGCTCTTCTTGATGAATTTGATGAATTAAACAAGAAGCATTTGGAATTAGTTGATGAAAGTAATGCATTAAAAGCTTCACACACCTCACTTAAGGATGATCTTAAGAAATCTAAAGAGATTGAGAAAAATTTGAGGATTGAGAATGATGTATTAAAAAGAACTAACTTGAGGATTCAAAATGATTTAGAAACATGTAAGAAAGCTAGGATGACACCAACTTCTAATCAAAAGCCAGAACCTAGGAAGAGGCATTTTTACCCAAACCATTTAAGAAAACCTTTTCCTGGAGTTCAATGTTTTTCTTGTGGCATGCTAGGACACATCTCACACACTTGCACAGTTCACTGTAGTACACATTGGGTGTGGAGACCTAAGATGCATGATTCAAAGCATACCACATATGCATTGCACTCTACGTTTTCTAAGAAGGAGCCCAAATCTGTTTGGGTTCCTAAATCTGACTGTTGTTGAGTTTTGTAGGTGTGCTCTCACCAAAGACCTCGTGGGAGCATAAGATAACTAGACATAAGGAGGCTTGCAGCTCAAAATTGTTTAAATCCACTGCTTTATCAATTGCTTGAAATCTTTAGCTTTTGTGTGTCTTTTATTTTTTGTGTGTTAGTTTTTGTGCTCACTTTGTGTTGTTTTTAGTTTGCATTATTATTTTTTATGTGTTTTGTTTTTCACTTTGTTCTTTATTTTTTGGCCTTCCATATGATGAAACTTTTCAAGCTTTTAAATATTGGAGTTTTTGGAGATAGGGTTTAGCTTTTCTAAATTGGTTAAAGGGAGTAAACTGTTGATGTTTTCCCTTCTTCTGACTTTGTTTAGTGGCATGATTTTCTTCTCTAAAACAAAAGTCTAAACTCAGTTTAACCAATGGTTTTCATCTAAGATCTTTTTCTTATCTTGCTACATTAAATTATCTTATGCATAATAGCCAAAATCCTTAGATATCATTCAAGCTTTTGAAATCTTGCCATTGCATTTATCACATGATTTTGATTTTGTGTTGTGGATTGTTCTTCCCTATGTTAGAGAGAGAGCTTCTATTCTCTAATATTTGGAGGATATACTCATAACTAAGTCTTTTTCTTTAAGGGTATATTAAAGAGTTTTTAGCTTGCAAGAGTTAAAAAGGAAAGAGGCCAATGAAGCCAAATTGAAAAGAAAGCTATATACACAAATGTGTATCAAAAAGCAAAAGATGCTTAAAGAGCCAATCAAAGTGACAAGAGGCATAAAATGAGCCCACTAAATGCAAGCTATCCTCTCTTTGGTAAAACTCTTAAAATTTAGAAAACTCATTGATTATGTGATACTTTCAAAGACTTGATTTCAATTTCCATGATTGAGAAAAATTATTTTGGTTTATTATTTATGAGATATTTTAGTTGTAAACAAGTCTTGAATGGATCTTCTTATCATATTTTGTTATTCCGAGTTAGGCCTCTATTTTTCCAAAAGAATTTTGTACCCTGAAGGATGTCCGATCTAGGGTTAACGGAATCAATTTTTCTACCTTCTTCTGATTGGGATTTGTTAAACTTCTTGATCTCTTGGAACTTTAAAAGTTTAATTTTTGAAAATAATTCTCATATGATGCCTCCATAAAACAAAAAAAAACAAAAATTAGAAAAATTAAAATCAAAAAATGTTCAGTGTTTGGTTTTCATTGTGTTGTTTTTATTTTTCTGTGTCTTTGACTATTTTTTTTTTAAGGGTCTTGATCATCACCATTCTTTTCTTGACTTCAAATTTAAGTCACATCGGCTTGGCCGATATTTCTATCATCCTGGCCGATATGACAAATTCTGTTCAAAATCCATCTGCTGACCTTTTTCTGTGCTTGCTGCAATTCATCGTCCTGGACGATACTTTATCGTCCTGGACGATTTGATCAAACTCATGGTGATAGTCTTGGTCGATAGTATATTTGTCTAGCCGATGCATTTTATGTGCATCGTCCTGGCCGATACATTGGATCGTCCTGGACGATCCACGTGTCAGCACGTTTTGATCTTTAAATTCGGCCCCGGACGACAATCGGCCGGGCCGATCCACTGTTCGTCCTGGACGATACACGTGGCAAGCATTTAAAATGTTTTAACTTCGGCCGGTATGATCAATTATTGTGCATCGTCCTGGACGATACACCTAATTGGCCCGGATGATCTGCTTTTTCAACGGTCGTCCGGATTGACTCCTCGGGCCGATAGCCTGTGTCTAATCGGCCTGGCCAATATCTGATCGGCCTGGACTATTGGACCGCCTTTTTGACCAATCGGCCTGTACGTAATTATTGAACCATATCGGCCTGGACGATTCTGCGATCGGCCAGGACGATATGGCCGTTTCTTTAAATTTAGGCCGTTCCAGCCATGGTTTTTCACTTCCAACCCTTTCTCCTTCCCTCACTACCTTCTACATCATGGCTCATAGGGAATTCAACACTGCGGACCTAATTTTTTGATACATTGATCACCTAACCACAATTCGCGATTCAGGCCACAAAAGGAAACAAAATATATCCTTAGGACACATCATAGCCTATGTTCTTGAAACTAAATACCAACTTCAATATCCTATTCCACCAAACCTCCCAACTCCCTTCTACTCAAACAATTCCTTCAGCACCCTTCACAGTACTCGTCTCCACCCTGAGGAACCTCGAGGGGCTAGAGAGGAGGAGGCTCCCGCTCCAGCTCCCTTTCCTAACCCTGCTCCTCTCCACCAGCACTCACCAATTGATCAGTTGATTGAGAGATTTGATCGTTGGGAGACCCGGTTTGATGCCTATGTTGCTGCACAGGAGCAGCAACACTCTGAGGACATTGCCCGTTACGAGCATCACTGCGCTGAGGATTTAGCCCATTTTAACAGTTTCCTTACTCACCAGCAGTAGCAACATGACCAGGACATTGCCTGGTTCAATGCTCAATTTACCACTCTTGCCGGTTACTTTCAGCAGCCACCTCCACAACCTCCATCTGATGATCAGGATACCTCATTCTTTTAGTCTGTGCTTTGTGTTTCTTATTTTTTTTTAGTTTGCTTGTTAGTCTTTTGTGATATTTTTCTGGTGTTTCTGGACCCTCTTTTTGTGATGACAAAAGGGGGAGTAGGACAGGGTGTGTAGGAAAAAACTTTTGTAACTTTGATTTTCTAATGAACCTATGTTTTTGTTTAATTTTTTCCTACTTGTGTTTGCCATCATCAAAAAGGGGGAGATTGTTGCAAATCTATTTTTCATGGCTTATGTTTTGATGATTGACAAACACTGTTTCTCTTGTACTGCTTGTCGCTTCTAACTTTTCAGGAATAAAAAATCGGACGATCAAGAAGGAGCCAAGTTCAGGAATGCGTAGGTTTAGGGTTGAGTCAGTCTGTACGTTTGATTTTCACCTCTTGAGTCTACTTGTATTGGTCAAAGAGACTGATGCTATGTAACCCTTCACACACACACTTGAGAGACTTAGAATTTCTGTTTTTACTCATATTGGTCAGGATGATTTTTGGATCGACCTGGACGATCAGCTTAAAATAGAAAGTATAATTAAGGATTCTTAATTAAGGCAGCCGATATTAACAGATCGTCCTAGACGATACGTGTATCGGCCGGGACGATAAGCTCCAAACAGAAAGAAGTAGCCGCCATAGTCAATTATGATATACTGTATTTTTAAATTATCAGCCAGGACGATCCGTGGATTGGCCTGGACGATATTCACAAATTATGCCATAATTGTTCAGGAAATCAAGGGAGTAATTAAGGATGATTGATACGATCATATCGTCTTGGACGATCGCAGGATCGGCCAGGCCGATCCAGTCAAAAACCTTAAGTTACTTCAGGACAATCAATATCGGCCAGCCCGTATCCAGGGCTATTGTCAGGACGATTTTCCTTTGATTTGAACTAATTGGCCAGGACGATCGTGCGATCGGCCTGGATGATCAAGCCAATTTTCAATCGTCCAGCTTTGCATCCAGGGCTATGCTCTGGCCGATCTTCATTGATTTGTACTGATCGGCCAGGCCGATGTCCATATCGGCATGGACTATATTATCGGCAACTTGCAATTAATGAGCTCTTTTGAAGCTCTTCTATTTAAGAGCTCTTGTTCAATGTTTTTCAAGACTTTTTGCTGCTGCCTTGACCTTAGAAGACCTTGAGGAGAGAAAGAGAGAGAGGAGAGAGAGAGGATCTTGTGAGGGGGAGCTTGTGAGGGGATTCACAATGGTTGCTTCAAGGATCGCTCTGCTTCGTCTTCGTCTAGAGTTTCTCGTCTGTGGAAGGGTCGGTACAGGTAAGGAGTTTGCTTTTGGTTTTGGTTCTCTACCAGCTTCAGGAGGAATCAAAAGGAGGAAGGTTCTTTGCCTTGCCGGGTGTGGCTAAAATAGGTGTTTGAAAGGCTTCTCCGCCTAGCTGTGGGGACTAAAGGAGAGTCACGTTTGTAGTGCAATACTCGGAGGGCTCCTCCAGGGAGTGGACGTAGGTCGAGTTGACCGAACCACTATAAATTTCTGTGTTCTTGTTTTCTTGCTTCCGCACTTTTATTTCCGCATTTATTTTTGTGGTGTGATTTTGGTTTATGTGATTTTTATTTTTCGTGAAAAGAAATTTTTTAAAAATACCAATTCACCCCCCCCCCCTCTCGGTTAGCTTGGGCCAGTTCTATAGGGCTTAACATCCCTAACGAACTTTCACCTATCTACATCACATGGATGACGCCACTTCCATCCTTCTCTCCTGTATGCTTTGAATACACTGCTTATTTCTTGTTCTCCAATTTCTCCTCACTACCTTAGCCCTTAAGCCATGTATGTTAACTAAGCCAAATTGAGCCCTTCATTCCCTTTGAGTTGGAACTTCATAATCTCCTCCTTATATGCTAATCCTATTTGAGAGGATAATATAGAATCCTTAATCAATAGTCTTCTGAGGCCCCGACTTTAGATGTAATTAATCGTAAGGGCTTGTGTCCATAAGAAACTAAATTCCACCATTGAATAACCCTCACTCGAGCTAATGTATTGGGTGGGGGAAACCCATTATTACAATAAGGTCATGTATTTTACTACCAATCAGAGTGCGTTGGCGAGAGACGCTATCCTCAATTATTAATTATATGTGCGATCTAATTTGCCCTTACATTGGCTTGCTTTTGAAGAGGGTGAAGGCCTGCTATCGTCTAGTCCCTCGGGATAGTGCGGTCATATACCCTTCGCATTCTATCCATGCTGAGTGGATTCCTTTCGGAGGTCCATAATAAGTACAAGATTTCTAACAAGAGTGTTAGAAATCCTTAAATAAAGGGCATAAAAAATCCTAATTTCTAAGCCATCCATCTTTTTGTCGTATAGTATGATAGACATATCGTGCAAAATGATTAGTTTAATTCAGACTCATCCAGCAAGATCATTCAGATGAACTATTCAACTTTTATAATATATTATATGGTACAATAAAACATTATACAAAATGATATATAGAAATTCCTTTTATTCATTGGGGATGATCATTGGGACGGCCAACATCATACACTAGTGACCGTCTAACAGTGTGGACATCATATGGTATGATTAGTACACAAATTATGGATTTTACTTGGTACGACCAAGCGGATGACTAGTTTTGTATATGGGTAATTGTATAATACAAGCTAGTTTATACATTACGATCAATCATAATAATTATCTATTATTTGATTATCTTATATCATGGGATTAATTAAGAAAGATACTAATTAGGGCGTATAGTACAAACTAAATCGTACTATACAATCAATATATAATTAAAATCTTCCTTAACTTTGGTGGTTAGGGTTTTGGTAGAGAACGATAGATCATATGGTATGAATTAATAATGTACATAATGATACATGTATCGTACAGCATGAAGAAAAATCATATAGCACAATTACTTTAAAAAAAAAACTCTCTCAAAAACATTTTTCCCTCTCCCCCGGTGTGTATACAAGATTTCTTAGTAAAGAGATCCACCCAATTACATGATATGACCCAAGAAAGTTAAAAAAAAAATTAAATTGAAAATAACATACTGTAATCATAGTCTACCCAATCTTGAGCTAATCAGAATTACAAGTGAACGGTAGACTAATTTCCTGAAATATTAGTACACGTAAAATAAAATACAATATCATAGAAATAGTAGAAAATATTATTAGACACAATAATGTATGTTATCATCAAAATACAAACATAATACTTGGATCAAATCTGCAACAATTTCATTAAAAATGGTCTTTTATACCCTTAATGGGCCATTTTGTAGACCTAGTTTGACTTGGAAAACCAGGTTGACCTAGGACATGGGTTTAGGCTTGACAGGTTTTGTTTAACATTTAAAATTTGGTAGAAGTGGTCTAATGTTATGAGGAGGCCATTTCGATTTAAATAAGTGTTCAAACCCCTTAGGGGTATTTGGGTCAAAATAATTTGACTTGGTCAACTAGGATTGATTAGGTTTTGAGATTAAGTCCTATGTACTCTTAATGTTGTTTATGATACACTGGATGAGGTTCAAGGGTTTGATTTTATTGGGCCATGTTAAATTTGGAGGAAACTTTAATTTTTCCCTTAAGGGGCATCCCCTGATCAACTTGGGGTCAAAGTTGACAACATTTAAAAGATTATTAAGGATTGGATAGGATTAAAGCTAGGTTAGAAGATAGATTATGGTTTAAACTAAAGTTTGGGTTAGTTTAGAGCTTGAATTGATTTGACATCTAGATGGATTTGAATATGGATTGAGCTCTAAATGATTGACATCTGAATGAATGTCGACCATCAGATCAACTAGTGGAGGTTTAGATAGGTTCTTATGACTTCATATAAAAATGAGGTCAACAACAGGTGAAAAGAAAAGGGACAAGCTAATAGCTTTAAAAGCAAATAATTCAAAAAGTGACAGTTCTATAGATGAAGAAGAAGATGGCGTAGCACTGATAACACGGCAATTTAAAAGCTTCCTAAAGAGAAACAAAGGCATCATCATCAGTGCAATAAATATAAAATAAATAAAAATTCTTAAGTGTCATATAATGTTATTTATTTTAAATGTAGGAAGCCAGTGAACTTGAGGATAGATTGCTCCAATCTGAAGACACACCCGATTAAGGAAAAGGGTGAAGAGAAGATAACGTTCAAAAAAGGCAAGCAACAGACATAGAAGACTTTTTGTAAAAACTCTTATTCAGACTCATTAGAAACAAAAGTAGAAGAGTGAGTAACAAATTTGAGCCTTATGGAAGATGGCTATCTTGATCAGTTTGATCAAGACAAGGTATGTGAGCTTTCTTATAAAAAATTATTTGAAGTTTCAAAAAATATTCATAATCCATATAGGAAGCTCAAGAAAATGTATGCTAGTCTTAAACCTAATTTTTCAAATTTACAAAAAAGAGCATAATTATCTTAGAATAAATTATTCCACTTTAGATAATAAGCATGTGTCTCTACTTGATTAATATGATGCATTAATCAAGAAGCATACTGATTTATATATTGCACATGAATCCTTGGAGAAAAAGCATATTGAATTAGAAAAGCATTCAAAGAATTAGAACTATGTGCATCAGGAACATATGAAAGTTAGCATGCATTGGAAATAGATGTATCTGATCTTGAAATGCTAATAAATTTCTACAAATAAAATTTAATGTACTTGAAAATAATAAACTTCCACCTACCTTTGCATTACATCATAGCCCTTCATAATAACATGCATCACATAACCCTAAGAAGAGGCACCATTACATGCATAGATTAGTTAACCATTTTCCTGGTATTAGGTGTTACTCTTGTGGAATACTAGGTCATATAGCCCACACTTGCATTATACACGATAGAACACATGTAGTGTTGAGGCCATAATTACATTCATCATAACATGACATGCATTCACATCATTCTTTTAAATATAAGGTAAATCCCAAACTCGTTTGGGTTTCCAAATCTAATATTTAATGGTCTTTGTAGGGGTGCTCTCACAAAAGGCCTAGTGAGAGCATTTGGTATATGGATAGTGGATGCTCAAGACATATGACTGGTGATCTAAAAAAATTCATTACACTAAAGGTTGGGTCTGGAGGCAAGGTAACATTAGTAGACAACACCACTAAGAAAGTGGTTGGATTAGGTATAAAAGGTAACTCTAAAATGTTTGTAATTAAAAATGTTTTATTAGTTGATGGTTTAAAGTATAACTTACTGAGCATTGGTCAACTACATGATAAGGGTTTTGACATCAAACTTTTTTCTACAAAATACATGATTAGTCTAAATGGAAAAAACATGCTAGAAGGAAAATGAATGAATAATTTATACATGCTATGCTTGAATTACATTGAATATTCAAACTCCTTTTGTCTGAAAATAATAATGAATAAATCATGGCTATGACATAGGAGACTATGTCATGCAAGTATGAAGACCCTCATGAATATCACCCAAAAAGACCTAGTTAGAGGCATACATACCTTAGATTTTATTAAAGACCATCGATGTGATGCTTGCCAACTAAAAAAATTAGTTAAGTCTTCATTTCACTCAAACAAAGACATCCACACCTCTAGGCCACTAGAAATTCATCATATGGACCTATTTGTATCTATTAGCATAGCTAGCCTAGGATGAAAGATATATGAATTCAAAGTTGTAGATGACTTCTCTAAATTTAGTTGGGTTAGATTCTTAACACATAAGAATGAGTTATTTGAGAAATTTAAAACTTTCTCCACCTAAATTCAAAGAAAATTAGTATGTAAAATTGCAACCATTCATATTGATCATAGTGTAAGTTTGAAAATGATAGGTTTAAATCTTTTTGTCAAGAGATAGAGATAAAATATAACTTCTCTGCCCCCTAGGACTCCTTAGAAGAATGGTATAGCTGATGAAAGTTTATTAGAGATGTTAAGCTCTTATGAACTAGTCCTGAGGCTAACCAAGAGGGAGGGTGAATTGATAATTTAAAAATATTTTAATCAAAAACACAATCATATCCAAAACTAAAATTCACCACAAAAAAATCAGAAGTACAAAAATTAAATATAGAAATAATAAAGGAAAGAACACACTAGATTTATAGTGGTTCGGTCAAACCTTGACCTACGTCCACTCATCGGAGGCACCCTCCGAGTATTGCACTTAACTCAGTGTCTCTCCTTTAGCCCCCACAGCTAGGTGGAGAAGCCCTTAAAAAATCACTTCCACCTTCCCCGGTGTGGAAGAGAAGTCGGGCCCTTTGACACCAAAGAGATCTTTTTCTACCCAAAACTTTCCTCAAGACTAGCCTTTAATCCGATGGTACTAAGGTGCAAGCTCGTCAGAGCAACCGTATGGAACCTCCTCCACACTCCCTTGAAACCCCATCAAAGGATCTTCTCCCTCTCTCAAACTCCACCCTTTCCTCTCTCCCTTTCAAGCTCTCTCTTCAAGTTTCCTCTAGAAGAATGAAGTTTCAATGGATGCCAAAGATGCTCTTTATGAGAAAGCAAGAGTTCTTTAAATAGATTTGCAAAACTGACATTATCGCCCAGGACGATCATCAGATCATCCCGTATAATATGCTTAAAAAGAGAGCTTCTAAAAACCCTTAAAAGTTAATTTTGATGCCAAACATTGTCTACGGCGATCACAGGATCGTCCCGTACGATGTGATTAAAAAGAGGGATTTAGAAAATACTAAAAACTCAATTTTGGCAGCCAGAATCATCTTGGACGATCGTGGGATCGTATAGTATGATGTGCAGAATTTGACCTGATAGTCCTGGACGATATTTTGATAGTCCAAACCAATTATTACAAAAATATGCGGATCATCCAGGATGATATTATGGATCGTCCAGGATGATTAGAAGAAATATTATGATATTTTGGCTTGGAGGATTTAGGAATATTAAGTATGTCAGCAAACATCGTCCTATCTCATACACAGATCTTCCAGGACGATCGGATTGAAAAATTTAACCATAATTAATCCCACTAATCATAGGATCAATTTAGGCAAGTTTTGTAATGATCATCCTGGATAATCCAGATCATATAGAACGATTAGAATAAAAATTAAAACTTAAAATCTTGCCTAAATTAGCATTGGAGGATATTTTTCAAGATCATAAAGGATCGTACTGGATGATCTAAAATTGTCCAGTACAATTACTTCAAAACGTGATCTTTTGGATTTAAATAGATCTTACTCCCTTAATTGTGTATGTGTGTATGTTCACCAAGCAAGCATACACCCTTATAAGACTTAACTCAAGAAATCAAAATTATATTAATGAATATTACATACCCTTTTACAACATAACATTATTCAACCCAATCTTGAGCTCTGATTCTTGTTTGATATTGCATGGTATTCCAGAAATGTTAGTATACACACAAACAAATATATATATATTGTAAATATAAGTAGACAACAAAAAGTGAGCCATAATATTTATTATCATCTAAAACATAAACTCATAAGCTCGAGTTATAATAATCTCCCCCTTTTTTATGATGGAAAATATTACTGATTGAATTTGCAAAATTGAAAACATTTTCTCCTAATCTCCCCATCACTAGAAAAAATTTAAAAATAGTGGAAGATAAATTTTTTGTTGTTTTTATTTTTTTATTTTTTTTAAAAATAGAAATCAGATATAAATATAACAGTACGTTCTCCCCTTTTGACATTATAAAAAAGAGGAGGGCACAAACAATCAAAATAATAAAAATAAATAAAAATCAAAATGATCCATGATCTAGTGAAAAGAAAAAATTAAATATTCTTAAAATGAGAAAGTTACCTCTTGATTTTATTCAAAAATTTAGTAAGGAATTGATTGACAATGTATAATCCAGAAAATGTTAGAAATTTAGAAATTGTTAATCTAAACTCAAGTTCTTTTAAAGGCTCAAAAACTTTTTATTGAAATATCTAAATCAAGGAATAAATTTGAAAGAGAAACACTAATTTTTTAAAACTCCTTTCATAAAACATATCTACTAGAAGAATAATGCAAAAATTGGTGAACTAGGAATCATGATTTTCAAGCTCAAGTATCAAAAATATCAAAAGTTTTCTTAAGTTTTATGAAGTACAAGAAAGGTAAGCATTACTTTTTGTGGGCTCATTTTATGCCTCTTGTAAGGTTTTTCGTGCACTTTGCGCATCTTTTATTTTTTGATATGCTTTGTGTATCATTCTCAATTTGGCGTCATTGCACATCTTTTTTTTTCAACCAAAATATGCTTCCTTTCTTATATTTTAAAAACTAAAGCAAACCCATACTATTGACAAAATAAACTACTTGATTAAGAAAATTATGAGTTGGATTCAACAACTTGCAAAAGATCCTATGCAATAGATAAAATATTGGGAGATGAAAATGATCAATTTTAAAATTCAATTTAAAATATGATGAAGATTTTGAATCAAAAGTAAAATAACATCTTTAAAAAAAGAGATAGATAGGCAAAATTATGAGTTTCCTTCCTTTAACTATTTTTAGAGAAGTGAACCACAACTTACTTAAGAATTCAAGAAAAATAAGAGGTAGATTTTTTATTTTTAGAAAGGTGAATGTGTGTATTGGTCAGAAAGAACTTCACAAAAAGAAAAGTAAAGACAAATTAAAAATTTAACAAAAAAGAAAAGAAAAATATGAAAAATAAATCCAAATAAAAACATTAAAATACACAAAAAATGAACAAAACATGCATACACAAAAAAATAAACACATAAATAGTGGTTTAAACATCATCTTGTTCCTGTTCTGATGATTCAGAAGTTATGTCTGCCCAGGAGATTTTTTGCTTTTTATTATTTGTTGTTTTTGCAATTTTCTTAGCTTTGCCTTTTCTTTTTTGCAGGTACTGATTTTTCATGTGTATAGGCTTCCTACATCCAAAGAAAATAATATCAGAAGAAATCTTAACATTCTTACCATTTTCACCTTTATTCCACTTTTGTTGATGCTTATGCTTTGGTGAGCTTTTTTATTTGCTTGATATGTCATCGCTTTCATCACCAACTAAGCCACCTTTCTTTGATTCTTCAGTGTTTAGCACTATTATCTCACCTGCATCCAAAAGTCTTTGACCCAAACTTTGCTCGTAGGCAATGAGTGAGCACAAATTATCAATAGAACATTCATTCACATTTTTTGATTCAAAAATAGAAACAACTTTGGCATCAAAATTTGTTAAGTAAACAATGTAAAATTTTATTGACTTTTTCAAAGTTTGAAAATTCTTTACCTAATGCATGCAATGATAACACAATTTAAATGAACCTTGTTTACATGTCTAAAATCGACTAATAAGAATTCATGCAAAATAATTCATAATCATGCATTAAAGTATTCAACCTAAATTGCTTGAGTTTACTAGAGCCTTCGTATATAGTGTGTAATTTATCCCAAATTTCCTTGCTAGTAGTGCAAGTGAAAACAAACATAAAATCTTCAGAATTTAAAACACGGAAAAAATAGTTTAATTATTTAGCATTCAATTGAGCATTGATTTGTTGTTCTCTACTCCTTTGATTAAAAGGAATATCAGTTTTAATTCCATCTATAATACGTGATGGTATAGAATAACCACTTAAAATAATTTGCCACATTCAAAAATTAATAGACTACAAGAAAGTGGACATGCGAATATTCCAAAAATCAAAAGTAATATTTTCAAATAAAGGTGGTCTGGTGATTGAATAACCTTCCGCAATATTTCGATTACAAAAATTTGAAATTACTAGATGGACAAGAGGGGGGGTGAATTGTGAAAACTTTTTGACAATAGTTAAAACCTAAGCAGGAGTTCTATTATTTTTTATGTTTTAAAATTTTAACATGAAAATTTAAACAATCTTTTTCACAAATTTTCTCAAGCAAATATTGAAAAAAAAAAATAAAAGCATGCAGTAATGAAAGACAATAAGAAAAATCACACCGAGATTTTTATAGTGGTTCTGTCAAACCATGACCTACATCCACTCCCCGGAGTCCTCCGCTCTGGGTATTTCACTATGAGCAATAGCTCTCCTTTTGCCCCCCTTGGCAAGGCGGAGAAACCCTTACAATACTCCCTTTCAACAACCCGGCGTGGCGGAGTGCCAAACTCTATTTTCACCCTCCTGGCGACGGCAGAGAACCTTCTCATTTTTCTCCCTCCTGGAGAAGGCAGAGTACCTCGAGGTCACGGATGTAGAAAAGCTTTTCCCCTTGGAGATCCTCCCACAAATTCTTCTAGGGCCACAGGAGGAGCAAGATGCAGCAAGTTCGGAGCAACCATGTGATCTCCCTCACACCTCTTCTCCCTCACAACGTCACCTTATCCTTCCTCTATCAAACCCTAAAGAACTTCTCAAGAGATCTTTCCCTCAGAATCCCTCTCTAACCACGTTCTCCTCTTTTGATTCACTCAACAAAATATGACAAGTTTTCCCATAAAACGGGCTCCAAAATCCCTGAGATTTCAAAAGTACCCGTTATTATCGTACAGTACAGTTTCTAATCGTACAGTACAATATGCATAAACAGACTTCATCCTGATACAAAGTAGTACGAATAGTTCAAAAACATTCGTATGGTACGATATTAAATTGTACTGTACGATCCACAATAATTCTGTTCGTACAGGACGATAGTCTGGACGATCAAACATCATCTCTGTTCATCGTATGGTACGATGTACTTCGTACAGTACGATGAGACAAAATCCAAGAGGTCGTCCAGGATGATCTTTAAGACGATTATAATTCATCTCTATTTATCGTATGGTACGAACTGGTTCGTATAGAACGATGTTCAAATTATAATTAAGCTCGGATTTATTGCACTAATCACGGGTTAAATTAAATAAGTATTTAAAATAAATCGTTCAGTATAAACGTGTTCGTACAGTACGAGCGGCACAAAATAACTTACTTAAGTTAAAACAACGGCTAGGGTTTTGGATTTGAACATATCGTACAGTACGATTGCATTCGTACGGTACGATCTATTCACAGAATCGTCTTACAAAGCTCTGATCGTACGATACGACATAATATCGTACAGTGCGATCTACGGAGAAAGAAAAACTCTAAATTTTTTATTTAAAAACACTCTCCCCCTGTGTGTGTGCATGGTTGCTCAGACTTTTATGCATTTTGTGGCCAGACTCAAGAAAATAAAAATAAAATAAATAATAAAATGCATTGCATACTCATACTCCTAATCTACCCATTCTTGAGTCTTCCTGTCGTCCTGAGTTGCTTTTGATCTTTTCTGAAACGTTAGTACTCACGGACAATAGCAAATAATATTCAGTGAATCTCAAGATAATTCAAACGACATTATTTATCACCATCAAAATCTCAAACTCGGGGTCTCGGGGTCATGAGTTGCAACAAAATTAGCCATGGATCGAAATTCAAAGGTTTCAAAAACTCATTTTTATAAATCCCACTCTAATTCCACTTGAAAGTTTGTTAGGGATATTAATGTTGCAAATCTATTTTCATGATTGATAAACACTATTGATTCTCTTGGACTACATGTTACTTCTAACTTTTCAAGAATCGAAGATCGGACGAACAAACGAAGCCAGTTCAAGATTGCGTAGGTTAGGATTGCATCAGTATGTACTTTGCTTTCTTGAATTTATTTGTAATGTTTAAAGAGACTGATGCTAAGTAACCCTACATACACACACACTTGTGAGACTTAGAAATTCTGTTTTTACTCAAATCGGCCAAGATGACATTTACATCGTTCTGGACGATCTAGCTTAAAATAGAAATTCTAATCAGGGATTCTTAATTAAGGCAGCCATCATTAACAGATCGGACTAGACGATACATGTATCGGCTAGAACGATAAGCTCAAAACAGAAAGAAATTGCCGCCATAAATAATTAAGGTATTCTGTATTTTTGGTAATAGGCCAGGATGATCTTGGATCGGCCTGGACGATATTTTATAACTATGCCTTAATTGATCTGACAAATCAAGGAAGTAATTAAGGATGATTGATACGATCATATCGGCCTGGACAATCTCAGGATCGGGCGGGTCGATCTGTTCAAAAACCTTAGTTACTCCTAGATGATAAATATCGGCCAGCTTGAATTAAGGGCGATGCACTGGACAATTTTCCTCTGATTTGTACTGATCGGCCGGGACGATCGTGCGATCGTCTTGGACGATCAAGCCAATTTTAAAATTTCCAGCTTGCATTCAGGGCGATGCTCTGGCCGATCTTCTGAGATTTATACTGATCGGCCAGGACGATGTCCATATCGGCCTGGACGATATTGTCGGCAACTTGTAATTAATGAGATCTTTTGAAGCTCTTCTATTTAAGGGCTCTTATTCAATGTTTTGAATAATCTTTTGCTACTGCCTTGACCTTAGAAGACCTTTAGGAGAGAAAGAGAGAGAGGGAGAGAGAGAGAGGATCTTGTGAGGGGGAGCTTGTGGATTCACAAGGGTTGCTTCAAGGATCGCTCTGCTTCTTCTTTGTCAAGAGTTTCTCATCCATGGAAGGGTCGGTAGAGGTAAGGATTCAGCATCTGATTGTGGTTCTCTGCTAGCTTTAGAAGGAAGCAAAATGAGATAGGTTCTCTACCTTGCAGAGGTGGCAAAAAGAGGTTCTTTGTAAAGGCTTCTCCGCCTAGCTGTGGGGGCTAAAGGAGAGTCACGATTGTAGTGCAATACTCGGAGGGCGCCTCCAGGGAGTAGACATAGGTTGAGTTGATCAAACCACTATAAATCTCTGTGTTCTTGTTTCTTGCTTCCGCACTTTAATTTCCGCACTTATTTTTTTGTGGTGTGATTTTGGTTTATGAGATTTTACTTCTTTGTGAAAAGATTTTTTTTTAAATACCAATTCACCCCCCCCCCCCCCTCTTGGTTAGCTTGGGCCAGTTCTATAGGGCTTAACATTCCTAACAAACTTTCAGTTAAGTCCTTATGAACTAGTCCCGAGGCTAACCAAGAGGGAGGGTGAATTGATATTTTAAAAATCTTTTAATCAAAAACACAATCACATCTAAAACTAAAATTCACCACAAAAAAATCAAAGTGCGAAAATTAAATGTTGAAATAATAAAGGAAATAACACACAAGATTTATAGTAGTTCGATCAAACCTTAACCTACGTCCACTTCTAGGAGGCACCCTCTGAGTATTATACTAAACTCAGTGTCTCTCCTTTAGCCCCACAGTTAGGCAGAGAAGCCCTTATAAAATCACTTCTATCTTCCCCGATGCGGTGTAGTAGCCGGGCCCTTTGACACCAAAGAGATCTTCTTCATCCCAAAACTTCCCTCATGATGAAATTTGAATTCGATGGAACTAACGTACAAGCTCACCGAAGCAACCATGTGGAACCCCCTCCACACTCCCTTGAAACCCCCTCCAAGGATCTTTTACCTCTCTCAAACTCCACCCTTTCCTCTCTCCCTTTCAAGCTCTCTCTTCAAGTTTTCTCCAAAAGAATGAAGCTTCAATGGATGACAAACATGCTCTTCATGAGAAACTAAGAGGTCTTTAAATAGATTTGTAAAATCGACATTATCGTCTAGGATGATCGCCGGATCATCCCGTATGATATGCTTAAAAAGAGAGCTTTTGAAAACTCTAAAAGCTCAATTTTGGTGACAAACATCATCCAGGATGATCGCAGGATCATCCCGTACAATGTGCTTAAAAAGAGGACTTCAGAATACACTAAAAACTCAATTTTGGCACCCAGAATCGTCTTGGATGATCTCAGGATCGTCCAGTACGATGTGTAAAATTTGACCTGATAGTCCTGGATGATATTTGGATAGTCTAGGAGGATTAGTACAAAAATGTACAGATTATCCAGGATGATATTATGGATCATCCAGGATGATTAGAAGAAAAATTATGGTATTTCGACTTGGACTATTTAGGAAAATCTAGTATGTCGGCAAACATCGTCCTATATGATATACAAATCATCTAGGACAATCAAATTGAAAAATTTAACCAGAATTAATCCTCTAATCATAGGATCAATTTAGGTAAGATTTGTATTAATCATCCTGGATGATCAGATCGTCTGGGATGATTAGAATAAAAATTAAATCTTAAAATCTTACATAAATTAGCAATGGCGGCTATTTTCAAAATAATAAAGGATCGCCTTAGATGATCCAAAATTATCCAGTATGATTAGTTCAAAACTTTATCTTCTGGATTTGACTAGATCTCACTCCCTTGAGTGTGTGTGTACATGGTCACCAAGCAAGCTTACACCCTTACAAGACTTGACTCAAGAAATCAAAATTACATCAATGAATATGACATACCCTTTTACAACATAACATTATTCAACCCAATCTTCAGCTCTAATTCTTTTTTTTGATGTTGTATGGTATTCTTGAAATGTTAGTATGCACACAAATAAATATATATTGTAAATACAAGTAGATAATAGAAAGTGAGCCATAATATTTGTTATCATTAAAAACATAAACTCTTAAGCTTGAGTTACAACAGCTGAGAGGAAAAATAGAACCTTGACAAAAACTGCTAGGGCCATACTAGTTGAATATTCACTCAAATAGTTTTGGGCAGAAGTAGTAAATAATGCTTATTACATTTTGAACATGATGAAATGTTATATCCAAGTTAAATAAGACACCCTATGAACTCCTTAACGGTAGGACACCCATTATTTCTCATTTACGTATCTTTTGAAAGTTTATGAGGGTTATGAAACCCTAAAGAATTAGCCCGAGGCTAACCAAGAGGAGGGGGGGGGGTAAATTGATTATTTAAAAAAATTTTAAGCAAAAATAAAATCATTTAAAAACTTTTCAAACCCACACATGATAAACGATGTAGTAGATACAAAAAGAGTAAATTTAATAATAACAAAATAAAAAAAAATTTTAACCACACATATAATTACTTAAAATAAAGTGCTTAAAATAATCAAAATGAATAAACCAGAATTGATAGTGGCTCGGTCAACTTGACCTATATCCACTCCTTGGGGACCCCCTCTCCAAGTAATGCACTAAACAGTAATGACTCTCTTTTTGCTCCCATAGCAAGGCGGAGAAGCCTGTATAAATGCTATTTCACCTCCACGGTGTGACAGAGAATCATGACTCTTTTACAGGCAAAGAACATCAACTCTATTTTCACCCTCCTAGTGATGGTTAGAAAACCACAACTCTATTTTCAGCCTCCTGGTGATGGTCAAAAAATCACAACTCTATTTTCACCCTCCTCGTGATGGTCAGAGAACCATGATCTTTGCTGAAGAACTTCTACGGAGCCACAAAGAATTCAGGCAGATGCTTATAACTACATGACAAGATTCTTACTTGGAGAAACCTTTTGAATCCCCTCAACTTTGGTCTCCACGCCAAATGTGTTTTACAGAAAATAGTGCAAGTGTGGTTAATGTGTCCTAACATGTCATAGGAATAACATTTAACATCAGGAAAAGAATTAACTAACCTATGATAGTTATGATTTGAATTCCTAGGTTTATGAGATGCATGACATGGTGAGTGTATAAGAATAGGTTTATTTTGAAAAGCCTTTATTTTTTATAATAAAATTTCATTAGCACTTTCAAGAGCAGATATTTCAATTTTTAAAGAGTGTTCACCAAGATCTAAAATGTTAACTCATACTTCTAACTCTTTAAATATTTTTTTCTAAATCGAAATGCAATACTTTTAAAGAATCATGTGCTTCAGATAAAGAAGTATATTTCTTGTACAATTCATCAAACTAATCCAATAAAGACATATGATCTTTATCTAAATTAGTATAATCCTTGATGAGCATTTCATTTTATTTTTGCAGAACTGAACATTTCATTTTTCTATTTGCAGAATTAAGCATTCAATTTTCTGGCTAGCCTACATCTTTTTAGGTTTTTGTATGAATCATGAATCTTTTTTGAAACATAAAGAAATTCATTGTATCAAAGTTGACATACCTCATCTTAATCATACTAATCAAGATAATTATTTTCTATTAAGCATAGATTTTTCACTTCCTCTTTTTCTTTTGTTCCAGATGAATCTGAAGCAGAGTCAACTAAAATGGCTTTCTGAGATCTTGGCTTGCCTTTATATGACTTTGCTTTTTCTTTAATATTCTCCTTGCTTTGGTGACCTTTGAGAATTGGGCAATTAATTTTAGAGTGCCCTGGATTCTTGCATTCATAACAGACAATATCATTAGATGCTTTAGAATTTTTATAATTCTTACATTTGCTCCATTGCTGATGATTTTTTTTTCTTTTTCCTTAAAATTTTATGAATTGTCAAGTCATTAGTGTAATTTCTTCCTCTCCTCCATCAGAAGAATTATTTGAATCATTAGCCTTCAAGGCAATAGTTTTCCCCTTCTTTCTTTCTCATATATCAGGCTGTCTTTAACTCACTCCTTATTTGTAGGCAATGAGTGATCCAAGTAAGTTATTAGTTGAATATGAAAGTTCGTTAGGGATGTTAAGCCCTATGAACTTAGTCCCAAGCTAACCAAGAGGGGGGTGAATTGGTATTTTAAAAACTATTTTCACAAAGAAAGAAAATTGCATAAACCAAATCACACCACAGAAATAAATGCGGAATTTAAAAGCGCGGAAGCAAGAAAAAGAACACAGAAATTTATAGTGATTCAGTCGACTCGACCTACGTCCACTCCTTGGAG
This sequence comes from Dendrobium huoshanense, assembly GCA_016618105.1. NCBI lineage: Eukaryota > Viridiplantae > Streptophyta > Magnoliopsida > Asparagales > Orchidaceae > Dendrobium > Dendrobium huoshanense. Next base: position 51,971,138 of record CM028356.1, on the reverse strand, counting down.
GCACCCTCCAAGTATTGCACTACAAAACGTGACTCTCCTTTAGCCCCCACAGCTAGGCGGAGAAGCCCTCACAAGAACCTCCTTTTTGCCACCCCGGCAAGGCAGAGAACCTTCCTCCTTTTGCTTCCTCCTGAAGCTGGCAGAGAACCAAAACCAAAAGCAAACTCCTTACCTCTATCGACCCTTCCACGGACGAGAAACTCTAGACGAAGACGAAGCAGAGCGATCCTTGAAGCAACCCTTGTGAATCCCTTCACAAGCTCCCCCTCACAAGATCCCCCTCACAAGATCCCCTCTATCTCCTCTCTCTCTTTCTCTCCTCAAGATCTTCTCAGGTCAAGGCAGCAGCCAAAGGTCTTGAAAAATGTTGAACAAGAACTCTTTAAATAGAAGAGCTTCAAAGGAGCTCATTAATTGCAAGTTGCCGACAATATCGTCCAGGCCGATATAGACATCGGCCTGGCCGATCAGTACAAATCAATGAAGATCGGCCAGAGCATAGCCCTGGATGCAAAGCTGGACGATTGAAAATTGGCTTGATCGTCCAGGCCGATCTCACGATCGTTCTGGCTGATCAGTTCAAATCAGAGGAAAATCGTCCTGACAATAGCCCTGGATAGGAGCTGGCCGATATGGATCGTCCTGAAGTAACTTAAGGTTTTTTGACTGGATCGTCCAGGCCGATCCTGCGATCGTCCTGGACGATATGATCGTATCAATCATCCTTAATTACTCCCTTGATTTTCTGAACAATTATGGCATAATTTGTGAATATCGTCCCGGCCGATCCTAGGATCGTCCTGGCCGATAATTTAAAAATACAGTATACCATAATTGACTATGGCGGCTACTTCTTTCTATTTTGAGCTTATCGTCCTGGCCGATACACGTATCGTCTAGGACGATCTGTTAATGTCGGCTGCCTTAATTTAGAATCCTTAATTGGACTTTCTGTTTTAAGCTGATCGTCCAGGCCGATCCAAAAATCATCCTGGCCGATATGAGTAAAAACAGAAAATCTAAGTCTCTCAAGTGTGTGTGTGAAGGGTTACAAGCATCAGTCTCTTTGACCATTGCAAGTAGACTCAAGAGTTGAAAATCAAACGTACAGACTGACTCAACCCTAAACCTACGCAATCCTGAACTTGGCTCCTTCTTGATCGTCCGATCTTTGATTCCTGAAAAGTTAGAAGAACAAGTAGTCCAAGAGAAATAGTGTTTGTCAATCATCAAAACATAAGCCATGAAAACTAGATTTGTAACAGAATAAACATTCAGATCATTGGATTTAGTAATAACAATCATTTTTGCATTGTAGGAAGATAGTAAACAACACATAATCTTATTTTTTTAAAAAAATTTTGATAACTCTTTACCTAAAATATGTAGGGATGTGATGATTTGTGTAAACCTATTATAAATTTCATATATGGATTAACTAGGTTTCATGTGAAATAGTTCATATTCATAGAGCAAATAATTTAACCAAGATTATTTCACTTCACTTGTTCCTTCATAAGTTTTACATAATCTATCCCAAATTTTTTTACCATAAGTACAAGTAGATTCACATATGTAATCTTTAGATTTTAAAGTATAAAAGAAACAATTTAGGAATTTGGCATTAATTTAGGCTAAATTTTTATCATGAGTACTCCATTCAAGAAAAGGTATTCCAATTCTAACACCATTTACTAAACGTGAAGGTGCAAAATACCCTTCATGAACTAATATCGACATGCGATAATCAATTTATTAAAAGAAAGTAGATATGCAAATTTTTTAAAAAACAAAAATTATATTATCAAAAAGAGATGGTCGTGTGATTGAATATCCTTACACAGTATTTCAATTTTCAAAGTTAGTTATTAATCATTTTTCAAAAGATTTCTAAAACTTTATTTATGAATCCTGCTCTGATACCACTTAAAAGTTTATGAGAGTTGTGAAATCCTAAAGAACTAGCCCGAGGCTAACCAAGAGGGGAAATGAATTAATTATCTTAAAACATTCTTTAAGAAAAAAAGAAATATTTTAAAAAAAATTCAAAACAAAAAATGATAATCGACACAAAATTTTATAACAATGAAAATAAAATAGATTTTTCAACCACACATAATAATAGAAAATAAAGTGAATAAAATAATGAGAATGAACACACTACAATTTATAGTTGTTCGGTCAACCTAACATATGTCCACTCTTTAGATACTCCCTCTCCAAGTATTGCACTAAATAATAATGACTCTCATTTTTCTCCCACGGTAAGGCGAAGGAGCCTGTACATATGTTGTTTCACCTCCCTAGTGAGGTAAAGAATAGTGACTCTTTTACAAGCAAAGAACCTCAACTCAACTTTCACTATCCTAGTGATGGTCAGAGAATCACGCTCTATTTTCACCCTCCTCGTGATTGCCAGAAAACCACAACTTTATTTTCACCCTCTTGGTGATAGTCAAAGAATCATAACTCTATTTTCACTCTCTTGGTGATGGTCTGAGAACTACAATCTTTACCGAAGAACTTCTCCGTAGCCACAGAGAATCTCGACAAATGCTTCTAGATACTAGGCAAGATTTTTGCTTTGAACAATCATGTGAATACCCTCACAACTTCTCCCTCAAAAAATCTCCCTCTCTTCTCTCATAAAGCTCTCCTTATTTTCCCCCTCAAAGCTCTCTCCTGAAGTCTCAACAGCCAAAGATTTTTTAATAGAAGTATTAGAAAACCTTAAGTGTGGACTTCAAGAAATTCTAATTTTCAAGATATCCATCTTTTGTTCGTATAGTATGATGCACGTATAGTACGGTATGATCATTGTAATTCAGACTCATCCAGCAAGATCATTCAGATGAACTATTAAATTTCTATAGCATTTCATATAATATAATCAAAATATCGTACGAAACAAACTATATAAATTCCTTATATTCATTTGTGATGATCCTTGGGATGGCCAACTTCAAACAGGGGTAATCATCTAGCACAGTGGACATCATACAGTATGATCAGTATAAAAATCATGAATTTCATTTGGTACAACCCATGAAATGACCAATTTTATACACGTGTAATTGTACAGTATAAATTATATCGTGTGGTACAAACGATCATAATAATTGTCCATTATTTGATTGTCTGAAATTAAGGGATTAATTAAAAAAGATTTTAATTAGGGCATATAATACAAACCAAATTGTATGGTACGATCAGCATATAATTAGTATCTTTCTTAATCTCTGACAGTTAGGATTTGATATAGCAGAACAAATCATACAGTTTAAATTCAAATCATACAATATGAAAGAAGGTCATACTGTACGAAGTCAAAATTACATAATATGAAATTCTTAAAAAAATAACTCTCTCAAAAATATTTTTCTCTTTCCCCTTGTGTGTGTGCAAGGCTGCTTAATAATGATATCCACCTAGTTATATGATATGACTTAAGAAAAGAAAAAATATATAATAAAATGAAAACACATTATAACTTTAGTCTACCCAGTCTTAAGCTGATCGGAATTGTAAGTGAATGGTGAACTAATTTCTTAAAATATTAATACGCACAAAAATAAAATAAAATATTATAGAAATAAGAGAAAGTAATAATAGACAATATAATTTTTATTATCATAAAAATTATAATGCTTAAATTAAGTTTGCATCATCTTTGGATGTAGATGCTTTACCCTAATCAATGGATAATTACCTTTAAGAAAATTTGATCCCAAGTATAATGAAGGTGTCTTCTTTGGTTACTCATATGTAGGTAAAGGCCTATGGAATCTTCAATAAGAGGACCCTGATAATAGAAGATTATACCCATATGGTATTTGATGAATCAAATACGGCCTTTGAATCTAAGCTTGAAGAAGGAGTACAGGTCACTGAATTGGTACAAGCCATTATCATAGAAGATAGAGTAAAACCCCAAGAACCACTTCCTAGAGAATAGAGATATTCTTCTTATCATCCTAAGGAACTTATCTTAGGAGACCCATATGAAGGTGTTAGAGCTAGATATGGATATTTAAAGGTGGTTAGGCATTCAAATTTTATATATATGGTAAAACCCACCAATATTGACCAAGCCCTAGCTGATAAAATCTAGGTCCTTACAATGCAAGAAGAGCTAAATCAATTTAATAAGAATAATGTATGGGAACTAGTCAAAAGACCAAAGGATTAAAGTGTGGTTGGAAAAAAAGTGGGTGTTCAAAAATAAAATGAATGAATCTATAATAGTGTTAAAAATAAGGCAAAATTAGTTGTTAAGGGGTACAATCAGATTGAACAAAATGACTTTGAGGAAACCTTTTCCCATGTAGCTAGATTAGAAGCCATTGGGGTGCTACTAGCTTTTTCCTATTTTAGAGGATTTAAATTGTATCAAATGGATATTAAGAGAGCCTTACTAAATGGGGTAATTAAAGAAGATGTTTATATTGAGAAACTCCATACTTTAAAAATTCATAATTTCCAAATCATGTATTCAAGTTAAAGAAGACATTATATAGACTAAAATAAGCACCTAGAGCTTGGTATGACATACTAAGCCCATTCCTACAAGATAGAGCCTTTGTTAAGGGTAGCATAGACACCACCATATTCCTAAAAAAGGTAGGAAAAGAACCACTCATTGTCTAAATTTATATTCATGATACCTTATTTGGATCCTCAGATAAAAACTTATGTGATGATTTTAAAAAAAATGATTAAAGAATTTGAAATGAGCATGATAGGAGAATTGAACTATTTTCTTGGATTTAGTGTAAAGCAGATGGATGATTAAACTTTTTTTTAATCAATCTAAATAGATTAAAGACATCCTAAAGATATACGACATGGAAAATGCTAAAGTAATAGATACTCCCATGAGCTCGCATGTTTAGTTATATAAAGACTCAAATGAAAAGTCAGTAAATCAGAAAAAATATAAAGAGAAAATTGGATCACTTCTCTATTTTATTGCCAGTAGATTGGATATAATATTTAATGTGTGTCTTTTTGTAAGATTTCAAGTTGATCTAAAAGAATCTCATATAATTGCTGTTAAGAGAATCCTTATATACATATTTGGCACCAAATACCAAAGTATCTAGTACCCTAGGCATAGTTCATCCTTTAAAATCATAGGATACTCAAATTATGACTTTGCACATTATAAAGTTAATAGAAAAAGCACCTCGGGGAAAGGCTAATTTATAAGACAATCATTAATTTCCTAGTCTAGTAGAAAATAAAATTCGGCAGCCCTTTCCAGCACTTAGGTGGAATATATTATTGTAGGAAGCTGTGTTGCTTAAATCTTATAGCTAAAATAATAAATCTTTGATCTTGGACTATATGTAGGCACCATTTCTATCATGTGTGACGATACTAATGTTATTGCATATCTAAAAATCCAATTCAATACTCCCATACAAAGTATATAGACATGAGGCATCACTTCATAAGAGATCAAGTAGCCAAGTGAGATATAGAATTACATAATATAGCTACTGGAGATCAATAGACATACATCTTCATAAAACCCCTAGCCTATCACACCTTTAACATCTTGAGAACTAGATTAGGTGTCATAAATATTCATGCTTCAATCAGGATGATATAAAATTTTGAAAATGTAAATATATATATATATATATATATATATATATATATATATATATATATATATATATATATATATATATATATTATGTACTATCTTTAGTATTTTTGCTTTGCATTTATGTTTGTAATTATTTTATTTTTTATGTCATTTTTCTCTTTGTGAAGTCTCTTTGATAAACACATATAAAAGAATCAAATCATTTCTTACAACACTAATTGACTTTTTCTTTAAATGAAAAACTTGTATCTATTTTACATAAAATATCAAGTTAGTGGTGGATTACCTCTCTAAAAAGTCCTCGCATTCATGAAGGGGGTAACTTTCTTAAAATCAAAATCTATATCAAATTAAAATTGGACATAGAAATAAAAATCTACTTCATCTTCATATATCTTTCTATCTCATAGACATCTCTTTTAAATTGATGAATCCACAACATAATTTTTTTAATCGGGTAGTTCATTCTTATCATAGGATCGGGTTTTCATTGTAGTTTATTCATCCTTATATAAGAGAGTAAGTTTTCTTCTCTTATATATAAAAGATGACCTTACAACTAAGTCTTTAAAGATTTAGAAAGGAAATAAATCACGTAAATAAAAAGAGACAAAATGAGCCAAAAATAAAAAGATGCGCAATATACGCCAAAATTAAAAGATGTATAAAGTGTATCAAAAATCAAAAGATGCATAAAGTGCATCAAAATTAATAAAGATGCATAAATATGCTCGAAGTAAATTCACTTACCTTTGTTGTAAATCTTTAAATCTTAGAAAATTGATGCATCAATTGATATTTTCAATGCTTGACTTTGAAAATCATGATTCTTTTTTTTTTTTAAATCATGTTTCATGTTTCATCTTTGTGCACTGAAATTATATTAGATATATTTCATACAAGAAGATGACAAAAGATTTAAGTTCTTTCTCTAATTTTTCCTTCAATTAGAATTTTGTGAAAGTCACTTCTTACCTAAGCTTGAGCTGGGTTAGGTGAAGTCAATTTATTTCTTACTATTTTTTTTAAAGAGGTAATTTTCTCATTCCAAGAAAATTTGCTAAAATTAATTGATTCTTCCTATGTGTGTTCTTTTAAAATGACTTTTGTGTGTTCTTATTTCGAAATGTTTTTATGAATGCTTGCATTGTTGAATTTGTCTTTATAAAAAAAGTGTGGTTATGTGTTTATCTTTTAACTTTAATTTATGTGTATTTCTCTTATTTTTGTGTGACTTCTTTAACATTATTTTTTGAGCTTTTGTTATCATCACTACATGATTTTTCCTCCTTTTTATGATGTCAAAAGGGGGAATAGTAATTTACTGTTAAATATTTACACCTTTGTTAATGAAGCTAATTTACTATCTTTTTGTTTGCCTTGTTAAATGCCTCTTATTTTTGTTTAAAGTAATAATAATAATAAAATTTCTCCTTATTTTCAAAAAATTCATCTTATAATGGGGAGTTTAGATAATATCAAAAGTATTTGAAGATCTTTAACAACAATGTTAGTAATCATCAGAAGGGGAAGATTACTATAAATCTTGATTCAAGTATTATAATTTTGTTGATAGTAAATATTATTGTTTCCTTAATACTATCTCCTATTAATTGTTGTTATTATATATCAATTTTGTTTTTATTACACTAATATTTTATGTCTACCATACATTATGCAATTGTTCAGCTCAAGACTGGGAAAAATTAGCTTAAAAAGTTTGTAAATCTTTTTTTTCTTCTTATTTTTACCTTTCTTGAGTCAATTCATATATTTGGTAGATACAAGGCTTAGTAACCATGCATAAACACACTCAAGGGAGTGAGTTGGTGATAATAGCATAAGTGAGATTTTTTGAACTAATAATAATATACTATTCATATCGTACGATATGATCAGCTAATCAAAATGATTAAAAAGACTAATTATGATAATTAATGTAAGATGAATTAATCATATTATACGATAAATATCATATAGGATGATTAGTTTAATTCAGGATTCCAACGGACAATCACAATTTAGGCAATATTTTAAATTTCAAAATTTGTACTAATCATTTTTTTTTTTTTTGAGAAATGATAAGTAGCAATTAAAGGAGAAAAGAACAACCTAGATATAAAATAAGAAGAGCCTACCTAACCATCTATCACACTCTTCCTTTAAAATAAATTAAAAGGTAGAGGGAAGATTGCTCTCCAAAAAAGTGTCCCAAGCAAAATCACAAGTCAAAGCTAGGTTAGCACAAAAATCAATTAACCTATTACAATTACGACCTACACAATTGAAAAATACATTATTACATTTATTCAAGAATAACAGACCAACCTCTTCGGAGTTCCTACCAGGTTTCCTCTATTTGCTGTACAATTGATGAAGAAACTTGAGAACATTATGATTATCTCCCTCTATTATGATCCCTTTAGCTGTATACATCCACTCTTTTATCATGTCTTTAACAGATTTAAAAGCAGATAAATCCATACGAGCAATGTCCCAATGTCTACATCTCCTTCCAAAAGCAAAAAGAAATCTTCCTTTATCATCTCTTAAAACACCTCCTAATCCCGCATCATAATTCTCTTTAAGAGAAGCATCCAAATTAAGCTTTAACCACTCAGGGGGAGGGGGATGCCAAAAATATAAGAGCAATCCATAGGACCGGTTAGCACCCCAGTTGTCTGAGTGGTACACATCCTGATCGGAAGAACTGAAATAGCTAATAACAGAAGCTGCAATCACCTCAGCAATACAACCAGAATTCCCATGCTTCACCTTGCATATATTATTCCAGACAAACATTATACTTATTACATAAATCTGGACGGTTAGCACATTCTGCTGAAACAGATTTTTCATCCCCTGTATATCCATTCAGAAAAACTACTGAAAACATGGATTTTAAATCCCCAGCTCCCACATTATTTACATTCACCAGAATAGAACAGGAAGTTGTAATATGTTCTAAATCTTCAGTTTTATCACAACTCATAGGACAAAGAAAGTCTCCAGAAATCCTTCTTTTAAACAGAAAAAATTCTTTTGGGATCGCATCTTTACAAACACGCCAAAGGAACATCTTAACTTTGGCATTCAACTTCAGCTTATGCAACCAGATAGTATCGATATTATCAAGTAAATGCATTTATCTACTTTCAATTATTAAAGCAGATAAAGATTTACCTATTAACTACAGGCTTAGCTCCATTTGATCTTTTAACAAAGAGTCAAAATCTGAACATCATCAATCAGCTTTATAAATTCCTCCCCAAAGCAAATTCTTAGTTTAGAATTAACCCAGTTACCATTTTCAATTAAACAACTCAACTTCAAGTCTTCATCTTCCAAACTACCTACAAACGTAGGCCATTTTGATAAGCTTTTGATCGAGGCATCCCTTAGGACATCAATAATCTCACCATTAGCCACCTTCCATCGCAAGAAATTTTTAAGAGATTCCCATCCATCATCATAATCTTCCAAGAGTTAAAACCACTTCTAGTTCTCTCTCTTTTTCACCAGCTCTCCCCATACTTAGCAATAAAATTTCTATAAAACATAGAATTGGGATTCTCAATAGAATTCCAAGTAAATTTAGCTCGCAGTGGTCCCATTCTACCCAAGCTACCAAATGAGTAGGGATCTCCTTCCCAAACACCTTAATAACCAATGAATTTAAGAGATTATTGGAATTTAAAATTTCCAAATCATCTCAGAGTTTGACAGCCATACCATCATCAGATAACACCAAATCTTCATCTTTAAAATCCAACTTGATGTAAGGTTTCTTCTTCCAGGGATTCTCAAAACCCTTCCCTTCATTGCTATCAGTTAAAACTTCAATCACCTTATCTACATCTTTATCATTTTCCAAATCCAAGCGACCATTTGTATGAGAATTTTCCAAAATATAATTACAAGAAGTCACATTTATCCCTTTGTGACCAGGGATTGCATTTGACATCCCAAACCTATTAACAAAAATTTTCATATCTGAAGAAGAGGCCGAATGAGCCTGGGAATCAAGAATTTGAAAAACCTGAGCAACTTCAGGAGAACCAATCATTCTTTCCAGTTCAACCTCCTTACCTTTGCCTTCAGCAACAACGACCTTCTTGAAATTATCTTGAATAGGTTCCCTTATTATCAACTGACCTTTCGATCGGCTATTAATCAACCCGTCTGGTTTCTGAAAAACAGAGCTTCCATCCTGAATGCCCTTGGCCGCAAGAGTTTGAATATTACCAATTACTTTAGGCTTTCCACTACCTACCATTGTCGTAGAAGGCCTACGACCATCCATAAACTCCTCCCCCGCCAATTCCGTGAAGAACGGAATAGAGAATCGGGAACAAAATTTGAAAACGATGACTTTCTCTCTCTAGAATCTTGAAGCTTCTCTCTCTACTCCATCAGCAACTTTTGTCAATTGACTAATCGTATTATATGATATGAATCATATTGTACATTATCATTAAAACTTACCCAAATTAATCCTATAATTAGGGAACAAAATTGGATTAATTTATCCAGTCATATTGTATAGGATGATTTCACCGAGCGAATTATACAATCTGATCCTTGCATGGGATGATAATTTATCAGCGCCTATCATAATAGATGATTATCCAAATTATTTGTACTAATCCTACTAGATGATGATCTAAATCATCCTAGATGATCAGCTAATTTCATTGAACTGGTCGTATAATGTCTAGCTCTTCATACAATACTAACAGGAGTACTTCACTATACGTAATGTATGATCTTAGATCATACTGGATTATCAGAGTCACCATAATTGAAATTAGGACTTCTTAAGAGGCTTTTTATTTAAACACCCACTTTGTCTTATTTAAAAAGACTTTTGGCTGCTAAGTATTCTTGAAAGGGAGTTTTGAGAAGAAGTTCTAAGAGAGCTTTAGGAAGAAGAGGGAGAACTTTAGTGTGAGAAAAAAGTAGTATGAGGGGTTCACACTTTTGCTTCAAGAAAGTTTCTCACATTACTCCTCCAAGTCTCTGTCTAGGGTTCTTAGGTTGCTTCGAGGAGAAACTCTTCAGCTCTATGCTAAGGTTATCTACCTTCTCCATGATGGACAAAAAGGAATTCTTGGTTCTCTATCATCACCCGGAGGATTAGAAAGGACTCGAGGTTCTCTGCCTACTAGAGGAGGTAGAAAAAAGATTCAAAGGTTCTTTTCCTTCTCTAGGAGGGAAAAAAATGAATGAAGGTTTGTTGCCATCACAGAGAGAACTTTTAGCGCTCCACCGCACCATGTTTGATGGAAGTGATTTTTATAAAAAAAGACTCTCAGCCTTGTTGAGGGGGTAAAAGGAGAGACACTATAGTAATAGTATAATACTCGGAGAGGAGGACTCCGGGGAGTAGACGTAAGTCATGTTTTGACCGAACAACTATAAAAGTTCTGGTGTGGTTATCATATTTCACACTTTTATTTTTTTCAACATTTTATTTCTATGATAATTGCTTGGGAACTTGGTATTTTCATTTTTTATGTAAGTAGTTTTTTAAATTACAAATTCAGCCCCCCCTCACTTTGCTCCTCAGTCTAGTTCATTGAGGTCTCACAACCTCCTTGAACTTTCAGAGAGGGTCTATGAAGGCTGCTTGTTGATGTGCTCCAAATCTTTAGGAGATAGGACTTAATGACCTTAAATCTACATAGGAATGGAGTCTTTTTGTAGGTATACAAATTCATTTGCAAGCTTTATTAAGGCATCTGCAGTAGAAATTCTTCCATAGGAATTTTGTATAAAGTTTCCACAAAAAACTACTCAAGCAGTTGACTAGTGTACTGGTGTTATTTTAGGATTATAAGATTCAAAACCTTATAAGTTTGTGAAATCTTGTTAATCACCAATTGAGAATCACCAAAAATTTTAATCTCTTTAATCTCCATCAGGATTAAAAGTTCCATGCCTATTATCAGAGCTTTGTACTTAACCTTATTATTTGTCCAAGACTTTGATAAATGATAGGAAAAATACATCATTCCCTTCTTGTGTTATGAAAATCAAGCCAATTTTTGCATTTTTAGGGATTTTAGATTTCTGGGTTTTTCCCTGTTAAGAGGATGCTACTCCATAAAAATATAGTTCCCAAACATGATCGTCAAGTTCCTTGAAACTCATGATTTACTCGTCAGGTAAATCATTATTTAAAGGAGAAACCGCCCGCAGCAGTTATGTTGCAAGCAAGTTAGCAATGCCCTAACCTTTCACAGCATGAAAGGAAATGAAAGTGTCTTAAATTGAAGAAAAATCATAGAATACCATGACAAACATTTCGACAATATAGTTTGGGTCATAAGATATTGTAATGGGTTGAATCTGGAAATCAAACTCACCAAGTGAGAAAGCATATGATGTCTTAATTTTTTTGCTGCAAAAACTAAAGCAAGATAATACTTTTCAAACAAAGGGTACCAAATTTATGTGGGGAGAAGTCTCCAACTAAGTTAGTAGAGATATTTCTCTTTCCTCTCATCATTGGCTTGAGCTAGAAGGGCACCAAGCGACTCATCGAGGGTCGTAGTGTAAAGAATAAGAGGTTTCTCCATAATAGGGGCTACCTAGAATGGCGGATTTGTAAGATATTCTTTGATACTTTCATAATCATTCTAATATTTCTCATCCCATATGAATTTGGTGTCCTTTTTGGCTAGGACAAAGAAGGGTTGACATCTTCTATAAAGATTGGATATAAACCTTCTTATATACGCCAGTCTACCTTATAGAGACCTTAGTTGAATAAGGTTCTTAGCAAGTGGCATATTTAAGATCGCCTCAGTTTTAGCAGGATCAATTTAAATTATATGGTGCCTTACTACAAAACCTAGAAATTTTTATGAGGTGATGCCAAAAGCACACTTTACAGGAATCATTTTTAGGTTGTAGCGATGCAGTCGCTCAAAAATGACTCTTAATTCATATAGGTGAACCTCTTTGACCTTGCTCTTGATAATCAAATCATCAATATAGCACTCAATTTGACTGTGATTTAAGTCATCAAAGATGTGAGTCATGTCCCTCTGGTAGGTTGCATCAGCATTCTTAAGGCCAAATGGCATCACCATATAACATAAGATTTTTATAAGAGTTCTGAATGTATTGTTTCTCTCATCTTTTGTGACTATCTTGATTTGATTGTAACCAGACAAGCCATCAATAAAGGAGAAAATAAAATGCAAAGAGGCAATGTCCACCATAAGCTTATGTATGCGTAAAGAAAATTCATCCCTAGAATACGTCTTACTCAGATTCTTATAGTCGATGCAAATTCTGATTTGATTATTCTTTTTCTGAACTAGCATGTCATTGGCTACCTAAAAGGGATATTGTTCCTCTCTAATAAACCCAGCCACAATAAATTTTTTTGATTCGAGAAATAACTTGTAGCTATATCTCTAAATGCATACATCAAGAATAAACTAGAGATAAAAAAACACAATTTAGAGCGGAGAAGTGAAGATCTGAGAGCAGAGAAGCGGAGATCGTGATTTTGGAGATTCTTTGGCGATCAAAGGTGCTCCGTCGGCCCGGCGTGGCTAATGGAGTTCCATGGTGGGAAATTTCTTTTGTGTCAATATTTTGTTTGGATAAATTCAGTTTTTGTGGATCAACTAAGAGCAGTTAAAATTTAATGAAGCTTTTGTTATTAGAGGTTCTTCATTTGCCCAGTAGGGCTGAAGATTACTTTTGGTGTGTATTTTCTTTTGAGTTTTTTTCTGATTTACTTTTGTCTTAAGAGGATTTTTGTGTCGTGACTAATTTGTTGTCTATTTTGGCAGAGTCTTGCCTGACGTTGGTTCTTTGTTGGCTTGGTTTGGATAAAATTTGTTCTTGATGTGATTCAAATGGTGTTAGATCTGAGTTATTCTTGATTGATTTTGGTGATAATACTAGTCCAAAGGTGATTTTGGAGGAGTATATTCGTTGGCTCAATGTAGGCTACAATTATTCTTGGAATGAATTTTTTGCTAGATTGTTGGTGTATGGATGTTTGGACTGTAAAGGTGGATCTTTCTATTCTCAAGAATTGATTTTAGGTTTCTTAAAGATTCTTGGAGACAATGTGCTACTTACGGTTGTGGACAAAAGACTCAAATTCTCTTTTACTTTTAAGGGAATATTTATATTTCGAGCAGAATTTGGTATGATTGCCAATGGTTATGCAGCTATGTGGAAGGCTTTGTCTGATGAAGTCGGAGATATTGCAGTGATTGTGTGTGTGGTGATGATTATCATTTTGTATGGTTTTATTAGTGTTGAGGTTGTAGTTTGGCCTTTTGATGTTGGAATCAATGTTATTGCTTCGTTGACTTTGTTTGGATCAATCAAGGTGTTTTTTGTTGGACGTATTATTGATGGCTTTAGATGGGATCATATCCCAACTAAATGAATGGATGCTATTGCTTTGATCTTTGAAGTTCATGTCATTTTGGTTGAAAACTTGAAGGGATTGGAGATGTTCTTTCAAGAACAAGCCTTACTGGTTGAAGACTTGAAGAAATTGAACATTACTGGTTTTTTACTTGCTAGAATGACGTATGTGGTGGTGATTATCAGTTCGTATGACTTTGGTTGTGAAGAGACTGATTCTTGGACTCTTGAAGTAGGAGTTGGTGATATTGCTTCGTCGACTCTATTTTGTTCATCCATGGTGGCTGTGGTTAGTTACATTGAGAAGTCAGCAGATTCTGAAAGTTCGATGGGGATGTTAAGCCCTATGAACTTAGTCCCAAGCTAACCAAGAGGGGGGGGGGGGGTGAATTGGTATTTTAAAAAATTCTTTTCACAAAGAAAGGAAATTGCATAAACAAAATCACACCACAAAAAATAAATGCGGAATTTAAAAGTGCGGAAGTAAGAAAAGGAACACAGAAATTTATAGTGGTTCGGTCGACTCGACCTACGTCCACTCCTTGGAGGCACCCTCCAAGTATTGCACTACAAAATGTGACTCTCCTTTAGCCCCCACGGCTAGGCCGAGAAACCCTCACAAGAACCTCCTTTTTGCCACCCCGACAAGGCAGAGAACCTATCTCCTTTTGCTTCCTCCTGAAGGTGGCAGAGAACCAAAACCAAAAGCAAAACTCCTTACCTCTACCGACCCTTCCACGGACGAGAAACTCTAGACAAAGACGATGCAGAGCGATCCTTGAAGCAACCCTTGTGAATCCCCTCACAAACTCCCCCTCACAAGATCCTCTCTCTCTCCTCTCTCTCTTTCTCTCCTCAAGGTCTTCTCAGGTCAAGGCAGCAGCCAAAGGTCTTGAAAAATGTTGAACAAGAGCTCTTAAATAGAAGAGCTTCAAAAGAGCTCATTAATTGCAAGTTGCCGACAATATCGTCCAGGCCGATATGGACATCTTCCTGGCCGATCAGTACAAATCAATGAAGATCGGCCAGAGCATCGCCCTGGATGGAAAACAGGACGATTGAAAATTGGCTTGATCATCCAGGCCGATCGCATGATCGTCCGGGCCGATCAGTTCAAATCAGAGAAAAATCGTCCTGACAATAGCCCTGGATACGGGCTAGCCGATATTGATCGTCCTGAAGTAACTTAAGGTTTTTGACTGGATCGTCTTGGTCGATCCTGCGATCGTCCAGGACGATATGATCGTATCAATCATCCTTAATTACTCCCTTGATTTCCTGAACAATTATGGCATAATTTGTGAATATCGTCCAGGCCGATCCTAGGATCGTCCTGGCCGATAATTTAAAAATACAGTATACCATAATTGACTATGGCGGCTACTTCTTTCTGTTTTGAGCTTATCGTCCTGGCCGATACATGTATCGTCCAGGACGATCTGTTAATGTCGACTGCCTTAATTAAGAATCCTTAATTAGACTTTCTATTTTAAGCTGATCGTCCAGGCTGATCCAAAAAATCATCCTGGCCGATATGAGTAAAAATAGAAATTCTAAGTCTCTCAAGTGTGTGTGTGTGAAGGGTTACATAGCATCAGTCTCTTTGACTATTACAAGTAGACTCAAAAGGTGAAAAACAAACATACAGACTGACTCAACCCTAAACCTACACAATCCTGAACTTGGCTTCTTCTTGATCGTCCGATCTTTGATTCCTGAAAAGTTAGAGGCAACAAGCAGTCCAAGAGAAACAGTGTTTGTCAATCATCAAAACATAAGTCATGAAAAATAGATTTGCAACAATCTCCCCCTTTTTGATGATGGCAAAACACTACGAAAAACAGTTAATAGCAAAACATTCAGGATTGATGAAAAAAGAACCTCATAAACTTCTCCCCCTTTTGACACATCAAAAAGGAAGGTACAAGAAAGCACAGCAAAAGAGATTCCTTCCTTTTTTTTTTTTTTTTTTTTTTAATCAAGGCATGTCAATGATATAGCATTCCATGTTATTGATTTAAAAATTTGTGAGTTAATGAGTTATCAATCTTATTTAATCCATAGAATAGTAGAATATCCGTTCATGGTTTACCCTTAGCTCAAAAATGTTTTCTTAAGGTAGAATCGTCTTTTGAAATCAATGACCTAACTCAAATAATTAATTGGATATGAGAAAAAGAATCTACCCACCACTTGTCGTAAGAAAAATATCTTCATAAAATGATGAGGTAGATTTGTCACAATCGAACGATAATCGAGATCAAGCCTTTTGAGAACCAAAACTTCTAAGTTCTAAAAGATATAAAAAGAGAGAGTAGCTTGCTTTTGAGTGGGCTCATTTTATGCCTCTTGTCAATGTTGTGGCTCTTTGCGCATTTTTTTATAGATTTTTCAATTTTTGGTGTCTTTGCGCTTCTTTTGTTGCCATCATTGGCCAAAATTTTTTTTTATTTTTGCAAGCTATATTCCCTTTTATAATCCTTTAAAAAAAACTTAGTTGTGAATATATCTTCTCAGATATTAGAGAATAGGAGCTCTCTCTCTAACATAGGGAAGAATTACCACAAGCAGGATTAATAATCGAAGACAAGAGTAACGAGGGATCGTGATGTGACAAAAAAATTTTTAATCATTATAAATACAAGATAGATTTGCTTAGGCAAGCTTAAGAAAAGATCTTAGTTTCATAAACAATCGTTTGATTTGAGAGAGACTTTTGATTAGAAAAGAAAACTATGCCACTAATACTAAGTTAGGGAAAGAGACACAATCACAAAATATTCATACTATCTAAGTGATTAAGTAGATGAAAATATATTAACTACAAATTGTTAAAAACAAGAACAAGTAATATAATACCATATCAGTGATGATCTAAAAATAAATCACACGAAAAAGTAAAAAAGAAAGCAGAAAAGTAAAAGAAAACTTAAAAAAGATTTCATGCATTTATGTCAATCACACCCAATCTGGTCCTTAAAGAACTGAAAGTGTCGAAGGCCAGTGGTTTAGTAAAGATGTCTGCCAGTTGGTTTTCAGTTGTCACATGGTGTAACTCAATGTCTCCCTTAGTCACATGATCTCTAATAAAGTGATGCCTAATGTCAATGTGTTTAGTTCTTGAATATTGGATAGGATTTTTAGAGATAAATATGGCATTAGTGTTGTCACAAAAGATTGAGATGGTGCTTACATGTAATCCTAGATCCAATACCTGTTGTTTTAACCAAAGAACTTGGACCACACAACTTCCAAGAGCAATGTATTAAGCTTCAGCAGTGGAAAGTGCAACAGAATTTTGCTTCCTACTAGACCAAGAGACCAAAGATTGTCCAATGAATTGACAAGTTCCAGAGGTGCTCTTTCTATCCACCTTGCATCCTGCAAAATCAGAGTCAGAAAAACCAATAATCTCAAAAGAAGTGCTATGTCTAGGGTACCAAATCCCTAATCCTTGTGTCCCCAAAAGGTATCTAAAAATTCTCTTAACAACAGTCATGTGGGATTCCTTAGGGTCAGCTTGAAACCTAGCACAAAGGAAAACACTAAACATAATGTCAGGTCGGCTTGCAGTCAAGTAAAGTAAGGATCCAATCATGCCTCTATACTTCTTCTAATCAACAGACTTACCACTTGGGTCCTTATCCAAAGGAGCACTAGAAGTCATGAGGTGTTAATTGGCTTGGCTTTGTCCATCTCATATTTCTTCAAAATATCATTTATGTATTTTGTTTGATTTAGAAAAATTCCATCTTCCGATTGTTTTATGCTAAACCCCAAAAAGTAAGACAATTCTCCCATTAAACTCATCTCAAACTCTCTACTCATTGTTCTAGAAAAATCATCACACAAATTTTTATTAGAAGATCCAAAGAGTATATCATCAACATAAATCTGAACAATGAGTAAGTCATCTCCAACTTTTCTAAGAAAAATGGTGGTGTCTACGCTCCCCTTGACAAACTCTCTCTCTAGTAAGAATGTGCTAAGCCTCTCATACTAAGCTCTAGATGCCTGCTTTAAACCATACAAAGCCTTTTTTAATTTAAACACATGATTTGGAAATTGAGAACTCTCAAAACCTGGAGGTTGTTCTACAAACACATCTTCTTTTATCTCCCCATTTAAAAAGGCACTCTTGACATCCATTTGAAAAAGCTTAAATCCTTTATAACAGGCAAAGGCTAATAGCACTCTAATGGCTTCCAATCTAGCTACAGGGGAAAAAGTCTCTTCAAAGTCTATCCCTTCTATTTGATTGTACCCCTTAGCCACCAATCTTGCTTTATTCCTCACCACCACTCCTGAATCATTCACTTTGTTCTTAAATACCCACTTTGTCCCAACTACACTTTGTCCCTTAGGTCTTTCCACAAGTTCCCAAACATCATTCCTAACAAATTGATTCAACTCTTCTTGCATTGCTAAAATCCAAAACTCATCAGAAAGGGCTTGGTTAATGGTGGTGGGTTTAGTCATAGAGATAAAGGCAGAGTGGTTCACCTCCTTCCTAAGTCCATGTCTAGTATTAACTCCACTAGAAGGGTCTCCTAAGATCAAATCCTTGGGGTGACTAGTAGAGTATCTCCAATCTCTAGGCAAAGTGTGTGAAGTTTCTCCCCTTTCATCAAAATTTTCTATTCCTTGGGTGACTCCTTCTACTCCTCCATTACTTAGGTGCTCACTCCCCTTCCCCAAATTTTCTACTCCACTTGTAGTCTCTCCAACACCATCATCTTCTACTCCATGTTTCTTAGGATCAGACTCATCAAAAACTATATGGGTTGTCTCTTCCACCAACAAAGTTCTCTTGTTAAATACCCTAAAAGACTTCCCAACACTAGAATATCCCAAGAATACTCCTTCATCAGATTTAGGATCAAATTTTCCCAAGTGAGACTTCCCATTGTTGTGAATGAAAACCTTACAACCAAAGACATGAAGGTGGGAAAGATTGGGTGTCCTACCCTTAAGGATCTCATAGGGTGTCTTTTCTAATTTGACTCTAACATTCACCCTATTCAACACATAACAAGCTGTGTTAACCGCTTCAGCCCAAAAGTATTTTGGAAGTGAATACTCAGCAAGCATGGCTCTAGCGGCTTCCACCAAGGTCCAGTTCTTCCTTTCAGCTACCCCATTCTGCTGAGGGGTCCTAGGGGCTGAAAAATTGTGGCTAATCCCCTTCTCCTCACAAAAATCTCCAAATCTTTCATTTTCAAACTCTCCCCCATGATCACTATGGATGGTCAAAATCTCACAACCTAGCTTCTTATGAATCCAAGTAGAAAAATTTTTAAACTCCTCAAAAGACTCATTTTTATGAGAAAGAAATCTAGTCCAAGTGAATCTCGAGTAGACATCAACAATCATAAAACCATAGACTTTCCCTCCCAAACTAGCTATGCTAATGGGTCCAAACAAATCCATGTGAAGAACTTCTAAAGGTCTAGAGGTGCTAATGTCCTTTATGGGGTGAAAAGAGGAGTGGATTTGCTTTCCTAGTTGACAGGCATCACAAAGGTGGTCTTTTGTAAACTTAAGTTTGGGGACACCTCTAACTAGGTCCTTTTGGGTCACTTTCCTAAGGGTTTTCATACTTGCATGACAAAGCCTCCTGTGTCACAACCAAGAATCATCAATAACAATTTTTAAGCAAAAAGAAGCAGCACATTCAATGTTATTTAAATCAAGCATGTAGACGTTGTTGACCCTCTTTCCCTGCAAAATAGTGTTGTTACTTAAACTTACAATACATGAATCCGTGAATAATTGCACGATGAAGCCTTTGTCACAGAATTGACTGATGCTGAGTAAGTTGTGCTTCAATCCATCTACAAGCAAAACATTTTCAATCATAAGGTTCTTGGAATTACCGATTATACCTGCTCCTACCACCTTCCTGGTGGTGTTGTCTCCAAGAGTAACCTTGCCTCCAGTCCTGGACTCTAGTACAACAAACTGGTTAGCATCACCAGTCATATGTCGAGAGCATCCACTGTCCAGGTACCACATACTCTCATGAGGTCTTTTGTGAGAGACTTCCTGCAAAATTATCAAATATTAGTTTTAGGAACCCAAGCAGGTTTAGGTTCCTTCTTATGAAGAGAAGAATGCAATGCATGTGTGGTATGCTGTGGATCATGCACCTTAGGTCTCCACACCCAATGTGTACTATGGTGAATTGTGCAAGTGTGTGAGATGTGTCCTAGCATGCCATAAGAAAAACATCTAACTCCATGAAAGGGATTTCTTAAGTGATTTGAGTTATAATGCCTCTCTCTAGGTTTTGGCAATTGATTAAAAGTAGAAGTCATCCTAGTTTTCTTACATGCTTCTGAATCATTTTGAACCTTCAAGTTTGTGCTTTTTAAAACTTCATTTTCAATCCTCAAATTTTTCTCTATCTCCTTTGACTTCTTAAAATCAGATTCAAGAGATGTGTATAATATTTTCAATGCATCATGCTTTTCAACTAACTCACCATGATTTTTATTTAACTCATCAAATTCATCAAGTAAAGTCATGTGATTTGAATCAATTGTTTGATGATCTTTAATCAAAATTTCATGCTCTTTTTGTAGATTTAAGAATTCTAATTTCAAGCTAGCATGAGTTTTCTTTAATTTCCTATATGATGCATGGATTTTTTCTGAAACTTCAAGAAGTTGATCGTAGGAAAGTTCACATACCTCTTCTTGATCACTTTGATCTTTTCCCATGAAACACAAGTTTGTAGTTTCTTCCTCTGGTTCAGTCTCAGAGGAATCAGTACCAGATTCTGCCCAAAAGCTCCTTTGGTTTTTCTTCTTGTCCTTCCTAGACTTAGCTTTCTCATTACCTTTTTCTTTGCTTGATTGATCTCTAAGCTTAGGGCAATCAGTTCTCACATGTCCAGGCTTTCTGCATTCAAAACAAACAACATCAGAAGATCCTTTTACATGTTTGTGATCCTTACCTTTTCTCCAACTTTGATGATGCTTTTGTTTCTTCCTTAGAAAGCTTTTCAATTGCCATGTGATGAAGGCAACTTCATCGCTTTCAGACCCGAAAGATTCAGAATCCGATTTGTGCGCCTTCAATGCAATTGTTTTCTCCTTTTTCATCTCACCTGCATCAAGATTTCTTTGATTCACCCCTTGCTCGTAAGCAATGAGTGAGCCAAGCAAGTTATCAATAGAATAGGTGTTCAAATCTTTAGATTCAGTGATGGTAGTAATTTTTGCATCATAAGACGAAGGCAAGCATCTCAAAATCTTGTTAACTTTTTCATAGTTCGAAAGTTCTTTTCCTAGTGCATGCAATGAAGTAGCAATCTGAGTAAACCTAGTGTACATGTCAGAAATCGATTCATGAGGTTTATCGATTCATGAGGTTTCATACGAAAAAGTTTATAGTCATGCAAGAGAATGTTTAAACGGGATTGTTTAACTTCATTAGTGCCTTCATAAGTGATGCACAATTTATCCCAAATTTCTTTACCAGTTTTGCAAGTTGAAACACGCATGTAATCCTCCGATTTCAAAGCACAGAAAAAACAATTCAAACATTTCGCATTTAATTGAACTAAATCTCGTTCATCAAAAGTCCATTCGGTAAAAGCAACTTCAGTTTTAAAACCATTAATTTCACGATAAGGTGGAGAATAACCTTCTTGAATAAGCATCCACATGCGATAATCAGTAGATTGTAAAAAAGTTGACATGCGAGTTTTCCAAAAATCAAAAGGTAGGTTATCGAACAGAGGAGGTCGGGTAATAGAATACCCTTCCATAGTGTTGCGATTCCCAAAGTTAGACATGGATCAAATTCAAAAAGTTTTCAAACTTTAATTTTCGAATCAGGCTCTGATACCACTTGAAAGTTCGATGGGGATGTTAAGCCCTATGAACTTAGTCCCAAGCTAACCAAGAGGGGGGGGGGGGGGGGGGGGGGGGTGAATTGGTATTTTAAAAAATTCTTTTCACAAAGAAAGGAAATTGCATAAACCAAATAACACCACAAAAAATAAATGCGGGATTTAAAAGTGCGGAAGTAAGAAAAGGAACACAGAAATTTATAGTGGTTCGGTCGACTCGACCTACGTCCACTCCTTGGAGGCACCCTCCAAGTATTTCACTACAAAACGTGACTCTCCTTTAGCCCCCACGGCTAGGCGGAGAAACCCTCACAAGAACCTTCTTTTTGCCACCCCGGCAAGGCAGAGACCCTATCCCCTTTTGCTTCCTCCTGAAGCTGGCAGAGAACCAAAACCAAAAGCAAAACTCCTTACCTCTACCGACCCTTCCACGGACGAGAAACTCTAAATGAAGACGACGCAGAGCGATCCTTGAAGCAACCCTTGTGAATCCCCTCACAAGCTTCCCCTCACAAGATCCTCTCTCTCTCCTCTCTCTCTTTCTCTCGTCAAGGTCTTCTCAGGTCAAGGCAGCAGCCAAAGGTCTTAAAAAACGTTGAACAAGAGCTGTTAAATAGAAGAGCTTCAAAAGAGCTCATTAATTGCAAGTTGCCGACAATATCGTCCAGACCGATATGGACATCGGCCTGGCCGATCAGTACAAATCAATGAAGATCGGCCAGAGCATCGCCCTGGATGGAAAACAGGACGATTGAAAATTGGCTTGATCGTCCAGGCCGATCGCATGATCGTCCAGGCCGATCAGTTCAAATCAGAGAAAAATCATCCTAACAATAGCCCTGGATACGGGCTGGCCGATCTTGATCGTCCTGAAGTAACTTAAGGTTTTTGACTGGATCGTCCTGGCCGATCCTGCGATCGACCAGGATGATATGATCATATCAATCATCCTTAATTACTCCCTTGATTTCCTGAATAATTATGGCATAATTTGTGAATATCATCCAGGCCGATCCTAGGATCGTCCTGGCCGATAATTTAAAAATACAGTATACCATAATTGACTATGGCGGCTACTTCTTTCTGTTTTGAGCTTATCGTCCTGGCCGATACATGTATCATCCAGGACGATCTGTTAATGTCGGCTGCCTTAATTAAGAATCCTTAATTAGACTTTCTGTTTTAAGCTGATCGTCCAGGCCGATCCAAAAAATCGTTCTGGCCGATATGAGTAAAAACAGAAATTCTAAGTCTCTCAAGTGTGTGTGTGAAGGGTTACATAACATCAGTCTCTTTGACTATTACAAGTAGACTCAAAAGGTGAAAAACAAACATACAGACTGACTCAACCCTAAACCTACGCAATCTTGAACTTGTCTTCTTCTTGATCGTCCGATCTTCGATTCCTGAAAAGTTAGAGGCAACAAGCAGTCCAAGAGAAACAGTGTTTGTCAATCATCAAAACATAAGTCATGAAAAATAGATTTGCAACAGATTCTACTCTTGAATGGAGCTCATTGATCTCAAAGGATGTTTATGGCGGTTCTTTTGATGTCTTGGCTTCTATTTTAGTTGTCCTTTTTATTTTTCTTATAGTTTGTCATTTATTTGGTTTTCTTATAGGTTTGTTTTTTTTTTTTTTTTTTTTGAAACTAATGTAATGAAATGTGTGATTTTTACTAGGTTTTATTTTCTAACTTTTGGTAAATATGGGATACTAACCAACTTTTTAGGTTGTTTCAATATTTAGTATCCCCATCACCCTAATGGATTTAAAATAGAATTATCGCATATCTATTACAATAGTTGTAAAGGGCTTATTTTTTCTTTCTAGCTTGTAATAGTTGTTTCTTCTTTTTGCAATTTGTATTTCTTCAAAAAAAAAAAATGCATATGTCGAGGAGCTTATTTAACAAAAATGGCATCATGTCGATTCCAAGCTTATGAACTGCTACATCAGCAAATAAGTCCAACATTTTGTTGTATATACTAGCGAAGCAGTCCTTAAACTTAGAAAGAAGTTGAATTAGATTGCTAGACTCATCCTCACTCAACAACAAACTTATGAAAGTGGGGTGAGGGTCATCTTATATTCCAAGGTTAACCTCTTCAACTCATCAATTGTCGATTTAATCTCTTCTTTGAATTCAGGGGATGCATCCGAAACTTGAAGATCTTTAGATTCATCCAAAGTCTCCAAATAAATTTTGTATAGGGAATTGATGACTTCCATAGGGACATTTTCATATTCAAGATGATCAGTAATCACAAGGTAATATTCATCATCGTCAAATGAACTAACGATACCAAAGCAGATACCTTTGATCAAAATTCTCTTATTTTTTGTATACCAAATACTTTATGGCATCGAGCTTGACCCTTAGTCCATAAGCTTGGCATGATGCCCTTAGAGATAAGACTTCTAACACCGATAGGAAAGTATCCAAAAGGCAATTCTATTAATTCTTTGAAATCTATCTCCTCAAGGGTTACATCCTCTTCTTTTCTTGAGGAGGAGGAGTCTAAAATATTGTTTTTGGATTTCTCTTACTTTGCTATGTCAGGAGGTTCCTTATTCACTAACCCTGCAACCCTGCCAATAGCAGTGGGTTAAGGTTAAAGCTTCAATTTTGCTATTGAGTTTTTCATACATAGTTAATTCAAGCATGTCACTTTAAACTTTTAGAGTATCAACCTCAGGGTCTTTATCCAGTTCTAGAGTGAAATCAAACCTTAAAGGAGGGTAAATTTTTTGGTAATCAAAAAGAATTGCAGCACCCCATTTTTTGGTTCGTCTGAACTTGATTCTGAATTAATATACATTGGGGTTGTTCTTCTTTCAAATGAAACATAGCCTCTACTATGTGCCCTTTGGGCCATTCTTCTACCTCTTTGAGATAACATGTTTTGAGGCCTAAGGACTGAATGTTTGAGGAGGTTGTGAGAATTCAATGAACTAGCCCAAGGCGCACCAAGACGGGGGTGAATTGATTATTTAAAAAATTCTAAGCAGGAATACTAATTTTTTTTAATAATTTTTCAAAACTTAAAATGAATAATTTGATCACCCTATGCGGAAGCTAATAAACTTAACAACAATTATAAAATTTGTGAGATTAATTAAATTAACTCAATCTAACATCTACCATATATTATCAAATAAGCAATTATTAGAAAAATAAATTGGAGAAAAATATAATATAGAAAGTAAAAATTCGAAAGAGCACACCAGAATTTTAGGAGTGCATACGAGGAGCAAGGGTGTATCTAAGCTAGAGCAACCGTGTGATCCCCTCACACTCCACCCTCACACTGAACCTCATCTTCTCCTTCCTTTTAAACCCTGGATCTCTCTCAAAAGCTTCATTTTTAGAGTACCTTCAGCAATCACCGCATCCTCTCTTCATTACTAATAGATTTTAAAAAAATTTCTTAAGTATTGGACTTCAATAAATCCAACAAATTTAAGTTAGCCATCATTGTTCGTATACTACGACTTGAGTTAGTATAGTACGATCAATTCAAAAAGTAGACTCATGTATTATGAAGTAAATAATCATTCAGACGAACTATTTAACTTTTTGAACATAACATATAGTACAATCCAAGGATCATCCAGTATTATTTATTTGCTACATCTCTATTTATACAAGATTATTATGATGACTGGAAGAAAATAAGATAATCAAAAATAAAATGAAATAAATATATAATTCTATTAAAATGAAACAAACAATCAAACATATGTTTTCTCCCCTTTTAACATCACCAAAAAGAGGAGGGACAACAAATAAAGTGAACATTATAGAAGTACAAATAGGAAAACATAACAAACAGATGCTAAAAATAAGATGGATCCTGATCAAGTGGTAGTGGTGGTTATTGTTGAAAGTAATTATGGATAGAGATGAAGTGATCTTCAATTTGGGAAAATGTTTCTCCAAACCAACCCTTGTGTTCTTCATGTAAGTATTCTTCGTGTAATATATGATAGTCCAATCTAGTTTCTAATCACTCGAGCCACTAAATTATGTCATCCTGAGGGTGGGCAGGGTAGGCAAGATTAGGTGATGGTATTGGTGGCGATTCACCTACAAGAGAAGCTTCCCCTTCTTTAGAAAAATTTGGCTCATCATGCTCATGCCCCCGATGAAAAAGAATAAGGAATGAGGCATCCGTATAAAAAATGGGAAGATTATTGGGAGGAGCAGTATAGTTGTTTGGTATTTTTTGTCTAGGACATAACATATGATGTGTCCCAATGGGGAAATTTACTTTCTTTTTGTATTCGGATGTTGAATATGAGACATATTTTATATGTAATCAATAATCATATGAGCTTCATCAATTGGGTATTTGACATTATTAGAGAATTGACTGTAGAAAGAAGTAGAGGTGATGTTGACACGATCTCGAGATTTGGGTATAATTGAAGTTCTAAGAATATGTTAGATAACCTAGGAATTCTATATTAAGTTATGAACTAAAGGTTGATGTTAATTTATGGCCACATTCCTAATAGTCATGTTGTCAGAACTCCAATCAAAATCAGTTGTAAAAATCACGGATTGCTAATGAGGTCCTTTAGTAGAAAGACCTATATGCTCCCCTAAATCTTCCTTAGTGATATATATGGGTTGTCGGCAAACATATGAGATCATTGTGAAAGTTTCTATAGTGAGCCTAAGATTGGATAAAAATTCATAGAGTAATTTGGAATTGAAAGGAAAGGCTAGTGTGAATAGTAATTGGAGAGTTGTAGAAGTAAAGAATTTCATCACCTTGAAGTTGAGAGTTGGTTGATTTAGCATTCTAGAGGGGGTGATTTGAGCCACCTTAAACTTGTAGTAAGCATCTTCATCTCTCACTGATAGAAATCAATCGTCAAAGTAACAAAAGGAGAAGGAGCTCCCCTAGGTCTATTCTATCATGTTTTCTTCCATCGGCCATTAAGGAGTTTAGAAAGAGGAGGTTAGGAGTTTGAAGGAAGAATGAGTTGAGTGATTGAAACCTTTGAAAAAAACTCACAAATATATAGATTTCTCCAAATCGTAAAGTACGTTCATAGGAGTTAAATCGTTTAGACGACTAGTTAGAAAAAGTTGGTCAAATCATACAGTATGATATGTTATCATACTGGATGATCTAAAGGAATTGCATTCATCCCAAGGAGTTATATAAATGACTTTTGACTAAATGCATCATACATTACAAACAAGTGTTCATACAGTATGAATAGAAATTATGATCGTATCGAGCGTATTAAATTCATTCTAACAGATTCTAACACTTGTTTTATACAATATAAAAAGAGGTTCGTACAATATGAAATGCAATAATGATCATACCGAATGCATTGAATTCATCCCAAAAGATTCTAACATGTGTATCATATAGTAAGGAGAGTTTGTACAGTATGATCGCCAATAATTGACCTCATATTGACTTTGATTGGGCTAATGACTATGATTTGTGAATAAATGGATGTATCATATAATATGAAACATGGATCATACAGTACGATAAGAAAGTTTAGGTATTTCAATTTCTTCATCTAGTGAAGAGTGTGTATGTGATGATCAGAAAATACTTTTTTAAAATAAAAACAAAAACATAACAATATATGAATCAACAAACACCAAATAAAATAACACATATAATATAACAAATATAAATTTCTAATTTTAAATGATGATAAAATTTGATTTATCCTGAGTTTAAGCATGAATTTTTATAATACTTAGTCTAATCCTCAAGGTACTAAAGGTGTCATAAGTAAGAGGTTTAATAAATATATCTTCCAATTAACTTTCAGTAGTTATATGATGTAGCTCTATATCCCCTTTTATCATATGGTCTCTAATGAAATTGTGCATAATGTCTATGTGTTTAGTTCTTGAATGTTAGATAGGATTTTTTATAAGCTAATGGCACTAGTGTTATTAAACATGATTTGAATGGTGCCTACAGGTAGTCCAAGATCTAAGATTTATTATTTAAGCCATAGGACTTGTTAAACATAACTACCTATAATTATATATTTAGCTTCAAGAAAAGATAGGGCTATATAGTTTTATTTTCTACCAGACAAAAAAATTAAAGATTGTCCAATGAATTGGCAGGTTCTAGAAGTATTTTTCCTATCAACCCTACATCCTGCAAAGTCTGAATAAGAATATCCTATGATTACAATGAAAGTGATATGCCTATAAATACATATTTCTAAGTTTTGGATTCCTAAAAGATGTCTAAAGATTCTCTTAACATTAGTCAAGTGAGATTCTTTTGGATCAGCCTAAAATCTAACACAGAAATAACACTAAACATAATATCAAGTCTTCTAGCAGTCAAGTAAAAAAATGATCCAATTATTCCTCTGTATTTCTTATGATCTACTGATTTTCTATTTGGGTCCTTACTAATTATATGGTAGAGATTATGGGAGTATTTATTATCTTAGCATTGTCCATGTCATATTTCATAAGAATGTTCTTAATGTATTTAGATTGGCTAAGGAATGTTCCATCATCCATTTATTTTACACTAAACCCAATAAAATATTTTAGCTCTCTATCATACTCACCTCAAACTCTTCACTCATAATTCTTAAAACTTTATCAAAAAAAATTTAATTTATTCATCCAAACAGTGTATCATTAACATAGATATGTACTATGACTATGTCTTCTCCTACTTTTTTAGGAAGAGAGTGGTGTCTACACTACCCTTAATAAAAGCTCTATCTAAAACAAAAGTGCTTAGCCTTTCATACAAAGCTCTAGGTGTTTGCTTCAACCTATACAAAGTCTTCTTTTGTTTGAATACATGATTTGGGAATTTTGAGTTCTCAAAACCTGGGGGTTGCTTAATATATACATCCTCTTTGATTACCCCCATTTAAGAAAGCACTTTTAATATTCATTTTATATAGCTTAAATTCTTTAAAGATAGTAAAGGCTAAGAGTATCCTAATGGCTTACAATCTAGCTACAGGAGCAAAAATTTCTTCAAAATTAATCCCTTCAATTTGATTTACCCTTTAACTACTAACATGTCCTTATTCCTTACTATTATGCCAGAGTCATTCATTTTATTCTTAAGAACTTATTTGGTTCCTACAACACTATGGTCTTTAGGTATACTCACCAATTCGCAAACATCATATCTAACAAATTAATTTAATTCCTTTTGCATTGCTAGGATCCAGGTTTCATCAGAAAAGACCTGTTTATGTTGGTGGGTTATATCATGAAGATAAAGGTAGAATTAAAAGTGCTCTGATGGCACATGAAAGTTCAGTAGGGATGTTAAGCCCTTATGAATTAGTCCCAAAAATAACCAAAAGGGGATTTTAATAAATATTTCAATCAAAACATAATCTTAAAACCAAAACCAAGATTCACCATAGAAATCAAAGTGCAAAAATTAGATGTGGAAGCAGTAATAAAGAACATAGAAATTTATAGTGATTCGGTCTACTCAACCTACATCCACTTCCCAGAGACGCCCTCCGAGTATTACACTAAACTCAGTGTCTCTTCTTTTTCCCCCACAACAAGGCAGAGAAGCCTTTATAAACCTCCTTTCCACCAACTGAGGTCAGGCAGAGAACCCAACTCCTTTTTTTCCTCTAGAAGCAAGCTGAGAACCCAACTCCTTTCACTTCCTCTTGAAGCAGGCAGAGAACCTTGATTAGCTATTGAAGTAGATCTCCCTAAAATACTCAAGGAACTAAGGATGATGAATGGAGAAGATGACGATCGATCCTAACTTGGAGCAACCTTTGTAAAACCCCTCACAAACTCCCCCTCACATGATCCTCACTCTCTCTCCCTTGCTCTCCCTCTCCTCTTGGCTCTCTCAAGTCAGAACAATAGCAAAAGATTATCTCTTGGATAGAACAAGAGGTATTATATAAAAGAGCTTTGGAATAGCTCGTAATTTCAACAAACCAACTTTACCATCCTGTACGATCAGTACAAATTAAGCACAATCAGCTAAGACAATTTGAGACTATAAGAAGGTTTTTGTTTATACTGTCCAGGACAAAAATATATCATCCTATATGATTAGTATAAATCATTGAATATTTCTCAGAACATCGCTCTGAATAGACGTTAGCCGATGCTTGATCGAACAGGAACAAGTAAGGTTTCTGAACTGATGGTCCCGACCGATCCTACGATCGTCGAAGATGATATGATCGAGCAATCAAACCTTAATTACTTTCCTTAATTACCAGATTAATTTAGGTATAATTATGTTGCATCATCCAGGATGATGTCCAAAAATAAAAGCTACTTAAATAGATATGGCGGCTGATTCTTTCTGATTTGAGACTATCATCCCGGCCGATACAAATATCATCTAGGACGATGCGCTTAATGATGGTTGCCTTAGTTAGGATGCCCTAATTAGGGTTTCTATTTTTAACTAATCATCCAAGCTGTTTTGGGATCGTCTCGGATGATGTGAGCAAAAACACAAAACTCTAAAATAGTCAGAAAAATTCTCCCAAATGTGTGTGTGCAAAGTTACTTAGCATCATAAACCACATAGTTTACAATAGACTCAAGAAAAGAAAAAGTTTACAAACTGACTCAGATGTTTTCTACCCAATCTTGAGCTGGTTCAAATTATAGTTTAATCTTATGGATCATAAATATTAGTAGGCAAAGCAGACATAAGGAAACAGAAGTCTCTACTATCATCAAAATCATATTCCTTGAAAATATATTTGCAACAAGAATGACTGACCTTCCTATATCCATTTTTATTTTTAACAGCTTAAGATGGATCTCCTAAAATTACTTCTTTAGGAAAATTAGAAGAATATCTTCAATCTCTAGGTAAATGCTTCTGCAGTTCTACTCTATCTCCTACACCAATGGTTTCTACCCTTGAATGACCTCTACTTCTTCTTCTTCAGGTTATGATCTAGAGGTCTTATCTGATCCATCAAATACAACATAGAAAGACTCTTCTACTACTAAGAATCTCTTATTGATGATTTTATAGGCCTTCCCTGCATATGAATAACCTAAGAAGACTCCATCAGATTTTTGATGAATTTTTTCAATGGGTGATTTTTCATTGATTAATATAAAATATTTACATCCAAAAATATGTAAGTGGAAAAGATTGGGTTTCCTACCCTTAAGGATTTTATAGGGTGTCTTATTCAGCTTGGATTTAACATTCACCCTATTTAAAATATAGCAAACAGTATTCATTGTTTCAGCCCAAAATTATCTAAGGAGAATGTATTCTGCTAGCATTTCCCAAACAGCTTCTACCAAGGTTCTATTTTTCCTCTTAGCAATTCCATTTTGCAGAGGGGTCCTAGGAGCAAATAAGTTATATTCTATATCTTTTTCTTGATAGAAATATTCAAACCAATCATTTTTAAATTCTCCTCTATGAACACTATGAATGATTAAAATTTTATATCCTAATTTCTATTGAATCCAAATGGAGAAAGTTCTAATTTTCTCAAATGAATCAGTCTTATATGTTAAGAATTTAACCAAAGTAAATCTAGAGTAGTTATCCATTATTACAAATCCATGTCTTCCCCCTAGGTTGGTTGTACTAACCAATCCAAATAAGTCCATGTGAAGGATTTCTAGTAGCCTAGAGGTGTTGATGTCCTTATTTGAGTGAAATGAAAACTTGACTTAATTTCCTAGTTGACATGCATCACAAAAGTGGTCCTTAGTAAAGTCTAACTTAGGTATGCCTCTAACTTGGTCTTTTTGGGTATTCATCGTTGGTGTTTTCATGCTCGCATGACATAGGAATTTAAATTTTTAATGTGGTTTGAGTCTAGCATGTAAATATTATTCATTTGTTTTCCTTTTAACATAGTTTTTTTCTTTTAAACTGATTATGTAATTATTAGAAAGAAACTTAATATCAAAACCTTCATTGCATAGTTAACTATTGCTTAATAAATTATACTTTAAGACATAAATTAAAATACTATTTTTAATAATAAATATTTTAGTATTGCTAATTATACCTGACCCCATCACTATCCTTGTGGTATTATCTTCTAATGTCACCTTGCCTCCTAACCTAACCTCTGATGTGATTAACTGTTTCATATCACCACCCATGTGTATCGAGCATCCACTGTTCAAGTATCACATACTCTCACAAGGCCTTTTTTTAGAGCATCCCTATAATGTCATTCAAAGGTCAGATTTAGGAACCCAAATGAGTTTAGGGTCAACTTATGTTTGAATGAATGAGATGAATGCATGTTATCCTTGGATGAATGCAATTTAGGCCTCCACACTAGATGTGTTCTATGGTGGATTGTGCAAGTACGAGTTATTGACATAACATGTCACCAGAGTAACACCTAACACCAGAAAATTGATTTACTAATATATGTGGGTCATAGTGCTTTCTCCTAGGATTATGTGATGTATGCTGTGCTGATGGCTTTGAAATTATTCTAAGGTAGGTGGTTGTTTATTATTCTTAAGTGCAGTTAATTTTACTTCTAAAAATTTATTTGCATTTTCAAGAATGGACATTTAAATTTTTAATGCATGCTCCCTACCATCTATTTCTAATTCAGATGGTTCTAATACTTTATATGTTTTCTTTAGTTCAAGATGCGATGTTTTAAAAGATTCGTGTACATTAGTTAAGTTGATATGCTTCTTATTTAAGGCATCATATTTGTCAAGCAAGGTTATGTGATTATCATCTAAATTAGAATGCTCGGTAATTAAATTATCATGCTCTTTTTACAAAGTAGATAATTCATTATTAAGAATAGCATGCATTTTTTCAGCTTCCTATATGAATCATAAATATTTTCAAAAATAATGAGTAATTCATCATAAGAAAGTTAGCATATTTCATCTTAATATGATTTATCAAGATTATCGTTAACCATAAGGCATAAGTTTGTCACTTTCTCCTCTACTTTTGATTCTTAGGATTCTATGGTGGAGTCGACCCAAAAAGCTTTCTGTGTCATTTGCTTGCCCCTCTAAAAATTTGGCTTCTCTTCACCCTTCCCCTTTATTGGGTAAGTCTTCAGGATGGGAAAGTTAGTTTGAAGGTGACCTAGTTTCCTACATTCAAAGTAAATAGTGTCAGAGGAAACTTTAACATTTTTATTGCTTTCAACTTTGCTTCAATGATGTTGATGACGCCTCTATTTCCTTTTCAAAAAGCTCTTGAACTATTGTGTCATTAAGGCGATGTCATCATCTTTGCATAATTGTTACTATCAGTGTCATTTGCTTTTAGTGCTATAGTTCTCTCCTTCTTCTTTTCATCTGCATCATTAT
The DNA here is from genome assembly GCA_016618105.1 of Dendrobium huoshanense. Lineage (NCBI taxonomy): Eukaryota > Viridiplantae > Streptophyta > Magnoliopsida > Asparagales > Orchidaceae > Dendrobium > Dendrobium huoshanense. Next base: position 51,937,951 of record CM028356.1, on the reverse strand, counting down.
GTCTTTGACTCACTCCTTGCTCGTAGGCAATTAGTGACCGAAGCAAATTATCAATCAAGTAATATTTAAGTCTTTAGATTCAGTAATTGCAGTTATCTTTGCATCATAAGAAATAGGTAGATAATGTAGAATTTTATTGACATTTTAAGAATTTATAACTTCTCTACATAATGCATGTAGGGATGTAACTATTTGTGTAAACCTAGTATTCAAATTAGAAATTGATTCACTAGATTTCATGGGAAAACATTTGTAGTCATGAAGCAGGAAATTCAACCTAGACATTTTTACTTCACTAGTTCCTTCGTAGGTTATGCATAGTTTAGCCAAAATATTTTTTCAAGTGGTACAAGTGGAATCATAAATATAATCTTCATATTTTATTATACAGAAGAAATAGATTAAACAATTTTCATTCAGTTGGCTAAATCCTTATCCTCGTTACTCCATTCATTGAATGATAGTTCGATTTTGATGACATTAACAAGATGAAAAGGTGTAGCCCTTCTTCGACTAACATCCTCATGCGATAATCTATAGATTATAAAAAGGTAGACATGTAAATTTCTAGAAGTCAATACGTATATTGTCAAATAAAGGTGGATGGGTTATTGAATAACCCTCCGTAGTGTTATGATTCCCAAAATGAGTCATTGATCATTTTTCAAAAGTTTTTAAAAACCTTATTTTTTTAAATTCTCTCTAATAATACTTGAAAGTTTAAGGAGGTTGTGAGATCTCAATGAACTAGCCTGAGGTGCACCAAAAAGGGGGTGAATTGATTATTTAAAAAATCCTAAGCAGGAATATTATTTTTTTTGTAATTTTTCAAAACTTAATATTTATAATTTGATCACCCTATGAGGTAGCTAATAAATTTATCAACAATTATAACAATGGTGATAATAATTGAATCAACTCAATCTAAGATCAACCACAAATTTTTAACCAAGCAATTATTAGGAAAATAAATTACATAAAAATAAAATGCAAAAAATATAAATAAAAAAGAGCACACCATAATTTTATAGTGGTTTGGTCAATCTTCACCTACGTCCACTCCCCAAAGTCTTCCACTCTGGAAATTACTCAAATAAAATGTGACTCTCATTTTGCTCTCACAGTAAGACAGAGAAGCCTTTACAGACTCACTTTCACCAAACCTGATGTTGCGGAGTGTCGGATGCTATGTCACCTAATGACAGTGAACCTTGAATCATTTTTCTCCCTAATGGACAAGGTAGAGAACCCCGAATCCTTTTCTCCCTCCTAGAGATGGTAGAGAACCAAAATCCTTTCACAAGCAACCTCAAATTTTTTTATCCCACCTGGAGAAGACAAAGTACCTCGAGAACTTAACTTAGAAGCCTCTCTTCCAAGAGATCCTTTAAGAACTCACCAAGGCCAGAGGAGGAGCAAGGGTGTAGCTAGCCCAGAGCAACCGTGTGATCCCCTCACACTCCTTATCCCTTACCCTGAACCTCACCTTCTCCTTCCTCTCAAATCCTGGATCTCTCTCAAAAGCTTCTTTTTCAAAGTACCTTCAGCAGTCATCGAATACTTTCTTCAATATTAAGAGATTCTAAAAACCCTAAAAATTCAAGTTAGTTGTCACTATCCGTACAATATGATTTGAATTTATATAGTAAGACCAGTTCAAAAACTTGACCCATCCAGTATGATATAAATAGTTGTTCATACAAATTATTCAACTTTTTGAATATATCGTATAGAACGATCCAAGAGCCGTCCAGTATATTTTATTTTCTTTCTTTCTATCGTACAAGATAATTCTTGAGATGATTGGAAATCATTCTATTAATCATCCTATACTTTTATCATTTTATAGTATGATTAGTTGATTTCAAGTTGTCTAGTATGATATGAATATCATATAGTATGATTAGTTCAAAAATTAAGGTTTGGTTTGAAACAATCTTTGGGATGACTAAATTTTGTCTATACTAATTGTACGGTACATTCTAGATCGTACAGTACGATCTTCTTGTTGAGTCCAGTAATTAGGTTGTTAAGCCTAAGTAAATGTCCCACGGCTACCAAGAGGGGGGTGAATTGGTAGTTTTAAAAATTTTAAACCCTCTTAATGATAAAGTTGAACCGAAATAAAATATTCTTTTAAAGTTTGTAGAAAAAATATTTTTCAACCACAGAGTTGTTAAAACTGAAATTTAAAGTGCGGAAATGTAAAAGAAATAAAAGTAAATGACACCAGATTTATAGTGGTTCGGTCTATAACCAGACCTACATCCACTCCTCAGAGGCACCCTCTGAGTATTGCACTAATACCACAAAGTGACTCTCCTTTAGCACCCACAGCAAGGCGGAGAAGCCTGTACAAAACACTCTTTTCACCACTACCCGGTGCGGCAGAGAACCGTCATCCTTTTACACAATCCACAGTACTGGCAGAGAACCGTCGTCCTTTTACACTCTCCTAGTGTGGGCAGAGAACCCTACGGCTGTTCACACTCTCCAAGTGTAGGCAGAGAACCTTCGTCCTTTTACACTCTCCTAGTGTGGGCAGAGAACCCTTCGTCTGTTCACACTCTCCAAGTGTCGGCAGAGAACCGGATCTCCTTGACTGATCTTCTCACAAGAATCTAGAAGGAAGAAAGAAAAGAGTGAAGAAATCCAATTTCACAAGTAGAGACTCTTACCTTAGTAATCCAAGTGAAGCCTTCTCGCTCCAATGGTAGGAATCCTCCTTTGAATGCTCTCTTCCACTCTCTCCTTGGCTATTCTCTCAAGAGGCATGAAGATCAAATGACAAAAAGATTGGGTGGCAGTCTAATTTGGACTATTTATACAAAAGACATGAAAAACCGCCCAAAAACTGCATATTTTCAATTCTGTACGCAGTGGATCGTCCCGTACGATCCTGGATCGTCCTGGACGATTTTACTTAAACGATTTGAAATGACCCAATTTGTATATGTGTACGAAATGACTTCGTACAGCTGATCGTCCTGTACGAACTAGGTTCGTCCAGTACGAACGGTTATTACAAGGTCGGTTCTAGGAACTGCTGAAAACTGTTCTAAGTCAGTTAATCGTTTGGACGAAAATATATTCGTCTGGACGAAAATTTTCCAGAGAGCCGATCGTCCTGGACGATTATTTATTTCGTCTGGACGAAAATTTTCCAGAGGACCAATCGCCGCGGACGATAATTTGTTTTCGTCTGGACGAAAATTTTCCAGAGAGCTGATCGTCTGGTACGATATTTATTTTTGTCTGGACGAAAATTTTCCAGAGGACTGGTCGCCTCGTACGATGATAAAATTTGTCTGGACAAAAATTTTACATAGAACCCATCGTCCGGGACGAAAATAAAATTCGTCTTGGACGAATAGGACTTAGAAAAATTTTTCAGAACAAGTTCCTATTCGTTCCAAGTGCTCTATAGGAGATAACTGACAGATCATCCAGTACGATAAATATCGTCCTGTACGATCAGTATAGAATTTTAAGATCTCCTTATTTGTGTGTGTGAGATTTTATTCACTCAATTACAATCACTCCCTTTCAAAATTAATTCAAAGAAAAGGCAAACTTTAAATAAACAAAATATCTCATGTTGAATTTGATTTGAAGTTATCGTAGTCTGGAGTCTGATTTTCCTGAAATGTTATTACACACAAGAGCAAGTACAAATCTTCTGAAATTGTTAGGAGATAACTATACATTTGAACAATAATGTTTGGAATCATCAAAACTACATAAGTTGCACAAATATACATCATTCAAATAGCAACTATTCAAATAATCTCCCCCTTTTTGATGATGGAAAAACAATTATTATTAGTATGGTTTCAAGTTAAAACAAATCTCTTATCTCCTAAACTCCCCCTGAATTTATGAGTACATTAAAATAAGGAGGCATTAAAGAACAATATTTTTGTTTTTCAAAATTTTTAACACAAACAAAAAACTTGCAAACAGAACAGAACAATCAAAAATAGAAAACACAAACCACAAAAACACAAAACACAAACATAATAATTTCTCCCCCTTTTTGACAGCAATAAAAAGTGAAGAAGAAAAAGACAAGAAATGTAAATAATATATGAAATTCATTTTTAAAATTTAATCTAAATTGTGATTTGACATAGGGTATGCAATTTTAAACTAAGGATATTAGATCAATCATAGAAATTCATAAAATTTAAGAAGTGATATAACATTGTAAGTAAGAAGAATTTATCAAAGACATGATTCAATTTAGACATTTGACTATTGAAAATCATTACAAGAGAGATGTATAAAAAATTCTATATTTCAAAGTTCAATAGAATATAAATGAACATAAGATTAATTTGAATTAAGAGATTGAACGAATTTGGAAAGAAGAGAATTACCTCATGTGGCGCTTTGCGCATCTTTTCAAAGTTTTGGAGCACATTTTTGTGCATTTTTTCTTGGTTGGGCTTATTTTGTGCCTCTTTTTCACTTTGCAAATTTTTGCGAATTCCTTTTGATTTTTGTACATTTGTACAATGTTCAAGAGTAATTTGATTAATTCTTTCCAAAATCTATAATCTAAAATTTCAAATATTTCTAGGTGCATAAATATCATTTGAGCATAGAAATACAAAATAAAAAAACATCAAAATTACAATAAAAATATTAACTTTTATGTAGTCTAAATGAATAGACATGAATTTAAAAGTTCTAATTACAATAAGTTATAAACAAATTATAAATTTAGAAAGTCTAGATTTTCTAATATAGATAATCTCAAATTACAATCGAATTTAAGCACTATATAGATTAAATAATACTAATGAAATTCACAAACATTAACCACATTTCAAAACAAATCTAATAGAAACAAACTTTCATTGATATTAAAGAAACAGATTACAAAAAAAATACATTGAACTTAAAAACATAAAAACAAACACATAACAATAAATCAGATAAGATAAAAACAAAACAAACAAAAACAAAAAATACAACATACACAGACATAAAAACAATTTCTACTGTTCTGGAGGAGGAGGAGGAATGCCGCCAAAGAGGTTGAAGTAGGAGGCCATCAACATTACATTGGTATTTATTTCATGAACTTCATCTTTAATATTACCAATGTCATGTTGCTGCTGCGTAAGTTGAGCATCAAATTGATCAAACCTTTGATCAATGTGAGTCTCTAGTCTATCAAATCTCTCAATCAGATTCTGGTAATCTGATTGAGAAGCAGAAGCTTGCACTCCTTCTTCTTCTTCTTCTTCTGAAGCACTAGCATGTGCTTTTTCTTTTTCTTTTTCCTCCTTGAAGAGCAATCTGAATGATGCATCATTATAGTAAACGGGCTCTTCATATTCTTCATCAGGATGCACTATATTGTACTTCTTTTCCAAAATATAAGTAATTAAGTGTCCTAATGAAATGTTCTTCTTCCTCTTCTGATCAGCATGTCCTATTTCTGAAAGCCCATAGATATGATCTATGATGAGTTGGGCTTCATCAATAGGATGTCTTTGCATGATTAAAAAAGTTAGAACAGAAAGGAGAGGAGTAATGTTAATCCTATCACCAGCTTTAGGAATAATTGAGGATCTAAGGATATGCTGGATGATTCGGGCATCTTGGGTCATACCGGAGACTCTAGCAACATGATAGGTTATGCCTATCTCTCTAATCACCCTATTGATTTCAAACCATTTGAAGGAGTTTTCTGACATTAGGGTGTGGGCTCTATATCCTTCAGTTCTTAAGTTTAAAAATGCACCAAGGTCGTGCTTGGTGATCTCAACTTTTTGTTTAAAAACATAAGAACTAATGATAGAGTGGTCAGAATTGAAACTCATGTTGGCTAGAAAGTAGTGGTAGGTTTGTTTATTGTAGAGGTGGACGAGAGAAAGAATGAACTGAAATTGAGTTGAGGCGAAGAGGTGCAATACCCGAAATTTCAACTCTGTTTGGATAAGAATGCGAGATGGAGTGATTTTTACGGATGCAAAACGAGGAAAAGATTCCTCATTTGCCTTGGAAAGAAAGTTGTCTAGGCATTCCTATTTGGTTTCCTCACCAAAACCTTTTGTCTTTTGCTATAGGAGGCCATTGTTGATTTGATGTAGAAAGGGATTGAAAAAGAAGTTTGAAAGTGTGATTGTCAAGTTTGAAAGCCTTCATATTTAAAGAAAAATGATACGTTCGTCCTGGACGAAAATATTCGTCCTGGACGAAAAATTATCGTTCGTCTGGACGAAGTAATTTCGTACAGACGATCCAATTCGTCCAAAATGTAACGGCTTATCGTATTCAACACAACTTACGATGCGTCCCTTCGTACAGGCTTTTTGACTTGACCGATCGTACAGACGAAAAAAATTTCGTACAGACGATCAAAAAGTGAATCGTTTTAATGACTCTTGAAAACCGTCCCCTACAATGAACCGACACATGTTCGTCTGGACGAACGAAAATTTCGTACAGACGAAGTTCGTATTAAAAACTGCCTTATCCACTCAACCGCTGCATTCAATCGTCCCGACGTTTGAGAGAGAAAAAATTCATCCTGGACGATTACATATCGTACAGACGATCTAATTAAAAAACTGCTCTCAAAACGGTTTAAATTCGCGCAAACTGTTCCTTCACACATCGTCCCGTACGAAACCAATTTCATCCTGGACAATTTCCTCAAAAAAAATTTTAATTTTGATTTTTTAAATTAAGAAAATCAACAAAAACATTCAAAAACACAGAAAACATAAAACAAAATTATAAATCCAAAAACAATTCATTCAAAAACACATAAAATTCACAAAATCACAAAAACAAAACACAACAAGTATCAATGTTGCAAAGACATTTTGGTTAAGCATTCAAATCAATAACACCAAGCCTTGTTCTTAAAGTACTGAAGGTATCAAAGGCTAAAGGTTTTGTAAAAATGTCTGCAAGTTGATTTTCAGTTGAAACATGTATGAGTTCAATTTCTCCTTTGGATACATGATCCCTTATGAAATGATGCCTTATATCAATGTGTTTGGTTTTAGAATGTTGAATAGGATTTTTGGAAATGCAAATAGCACTAGTATTGTCACAATAAATTAGAATAGTGCCTATAGTTAATCATAAATCAATCAACTGTTGTTTTAACCAAAGTACTTGTGCCACACAACTTCCTAATGCAATGTATTCTGCTTCTGCAGTAGATAGTGCCACTGAATTTTGTTTTCTACTAGACCATGAAACTAATGAATTTCCAATGAATTGACATGTTCCAGAAGTGCTTTTCCTATCCACTCTACAGCCTGCAAAGTCAAAATCTGAGTAACCAATAATTTCAAATGAAGAGCTAAACTTAGGATACCAAATTCCTAAGTTTTGAGTTCCTAGTAGATATCTTAAAATCTTTTCACTGCTGTCAAATATAATTCTTTTGGATCTGATTGAAATCTAGCACATAGGCAAACACTGAACATAATATCTGGTCGGCTAGCAGTCAAGTAAAGTAAAGATCCAATTATCCCTCTAAATTTCTTTTGATCAACAAATTTTCCCTTAAGGTCCTTATCCAACTGAACTGAAGAACTCATTGGTGTACTAACAGGTTTAGCATTGTCCATTTCATATTTTTTGAGGATGTCCTTAATATATTTGGTTTGACTAAGAAAAGTACCTTCCTCAAGTTGCTTAATGCTAAATCCTAGAAAGTAATTTAAATCTCTCATTAGACTCATTTCAAATTCACTACTCATTGTTTTGGAAAAATCATCACAAAGATGTTTATTTGAAGATCCAAAGATGATGTCATCCACATAAATTTGAATAATAAGTATATCCTTTCCAATTTTCCTCAAAAAGAGAGTTGTATCCACACTTCCTTTTTCAAAAGATCTTTCAAGTAGGAAGGTGCTCAACCTCTCATACCAAGCCCTAGGTGCCTGTTTCAATCCATATAATGCCTTTTTTAATTTGAAAACATGATTTGGAAATTTAAAATTTTCAAAACCTGGAGGTTGTTCTACAAAAACATCTTCTTCAATTACCCCATTTAAAAAGGCACTTTTGACATCCATTTGAAACAATTTAAAACCTTTAAAACAGGCAAAGGCTAGTAAAACCCTAATTGCTTCAAGTCTAGCTACAGGGGCAAAAGTTTCCTCAAAATCAATTCCTTTAATTTGATTATACCCCTTAGCTACTGATCTAGCCTTATTTCTAATAACTACTCCTGAGTCATTCATTTTATTTTTGAACACCCACTTGGTTCCAACAACACTTTGATCTTTTGGCCTTGTAGTCAGTTCCCCAACTTTATTTCTTACAAATTGATTCAACTCTTCTTGCATGGCCAATATCCAAAATTCATCTGAAAGTGCTTGATCAATGTTAGTGGGTTCAATAGTTGAAATAAAGGCTGAATGATTGACTTCCTTGTTTAATCCACGCCTAGTTCTAACACCCTCACTTGGTTCACCTATGATCAATTCCTTTGGGTGGTTTTTAGAAAATATCAAATCTCTAGGCAAAGGGTCTTCTCTTTCTAAATTTTCTTCCACATTTTCTTCCAAATTTAATCTATCAATCTTTTGGGAGTTTTCTTCAATTTCTTCTTCAACAACTTTTGGCTCTTCCATATTTCCATTTTCATCAAAAACAACATGTGTGGTTTCCTCAATGACTAAAGTTCTTTTGTTGAATACTCTATAAGATTTTCCAACACTTGAATATCCAACAAAAATTCCTTCATCTGATTTTGGATCAAATTTTCCTAAGGCAGATTTTCCATTATTATGTATGAACACCTTGCAACCAAATACATGTAAATGAGACAAATTTGGTGTTCTACCTTTTAGCAACTCATAGGGTGTTTTATTCAAATTTGATCTCACATTCACCCTATTCAGAACATAGCATGCAGTGCTAACCGCCTCAGCCCAAAAATATCTAGGAAGTGAGTATTCTGCTAACATTGCTCGGGCGGCTTCTATTAATGTTCTGTTCTTTCTTTCAACTACTCCATTTTGTTGAGGAGTTCTAGGTGTAGAAAAATTATGATCAATCCCCTTTTCTTTACAGAAATCTTCAAATCTTTCATTTTCAAATTCTCCTCCATCACTTTGTATAGAAATTATTTCACATCCTAGTTTTCTTTGTATCCAAGTTGAAAAATTTCTGAATTCCTCAAATGATTCACTCTTATGAAAAAGAAATTTAACCCAGGTGAATCTTGAAAAATCATCTACTATAACAAATCCATATACCTTTCCTCCTAGACTAACAGTGCTTACAGGTCCAAAAAGATCCATGTGTAGAATTTCTAAAGGTTTACTGGTCCTAAGATCTTTATTGGACTTAAAAGAGGACTTGACTTGTTTTCCTAATTGACATGCATCACATAGATGGTCCTTAGTAAAGTCTAGTTTAGGTATTCCTCTCACCAAATTCTTTTGGGTAATTCTTCTAAGATTTTTCATACTAGAATGACAAAGTCTCCTATGCCAAAGCCATGATTCATCAGAAACAGTTTTCAAACAAAAAGCAATAGGAGATTGAATACAATTTAAATCTAGCATGTAGACATTGTTCACCCTTTTTCCATTTAAAACAATTTTCCCATTTAGGCTAATTATGCAGCTAGTAGGTAAAAATTTTACATTATAGCCCTTATCACATAGCTGACTTATGCTAAGCAAATTATGTTTTAAGCCTTCAACTAATAAAACATTATCTATGAAAAAGTTTTTCAAATTTCCAATCATACCTGATCCAACCACTTTCTTTGTGGTATTATCTCTAAGTGTAACCTTGCCTCCACTCCTGGCTTCCAGCGTTATGAATTGAGCAGTATCTCAGTCATGTGTTTAGAACATCCGCTGTCCAGGTACCATATACTCTCACGAGGTCTTGTGTGAGAGTATACCTCTTCTTGATCTGATTGTTCAGATTTATCTGCCATCAAGCAAAGGTTGGTGACTTCTTCTTCTTTTTCAGTCTCAGATGAGTCTGAAGCTGAGTCCGCCCAAAAAGCCTTTTGAAACTTCTTCTTGCCCTTCTTCACCATTGGTTTCTCCTCTACCTTCTCCTTGTTAGGAGTGGCTTTGAGTTTTGGACAATCAGTCTTTATATGACCTGGTTTCCTGCATTCATAACAAATCACTTCATTAGAAACCTTGCCATTTCTGTTATACTTACCTCTATTCCATTGCTGGCGTCTCTTCTGCTTCCTCTTTAAAAAGCTTCTGAATTGTCTGGTCATCAGTGCAATATCGTCTTCATCCTCAGGTTGTGAGTGTTCACTTTCTGACTCTTCCACATTTAGTGCAATATTCTTGTCCTTTCTTGGTTCACCTGCATCAATCTTTCTTTGACTTACTCCTTGCTCGTAAGCAATGAGTGAACCAAGAAGATTGTCAATTGAATAAATGTTCAGATCTTTAGACTCTGTAATTGCAGTAATTTTAGCATCATATGCAGCAGGTAAACAACGAAGAATCTTATTAACCATTTCAGCATTTGTTAATTCCCTACCAAGTGCATGCAAAGAGGTGACAATTTGAGTGAATCTTGTGTACATGTCAGATATTGATTCATTAGGTTTCATGCGAAATAATTCATAGTCATGTAACAAGATATTGAGTCTTGATTGCTTAACCTCATTTGTCCCTTCATAAGTAATACAAAGTCTATCCCATATGTCTTTTCCGCTTTTACAAGTGGAAACTCGCATGTAGTATTCAGATTTTAAAGCACAAAAGAAACTATTTAAACATTTCGCATTTAATTGTGCTAAGTCACGTTCTTCTATAGTCCAATCTGCATAGGGTGTATCTACCCTAATTCCATCAACTAATCTAGTTGGTTTTGAGTAACCTTCCTGGACTAGCGTCCACATGCGATAATCAAGTGATTGTAAGAAAGTAGACATGCGTGTTTTCCAAAAATCAAAAGGAATATTGTCAAACAATGGAGGTCTAGTGATAGAGTAACCCTCAGGTGTGTTTCGGTTTCCAAATGTAGCCATCTACGTTAATCAAAAAGTAGTTCAAACTTATGATTTTGAAACTATGCTCTGATACCACTTGTTGAGTCCAGTAATTAGGTTGTTAAGCCTAAGTAAATGTCCCACGGCTACCAAGAGGGGGGTGAATTGGTAGTTTTAAAAATTTTAAACCCTCTTAATGATAAAGTTGAACCGAAATAAAATATTCTTTTAAAGTTTGTTGAAAAATGTTTTTCAACCACAGAGTTGTTAAAACTGAAATTTAAAGTGCGGAAACGTAAAAGCAATAAAAGTAAATGACACCAGATTTATAGTGGTTCGGTCTATAACCAGACCTACATCCACTCCTCAGAGGCACCCTCTGAGTATTGCACTAATACCAAAAAGTGACTCTCCTTTAGCACCCACAGCAAGGCGGAGAAGCCTGTACAAAACACTCTTTTCACCACTACCCGGTGCGGCAGAGAACCGTCGTCCTTTTACACAATCCATAGTGCTGGCAGAGAACCGTCATCGTTTTACACTCTCCTAGTGTGGGCAGAGAACCCTACGGCTGTTCACACTCTCCAAGTGAAGGTAGAGAACCTTCGTCCTTTTACACTCTCCTAGTGTGGGCAGAGAACCCTTCGTCTGTTCACACTCTCCAAGTGTCGGCAGAGAACCAGATCTCCTTGACTGATCTTCTCACAAGAATCTAGAAGGAAGAAAGAAAAGAGTGAAGAAATCTAATTTCACAAGTAGAGACTCTTACCTTAGTAATCCAAGTGAAGCCTTCTCGTTCCAATGGTAGGAATCCTCCTTTGAATGCTCTCTTCCACTCTCTCCTTGGCTATTCTCTCAAGAGGCACGAAGATCAAATGACAAAAAGATTGGGTGGCAGTCTAATTTGGACTATTTATACAAAAGACATGAAAAACCGCCCAAAAACTGCATATTTTCAATTCTGTACGCAGTGGATCGTCCCGTACGATCCTGGATCGTCTTGGACGATTTTACTTAAACGATCTGAAACGACCCAATTTGTATATGTGTACGAAATGACTTCGTACAGCTGATCGTCCTGTACGAACTAGGTTCGTCCAGTACGAACAGTTATTACAAGGTCGGTTCTAGAAACTGCTGAAAACTGTTCTAAGTCGGTTAATCGTTTGGACAAAAATATATTCGTCTGGACGAAAATTTTCCAAAGAGCCGATCGTCCTGGACGATTATTTATTTCGTCTGGATGAAAATTTTCAAGAGGACCAATCACCGCGGACGATAATTTGTTTTCGTCTGGACGAAAATTTTCCAGAGAGCTGATCGTCTGGTACGATATTTATTTTCGTCTGGATGAAAATTTTCCAGAGGACTGGTCGCCTCGTACGATGATAAAATTCGTCTGGACGAAAATTTTACAGAGAACCCATCGTCCGGGATGAAAATAAAATTCGTCCTGGACGAATAGGACTTAGAAAAATTTTTCATAACAAGTTCCTATTCGTTCCAAGTGCTTTATAGGAGATAACTGACAGATCGTCCAGTACGATAAATATCGTCCTGTACGATCAGTATAGAATTTTAAGATCTCCTTATTTGTGTGTGTGAGATTTTATTCACTCAATTACAATCACTCCCTTTCAAAATTAATTCAAAGAAAAGGCAAACTTCAAATAAACAAAATATCTCATGTTGAAGTTGATTTGAAGTTATCGTAGTCTGGAGTCTGATTTTCTTGAAATGTTAGTACACACAAGAGCAAGTACAAATCTTCTGAAATTGTTAGGAGATAACTATACATTTGAACAATAATGTTTGGAATCATCAAAACTACATAAGTTGCACAAATATACATCATTCAAATAGCAACTATTCAAACACTTCTATCATTAATTAAACCATGATTTGATTGACTAATAATGAGGGTTAATTTAAGTAATATTTTAAAACTTGAATAGTATGATTAGGATTGTACAATATGATTAGTTCAAAATTAATTTTTTAAATATCTTATATAGGGTATCTAGGGTTTACAGAACATAACAAATCTTACAGTATGATTTGTTTATAGAAACTAATTATTCAATTAGTCGTTATGCTAATTCTTTCTACAACTGATCGTATATTATAATTATAAGTCATACAGTACAATTAGCATAAAAAATTTTAACTTTTAAAGTTTTTCTCAATTCCTCTGTGTGTGCGTATGGTCACCTAACTGCATACACTCTTATATAGTCAAAATCAAAAAATAAAAAATAAAGAAAAATAAAATATAAACTTTGTTTACTTGACATTCTTATTCTACCCAGTCTTGAGATATTAATAACCTTGTGCAATATATGTTTTACCAGTAATGTTAGTGCTCACAGACAAAAGAAATATCTAAAATATTCAATAAAAAAGTAATTCAATCAATACTATTTGTCATCATCAAAATCATATAGGACGATCCAGAACTATCGAGTATGATCTATTTTCTTTCTCTCTATTCATACAAGACAATTCTTGGGATGATTGGAAATCATTCTGTTAATCATCCCGTTCTACTATCATTATATACTACGGTTAGTTGATTTCAAGTCATCTAATATGATTTGAATATCATATAGTAGTTCAAAAATAATGATTTGGTTCGAAACAATCTTTGGGATGACTAAATTTTGTCTATACTAATTATACGGTATGATCTAGATCGTATAGTACGATCTGCTATAATTAATTAAACCATGATTTAATTGACTAATAATGAGGATTAATTTAATTAATAATTTAAAACTTGAACAGTACGATTAGGATAGTATAATATGATTAGTTCGAAATTAATTTTATAAATATCTTATATAGGGTATCTAGGGTTTACAGAATGTAACCAATTGTACAGTATGATTTAGATCATATATTATGATTAATTTTTTTTATTTTTTTTTTGAGGAAGCAATAAATGCATTAATCAATAAAAAAAGAGAAAATAACCTAGAGATAGCATCCTACAGATTCCTCCTTTAACATTTTAAGAAATGTAGGAGGAATCTTATTCATAGTTACATCTTCCCAAACAAAAGAAGAAAGAATAGAATAGTTAGCACAAAGGTCCACTAACTTATTACTATCTCTTCTTATACAATTACAAATGACATAATTGAAGCTTTTTATAAAAGATAATTCTTCCATACCTTCCTTTCTAGTTTTGATCTCCTTTTGGATGAATTTGATGATGTTGACATTGTCTCCTTCAATGATAATTCCTTTATATTCAAGCATCCAATCTTTGATCACTTCATTAATTGTTTTAATAGATAATAACTCTAATTAAGCTATATCCCAATGAATACAAGGTTTACCAAAAGCTATCAAAAATCTGCCTTTGTGATCATGGCAAACTTCTACTATGCCACCTTTATAAGACCGAAGCAATGTAGCATCTATATTGAATTTAATCAAATCGGGTGGAGGAGGATGCCAAGAGTTATCCAACAGCACTTGTTGATTGACAACCAATCAGCCCGAGACCTGAGGAATACAGATTTTGGAAGCAGCAGCATAACCAATTGCTTTAGATGCAATAAACATAGAACTTTTCTCTATTTTTCCATAAACCCGTCCACTCCTATCCTTCCAAGAGAAGTAAACTGAGTTACAAAAAAGATTAATCATAAATAAATTCTGGTTGTCCAGCCATTTACATATTTCTTCAAATGAATGACAACTCTTAATATCAAATCCCCATTTATTTAAGTGATAGAACACTTCTTTGATCTTAATGCAGCTGTAAGTAATATGATGTAAATATTCAATTTCTTTACAGCCTCTAGGACAGAGATTTTCAACTTGTAATTTTCTATAGGATAGAAATTAGAAAGCTGGTAAAGAGTTGTTAAACATCCCCCACCAGAAGTTTTCAACTCTAGCATTGAGTTTAGCGTTACTGATCCACTTCCAATAACCTTGATTCAAGATAGACTCTTCCATTGCCAAAGCAGCCAAGGCTGATATAGATTTCCCAAATTCAGCTTTAATCAGTTCAATCTGGTCTTCTATAAGGTTCGAGCAGATTTTAATGTTACAAATTAAATCCATAAGTTCTCTGCCGCATATTCTTTCCAGTTTTTCAATATTCCATATGCCTTCAGTAATGAGCATGTTAACTATCTAAGATTCTTCATCAACTTCTTTTGGAACCATGAAAGTTGTGCACTTATTAATATTTTTGTCCATTATCTAGATATCTTCAAAGATATCAATAGATTCCCCATTTGCAATGTTCCACCTGACAACAGATTTCAGAGATTTCCATCCATCCAAAATTAACTTCCAAGCTAAAGAGTTATTTTTCCTACCACCATTGATGTTCCAAATATCACCATATTTCATATGAAGAGTTTTATGAAGCAGAGAGTCTTTTTCCTAAATGTATTTCCAAACTAATTTAGCTCTTGGTTGACCAAACTTCTTCGAACAAAATTGCAAGCTCTGACCACCCATTTCTACCAATTGACACAAAGTGTTTCATTCCACATAATGAAGGCCATATCCTCCATCATTTTTATTCCAAATAAAGCTTCTACAATGTTTCTATAACTCTATAAAATACTCTTTTGTATTAAAGAAACAGTAGAATGGAAAATTGGGTAAGAGAGCAATACTGATTTAACAAGTGTAATTCTTCCCGCCAATGAGATACATTTGCTGCCCCATGTATTTAACATCTTTAACACTTTATCAATAATGAATTGGAAAATCAATTTCACCAGTCTTCTCAATGCAATTTTGACTCCAAGGTAATTTAATTTTTTTACCTCCTTAAGTCCCATGATATGAGATATAGCTTTCTTCTTTCTTCTTTTTATAGAATTTCCAAACAAGATAACAAACTTGTTTTTGTTGATCGTTTGAACCATCCATCCACAGAAATTATTTAAAATGGATTTAATTTCCTTTATTTTCTTTAATTTAGCCTCAGAGAAGATTAAGATGTCATCTACATAAAGCAAATGAGATATCTTTGGCCCATTTGAGCTAACATGTATACTAATAGAGTCATACTTCATAAGAACATTGGATAGCATTTAAGAACAAAGAATGAAAAGGAATGGTGACAAGGGACATCCTTGACAGAAATTGCTTTTAGCATCAATCCAAGAGTTCAATTTCCATTAATCAGTAAAGTGAAAGAAGGATCACACACGCATTCCATAATCAAATTAGAGAAGTAAGCGGGAAAATCAAAAGTTTCTAAAACTTTATTCAAGGTTTTCCAGTCCATGGAATGATAAGCTTGTTCCATATCTATTTTAAAAGAGACTAAGCCTTTGTTGGATTTAGAATACATGAATTTGTGGAAAATTTCTTGTGCTAAGAGAGCATGATCGGATAAGGATCTCCCTGAGATAAACACAGCTTGCTCCTTAGAAACTAGCTTTGGAATGATAGAAGACATCTTGTTTACCAAAACCTTTGCTGCTATTTTGTAAATTGTGTTACATAAGCTGATTGGTCTGTAATTTGAAGGAGTTGAAGGATTGATAATTTTTGGAATCAACACTATAACAGTTTCCTTCCAGGATTTACTCATTTCAACTGTAATAAAGAAATGTTTCAATGCATTCCATAGGTCAAATTGAATAATCTTCCAGTAACTCTTAATAAAAGAGTAAGTAATGCCATCTAAACCAGGAGATATGAAACCTACTGATTGCTTAATTGCATTTTCCACTTCAGTTAAAGAAAAAACTTTACTGAGTAGGATGACATCTTCTTCTGATAGATTACTCCACGAGACTGGCCATCCTTCCAAATTGCAGTTTCTGAGGCACCATTTGTCTTTAAGGAAGTCCAGAAATATCTCCTCAATTCGTTCTTGCTCCTCCTCTAGAATTCCCTCTTTGTTTTTAATGCAATTGATATAATTCAGATTCTTTCTAGCATTTGCATAGGATTGAAAGAATCTGGAGTTACAATCACCTTCAATAGTCCACCTAACCTTTGCCCGTTGTCTCCACCAAGTGTTTAGACGGGCCAAAGTTGAGTTCAATTCCTTAATCTTGTATTCGAGAAGCCAAATCTCCTCCACCGTAAGACATCCATGTTCTGCTTCCTTTATTTGAATATCCAGAATTTCCTTTTTTAAGTTTTCTTTTAGCTGTGTCAAGCTTTTAAGTTTATCTCAACTCCAATAAAATAAGGTTTTGAGAGCACTTTTCATTTTTAACATTTAAAATATGAGCAGGACTTCCCTGAATGTTTAAATTCCAAGCTTTCTTAACCACAACAATAGAAGCTGTAACCAAGCCCCAAATGTCTTCAAATTTCATCATTCTCTTAGTTGCAGGAAAACTTTGAAAAAGTTTTAGCAAAATCGGACAGTGGTCCGATGCCACTCTAGGCAAATGCTTAACCACCAAATGATGAGATGAGTTTAGACCCAATGAGGTCACAAAACATCTGTCCAACATTTCTAGGATACGATCAGCGCCACTTTTGTTGTTACACCAAGTATATCGGTCCAACAAAGCCTACTTCATAAAGATCATTGCAAGCTAAGAATTGCTTCATCTCTTTGGATCCCAATGAGAGATAAAATCTTCTTCCTCCTTTCTTATCATCTTTTGAGAGTAAATAATTGAAGTCTCCTCGCAACACCAAAGGCACATCAACTTTGGAATAGATTTCCAATTTTTCCCAGAGATTTCTTCTTTTATAAGCATCGGTGCTTCCATAGATGGTTGCAACCCTCCATTTCCCTTTATTAGGGACTTCCAATTCACCAATTATAAATTGTGAAGACAACTCCAGCACTTTGAAGGAAGCAATGTTGTTCTTCCAGAGAACCACAATACCTCCATATAGACCATTGGAAAGGACATGAAAAAAAACCCCACCCGTTGCCAATTAAGGAAATAACATCCCTGTTATCAAAAGATTCCAATTTTGTTTCTAATAACCCCACAAAAAAAAAACATCATAATCCTTGAGATATAGAGAAGCCTTTCTCTTCCTAGCTCCTCTACAATTCCAAAAAGTTAAGGAATCCATTAATGGGTAAGAGGGGAAGAGTTCCCCACTTTGTCCCTTAGCTCACCTTCGAATTTCTAGTTTTTGCCACCAATTTAATATGTCCTAAAGTTTTCAAATTTTTAGCACCTTTTGATTTTTTTCTAGTGGAGTAGCACCCATCCATATTGTTATCATTCAAAACATTGACAGTTTCTATTTCAGCAATTGAATTTAAAATACTACTTCCATTATCCTTGTCTGCAGCCACAATCTCCCCTTCTTCAATAGTAGAATTTAGAAAATCAAATCTATTTTTGTTAACAATAGAATCAGCAGAATTTAGATCCATACCAGCAATGTGATATGTACACATTTTGTTGATCGATAATGTAGCTTCATTTGTGGCTTTATTATCAATAGTCTTCTTTGTACAAATCTCCACCTTCTTGGCCATACCTTCTGGACCTTCATTTACTAGAATAGTTTGGCTTTCTATATCAGCACCCAAAAGCCCAACATCAATTATTTCCTTCCCATAGAAATTTGATTCTCTAATTCTGGTCCAGTAATAGATTTAACAGCAACATTTAAATTTTTGTGAGCATAAATTTTTGAGACAACTTCTTCTTTCCTGCTTACATTGTCTTTAAATGATTATTGATTCAACAACCTTGGTTTATTATTTCTAAAAGTTTTTTTTCCCATATCTAACATGTATCCAGTGGCCATAATTATCTCTAATTTATGCTATAGAACCTTTCTTATTTTCATTTACAGCTACAGATTCCACAACCTTAGGTTGTTCTTCATTGATTACAGCCACTTCACAGAGATTTTTATCAGCTTTTGAGCAATTCATTTCTAAATTTCCAATCTTCCCACAGCTGAAACAAAATGTAGGTAGTCTCTCATATTCAATTGCCTGATAGAATTTGCCTAGGTTACCTTCAACCCATACATCCAATGACACGTACATAAACTCTTGCAAATTCTGTCGTTCCCCATTGGAACATATTGCCATCAACCAAATAAGGTTTCCCTACCATGGAAGCTACCTTGCAAACATTAATTTCATCCCAGTATTGCAACGGGAGATTAGGTAGATGTATCCACATGGGAGCAGTGAGACCTTTGAATGAGTCAGGTGAGAAAGCTGGAGACCATCTATCCATACCTTCTATGTTTCCATTCACATACCATGGTCCTGTCGTTAAAACTTTCTCCAAGCTTTCAGGTTCTTCAAAAGCACAAAAAACCCATCCCATTCCTAGCATAGTCAAATGGAATTTGCCGAAGATGGTCCACTGCTTCCTCAATTCTATGCTTATGATGTCGAAGGGGATGTTGTCCCCAAATATCTTGATAACAAGGGATTTCTGCAATTTGTTAGAATTTTCCAATTATTTACCAATATTAAGTTTGACAATTGAGCCGTTTTCAATAAAATCCTTTCCATATTCCAGATCAGATACTTTGATGTTAGACTTCTTATTCCAAGCGTTAACAATTTGATTGTATCCATATTCAGAGTATCTAAATTGCTTTTTTGGATTGAGCAGTTGCCAAGATCTCCTTCTTCACAGAGATGAACCTTATGCAAATCCAAGTCAGGTTGATTAAAGCTAATACTTTTAATGGTAGTATTTCCCCCAAAGCTTCATATCTGATCAAATTAATGTTCTCCTGTTCTTGAGCAGGAGCCTTTTCCTGAATTGATTCAAAATTGTCTAAAGCTCCTATTTTCTTCATCTCATTGCCAAAAGTTCCAGAGCTAACTTCTTTACGATTGGAGTGAAGATCAGTTACACAGCTAATGGAAACATTATTTGCCTTCAATTCAGAATTTTTAGTCATAATGCCTTTGCCTTTACCTATCACTTCAGGAATCTCTTTAGGAATTGAGAGCTTCCCCTGATTAATAATAAGAGGATGATTGAATCTTGATTTAGACTCTTGCTCATAATCACCAAGCACAGGAGGTGAAAATCCCACATCTAAACGAGCATAGTTTCTTGACGATAGAGGTTGTTCTTGAAGAACGTTGAAGGAACCACCAGCTAGAGGCGGCTGGTGTCCCTCCGACATCATTTGTCCGGAGCAAAAATCGTGCGAACGGGGAATTCAAAAATTGCCTTCAACAGCAACCAGTTTCTTGATCAATCTTTCTCTTGTTACTCTTTAATTCATAAAAACTAATTATTCAATTAGTCGTTAAGCTAATTCTTTCTACAACTGATCTTATAGTATAATTTTAAGTCGTACAGTATAATTAGTATAAAAAAATTTAACTTTTAAATTTTTTCTCTCCCCCTATGTGTTTGCACACTGTCACTTAATTACATACACTCTTATATGGCCATACTCAGGAAATAAAAAATAAACAGAAATCAAAATATAAACTTTGTTTACATGGCATTCCTATTATACCCAGTCTTAAGCATCAACTAACCTTGTACAGTGTATGTTTTACCAGTAATGCTAGTGCTCACAAATAAAAGAAACATAAATAATATTCAATTAAAAAGTAATAATTCAATCAATAATATTTGTCATCATCAAATTCACAGACTAGAGATCCTAGATTGCAACAAGGATAATAATTTAAAGGTTATCTTTACTATCTAATTTTTGTATTTTTTTTATCTTTTTATATTTCTCCTATTGATTCTTAATTTTTATTAGATCTTTGCTCACTTATTAAAATGGAAAAGGACCCTTTCGGTGCACAGTATGCAGCATCCTGGTAGATCTCGATCTCTTGAGTAGAGAATAATTTCAAATCACCAATAATTATTTATTCAATGTCATCTTGTTGGTACTTGACACTGTCATGTAGGGTCGAAGGAACCATCCTATATTCATGAATCTTCTAAGGCCTACCTAAATGTGCATTGAAGGATGTCGCTGAATCAATGATATAAAATTTTGCTTCAGTTTTTAAATCACCAATCTCTAACAAGAGGGTGATCGAACCTAAAGCCTTCTTACTCTTTTTGTTGAATTTGTGCCACACTAACTTGTCAGTGGTGAGCTTATTTATATCTATTTTAAAATAAGTGAGTCTTTATATTTGTCACATTAACTGATGCACCCGGATCAACCAAAATTCTAAATAACTTGGAATTTCCCATATTTATAGTGATATAAAGTGAATGATTATGATCGATAGTACCCAAAAGTAAATCCTTGCCAGAGAAAGTTACTCCTAGGATTTCCTTGAAGTAGAGGGCTTCATTTTGAGTGGTCGAAACTATATGAGCTAAGCAAAACTATGGATGAGAAGTGTTTTGATTAAGGATTCCCTCATCTCCTTTGAGAGGATAAGGGCATTGTAGATGCTCAAATTGGAAATTATTTTTCTAAGATGAGTTAAGACATTATAGTCAATCTTAGGAATATCGAATTCAGAACTTGGCAAATTGAAGGAAGGTTGGGTTTTTTAGGAGGATTTGGAATTGGATCATTTGAGAAAACTTGCTTGTTTTTTTTCCTGGGGAGGAAGCCTATGGGTAAGACTTTACCACCACTAAGTTGTACCTCCAAGAACCAATCAGGAAAACAAACTAGGGTGGGGTACACGCTCTCCGTAGGTAATACATCATCATTTTTTGAAGGGAAGTTAGAATCTAAAAATTCTATCATGATAGGACTCCCATGAAAGTTGATTTAGGAAAAGTCACTATCTGATAAGACATCAGATTCAATTTACCTTTGAGGAGTCAAATCAAGAGGGTCATGTTTTTGAACTTCTTGAGTTATCTCAACTGAATTTTGATTTTTGTTTAAAGAAGAGTCAACTTACAATTCATTCTCATGTTTAATCATTAAAATTGATGTAGAAGGATGTTTTTTTAATAATTTATGATCATTTGTCTTTGATGGAACAAAGTAAAAGTCAGATAATAAGAGTGGGGATAAGATCTTTATGCCACCATCCACCTTTAGAATACATCTCTCATCAACATTTTTTCCTCTCAATAAAAATATCACTCTTTTTCTTTTCATTTATTATAGTAATTCCTACAACTACTGGAGAGGAAAGAAGTTCAACATCCTTCTACAAAGCCTCCTGGTCAACCTCTCTGATCGGGCCATATGCTCTCATTGGCAGCTATTGAGAAAGATGAAAAGACTTGTTAATCAACTTTTTAAGTGAAAAGAGAGAGAAATATCCCATTCATCTTCAATTGACAGAGAAATTTTAGAATGATTACCTGAAATAGTCTTAACCATCCCTGATCCATATCAACCATATATTCTTTAGGAATGATGATATTATATTGCTTGAAGTTTTTTTCTATCCAATCCTTGAAAAAAAAATATAGTCTTCAATCGGATGACTGAGCATGCAGTGGTAAGGATGGTACTTGGGATAATGTTTCTTATCAGTATCCTCTAGCCTCCTAGACTCTGCTAACTTGAAATCTGACTTTTTTAAAAGACTCATAAAGATCTTTTTTACTAACTCTCTTCTAAATGGGTATGGTCTCACCAACCTCTCTTTAATATAGGTCGAGTAAGATTCACTAGGAGGTTAAGAAGTTATTTGGAATGGTTGTTTTTGAACTGGTGGTGGTAGAAGAATAATAGATTAACTGGTGGTAGGTTGTTTCCCTTTGTCTAAAGCTGACACTATAGCTGATATCTCCTCAAATAACTTCAATAGTTTGGGACCCTTCTTCTTGTCAAATTGATCCTTTATGAATAGCATCCTATAAGCCACTTCCTTCAAGTTGCTTGTTTTATTTAAAAGCATTTCAAAGGTTTTATTGGTGAACATCTTGAAGAGAAAAGTGACAGGCCTGTGGATATTCTTTAGAAGAATCTCCACTACGTGTTGCTTTTACAACTAAGGTTCATACTTCATCGAGAGGTTTCTCCATCTCATGATATACCCAACCAAAGACTCTCAAGTTTTTTGCTTTTCAATGACCAGATCAACCACAGTTATACGCTATTGCACCAAAAAAAAAAATTTTAAGAATAAATTTTTCTAATTTCTTACAATTCTCACTAAACCATTAGGCAGATCGGCATACCACTCAAAAGTAATGCTAGAAAGACTAATAATAAATTGGCAAAATAGTAGAGCATTTGACCCTCGTATATTGCAATAACTTGCTCAGAAATGGGCCAGATATTGTCTTGGGTTATTAGCACTAGTGAAATTTTTAAAGGATGGTAGCACAATGCCCTTTGGATAAGGGGTTGAATAATATTCCTCAGGGTAGAGTCTACCCTTTGGAATAAATATGATCCATTGAGAATGGGCTAAGGCATCCTTTACTTGGTCCTCGATCAACTATTTAAGGTTTTTTTTTAGCTAGTGATGGAGGAGTTGAAGGAACTAAAGGGATTGTTAGTTGACTGTGAGAATTAAAGAAACTAGTTGCTGGACTAAAGGGACTATCGACAATGACTCTAGGACCTTAAAACTAAATTTTGGTTTTTTGGACTAATCATTGACTACTTGAATGGTAGGTTATTATTGCTTAAACAAAGGTTGTTGTGACTTATCCAAACGTTATTGCATTTATTTGACCTGCAGCAACATGTATGTAACTTGTTCTTCCAGGTTCTTAATATATTGATCCTCATCTTTATCCCTTATTGATCAATCATAATCGGAATCAACAGCCATTGAACCTTCTTCCTACTAGAATAGCATTTACTTGGCTCAGATTCCTTAATGGTCCCCTAGTTTTAACCATATATATACTACCAGCAGTCACATCTTCTTCGATCAATAGGTTATAAAGTTCTGGGTAAAAAGCTTCTACAGCTTTCTTACTTT
Organism: Dendrobium huoshanense; assembly: GCA_016618105.1. Taxonomy (NCBI): domain Eukaryota; kingdom Viridiplantae; phylum Streptophyta; class Magnoliopsida; order Asparagales; family Orchidaceae; genus Dendrobium; species Dendrobium huoshanense. The sequence goes on along the minus strand of CM028356.1, from coordinate 51,914,201 downwards.
TAAAAATACCCTTATTTCCTAAATTACCTCATCGACTGATCTATCAAAAATTGTCTCAAAGTCAACTAGTAAGTATCCCTTGTAATTTAACATTTCCTCAAACTCTCTCTGATTAAACTTTGAAAGAATTTCTTGTAGTTTGAGATCTTCTGCAAAAGATTATTCTATCTAATTGGTCATCTCTTGGTCTACATCTTGATTGCTTGTTCCCCTTCAATTATCATAGAGTGGGTAGTCAAAAGGGTGGCATCCTCTACATAGTGAGGGACATCTACCATAGGAGGTGGTGAAGGTGTTTAAAGGGCAACAAATCCTACATCAGGTAGGGTAGGGTCCTTAAATCCCTGGGTAGGGAGCTCATAGACATCATCTGGATCTGGGGGACATCAATCTTGATATTCTTATTTGGAATGTGTTGCTTCTCAGGGGATTTGGGCCTTTTTCCCTTGGTTTCAATAATATAATTATTCTTATTTATTTCTGTTTTGTGCCACCACTGAGGCTAACTTCATAAATCTTAAAGAAGGGATATGGAACCTTCTAGTAGGAAAGGGGTAGAAATGGCTCCCTTCAAGGAGTAGAGAGGAACCAGGAATAGGAAGCTCCTCAAATTCTTCTGGCTCGACCTAACCTAGGGCTTTCAGTTCAGCTATCTTCCTTGACTTAGTGATTTTCTATCTTACTCTCCTTAAATAGTTCTTGCATTAATTTTTGCTAGTAAAGGGGATTCCATAACTTGATCCCTCCTCAAAAAAAGACTTATATTTAGAAATATCAGTAAGGGACTTTAGTTTCTCTTCCCCCTAACAGAGGATGTAATGGGGATGGAGGTCACAGTAACCTCCTTTTTGGGATTGAGAAAGTTAGTCCCCACCCCGAGATCAATCTCGATCAAAGGGGTGTCCTTTTCCCCTCAGGAAGTAAGGTTAGCTAAGACATTCCTATTAATAGAAAACTTGATTGAGTTAAACCTCATGCCAAATTGAATGGTGTCGTTGCAAATCAACTCTTGGACATGCAAGTCTTGGTTGATTAAAAAGATCAATTTACTGACCATTTTAACATAGTGAATTTTCTGATATTGAAAATAGAAACTTTGAATTAGAAACTTATAGATGAAATTAAAACATCATGAAGGATCTTGTATCTTATCACATGTGTCAGGGTATAGGAAGTTGAGACCCAACATAAGATGATAAGATATAAGATCACCAATAACTTAGAAAGATTTCAATTTTCACTATATATGTTAGGCTATAAGAGGATATTATAGCATAATATATAATGACAATAATCAAAACTGATATGAAAGATTTTGAAAGGAAACTGGAGTTTTTAAATTGAGGAATTTTCTCCGAACATTGATGCTCATCATATTAGAGTTTGGTTTGACATGAAGATTCACAAATTGGCACAAAAATTCTCATAAATTCGTATTGACACTTTCACTTTATTGATTGAACAAAAAGTGAAATGTCAATGCCTAGATCTTAGAAGATTTTAGATCTTGCAAGTAAGACCAACGGACCCTCCTTCAAATGTTCAAACTCAACATATTGGGTTTGACTTAGTCATGTAGGTTCATAAAACTAATATGAAGGTCCTAAGGATTTGACTTTACTCTTTCACTCCACCAATTGACTTAGGAGAAAAAACGTGAAAGTCATATTCAGTTAGAGATTTCTCACCTCTCTTTTGTCATGCCTTTTTGTTGTTGGTTAATCTCATCAAAGAAAGAAATGGATAGAGGGAACAACTAAAGGAAATCAATTCAAAACTATCGATATAATAAAATTTACACAGTTATTAAAGATGGAAAAAGAAATTTAGACCCATCGAACTTGACATTTTTTATTGTGTGTTGAATTTTGAAAGAGAGTTTTGAAAAGTTAATTTTTTTAAGAAAATTTAATTTTAGAATTTCACTCTCAAAGTCGAACACATCCTTATGACTGATATATTACCTCAAGAACCAAAGATATCATTCCCTAATTGGTTCAGATAATAAAACTAAAATTTGACCTCGATTGTAATAATCAAATCCAAAGAAGAACCACCTATGACCCCGAAAGGTCAGAATGAAATTCTATATGTATTTAATTATTAGAACCTAGATAAACATCATTCTTTTCATATTTAAAATTGCTATGATAAATGATATATCTCCCTGAGGGAAGATGGTGTCATATATCTTCAATCATCTGAACATGATGATAATGATCATCGTTGATTTTAATGTTCTCAAAGAAGACTAATTAAGTTTCAAAAATCTATTTTAAAAATTAAATGTGACCTCTAAATTTTCTATGAGTGCAAGCCCTCACAGTTAATTACATCATAGGGAGGCTAAATTCTCAACGATTACTGCTACTTAGAATAACAAAAAAAATTTATTTAGAATTCTTCGAGTGATATTATAGGAAGTGAGTTTAAAATTACAACCGAGATTAGATCAAGTTTAAGCACTTATTTTAGAGATCAAGGAAGGAATGGTAGGAGGTGTTTTAGGATTCTAAAGAACTTCAAAAATAACTTAGCATATTTTATGTGTTGGCCTTTAAACCTTAGATTGAAATGATCTTTAATTTTAGTTGAATGACTTATTAAAAATTTAGGATTATATTATCAAAGGTTAGGGTGTTAATATTTTGAGTATGCCCTAAATGTTAAATCTATTTTGGGCACTAAACGATAGCAACTTGAAACTAGGTAATACAATTCAAAACCTAGACTTGCCCCTGCCTAGATTGGGGAGCAAGTTAACCACCTAGGTGATTTTAAATTAATGAGTTTGATCTTTTTGTATGAAATAGTGGTAGGATGTTAATTAAGTTTTGAGGAACTGGTGTCGACATCTAGAGCGGATCTTAATTAGTCCCTTGACTTTATATAAGATGAAAATGCTTGAAGATGTAATTAAAAATTTAAACACTTTTAACTTTATTTTTAATGCAATACATACTGATCAACACTTGTATTTAAAAATTAGATATGAAGCAATTTTTTTGAAAAAAAGACTTACAAATAATTTTATCTTAGAAATTACACAACATTCTCTTGGCATAACTACACCATAATAGGTTAGGTGGCCTGCCAAAACCCACGGGTGAAGAGGCACCTAATAGGGAAGAGAAGTTGTTAACATGCTTAAATGAGAACTCCTGACAGTCTTTGGCTTACTTCTTAGTTTATTAGAGTTTCAATGTTATAAAAAATTGTGTGTAGAATTTTTTTTTTTTAAGTTTCAAGAAGAAATAGTTTTTTTATTTGTACCCATATGAGCCTCCACGTATCCATGCTGAAACAAAAGCGACATATAAAAAAACTAGGTAAAGTAGGAAATCTTATGCGTAAGCAAAGAAAATCAGTTAAATTAAATAAATGAATCTCCATAAGTAAATGTCTTTTTAATTACAATATAGGTTCCAAAGAAATTGAAAGTAGTTGAGTTCCACTAACATAAACCTGAATTCCAATACTTAGACTAACACAAGTGACTTTAAGTGGGATACTTTTCTTTCATCACTTCTTCATCCTTCTTCGAGCTTCAAGGACTCTTCATGTTCGAATATCCAGATGAAAAGAAACACTCCCTTAAGGGAGTGTTTTCTTTTATCTTTGGTTATTAAAAATCATCCTAATTTTGGATGTCCAAATGAAGTAAGCTCTCCACTAAGGGATGATTCCTTCTATTTAAACTCCAAGATGGATACTCATATCCGAACTCAAAGACTCCTTTCACAAATCAATTAAATTATATTAAATTTAAAATAAAAATCTAGACTTCCTACACTATTATCCTAAACAATTAACATTAAACATCCCAAGCAATATATATATATATATATATATATATATATATATATATATATACATACATACATACATTAAATTAAATAAATACACACACTTGGTCACTCTCTTTGGATTTTAAGTAGGTCTTAAGAATTTTTTAATGTGAGTGTGGCCACTTTAAGCAGCTGCATAAAAAATGTTAATTTAAAAAAAAAATTGAATTTGCCTCATTGTCTCAGAGACCTATGTGAGTGTGGCCACTTGCAGAAAATTCAATGAGCAACTAGATCGTTCATAATCTAAGGGTAATTTAATGTCCATCACATTAATTCATAGATTGCATTAAATAAACAAACACATCAATATAATTTAATCCATAAGCTGGGCTCCATTTTTTAGTGAAACTTAGACCATAAGTTCACATGAGCTTAAGGCCCAATCCCACTAAATTTGGACCCAAATTAAATCCTCTAAGCTGGTTAACCAAGCCACCTAAGGTAACCAAAGAGCTACCTTAGAAAAATCATAACTCATTACCTAAGGCAAGGGGGGGGGGGGGGGGGGGGTGGGGGGGGTGGGTGGGGGATGAAGTCAATAGCTCTAAGCTCCCTATCCTAAGCACAATCGACACACAAATAATCAAATCCTAATTCCCATTGGAAGGACCATTAAGCTAAATTGACTTAATTATTCCCTTAATCAAATCAAACATGGGAAAGAAATTTTGGAAATGTCAGATACATGCCCAAATCCAATTCCCCAAAGTCTCAAGTTGTGGTGAGTTCAATTTCATGAGAAAAGCCTAAAATACTCCTAGTACAACTACTGGAATTTAATGAGTTTCATGCATGGTCATAACCTAAGACCATAAGGATTTTGAATATCTCCTTGAGATCTTTCCAATGAGCCTAAGAACTCCTAATTTAGTTAAGTGGATTGGGAGATATGAGTTTTTGAAAATTCCCATGATTTCTGGATTTAATTAAGCCATAATTACACAGTCAAATGTGTTTTTACATGAGAGCGCCTCCTGATTGGCTAGCCAATTATTGGAGCTAACTGTATATATACAAAAATTAATATAGCCATTAGATCGTTGATCAGACAACCATAATTAATGTGGCTCTGGAACTGGGGGATTTAGGATTATGTTTTTAACCTCCCGCACGTGCCCCAAGACATAGAGCTTTTCCAACATGATCCGAGAGATGCAACTAATGAATCTCAACAAAAATTCATGGTAAGGATTAGGACAATAAAAACCATCAATCTAATGGTCAGATTCTAGTGGGTTGATAGTTTGTTTCACACTTGACCGACACTACCTTGCTAGGATCTTGGGAAGAGGATCTCACCATATAGAAAACCCCAAAAAATGGATGTTTATATCAAGAAGCTTCAAGGGATGATAACGAGTGATTCTCCTTTGGACATCTCAACTGGAGGACCACTGAAGGTACGACTTCAAGAAGAGGGTGGAGAGGTTTCGCTGGAGCTCGCTCGAGACAATGGCTGGAAGAAGCTAGGAAGCTGGGGAATGGAGAGGAATAATCAAGGAACTTTGAGGAAGGTTTTTGAAATGTTGGGAGTGAATGGGGCGAACTGATCAAGATTCCCTATTCAAGCCATATGTGTGACTTCAGACGGCCATGATAGATAGAGAAAGCCATTGGATGGATGTCAAGTAGGAGGGGCAATCGTCTCAAAGCCTTATAACCTTAAGGATGTTGAACTCATGCACTAGAAGGCTTTGGATGATGCCTGAGATGGAGGGGACCACTGGAGCTCCAATCTGCTTGCTCTGACCATCAGCAGCCATTAGATATGTTAGGGTGAGCTGGAAAGGATGCTGAGAATTGATTGAGTCTACTAGTGAGCTCATTGGCCATGATGTGGAAAAAATCAATAACATGGCTCAGGTTGAACCAAACATGTACAATTTTGACGGTTTAGGTACAGGTGAGGTTAAGCTAGGTGGTAAGCTTGATGGGGGAGGTAGGTTGGGTAATGGTGAACCTAACTATGTGTTGAATTGGCCATGGGGTGGCTTAATTCCCCAACATGGCTTGGGTTGACCCATTTATGGGCAAGTTTGGATCCATTTAGATCTGACCCTAGTAAAGCCAAGTCATGGTATTAATGTAAGGAGTGTATGGGGTCTAAAGGCATCCAATGCAAGCATTGAATTGGCTTGAGTAAATCTATAATGAAAGATGGCTTAGCTCAAAATGGTTTTGACCACTTTGTTTTAGCTCAACTATTAATCCAAGTCAACTCAAGGGCTACGAGGACTAGAGTAGGTGTGTTAGACTTAGGGCCACCCAATTGAAGTGTTGGTTTGGGTTAGTAAAGCCTAGGTTAAAAAATGGATAAACCAATAGTGGTTTTCAACACTTTGGGCTAGCCAAATTCCCAAACTGAGTTGATCCAAGGGCTGGGTTAACTAGGGTAAGTGCATTAGGTCATGAAGGACCTAATGCAAGCATTAGTTTGATCCCATTTTGCTTGGGTTGAAATTTGGATCATAGGAGACCGACCCTCTTTGGACACTTGGGTCAAGCCAAATGGCTATCCCAAGTGAACCCAAGGCTTAGGTCCTCCAAAGGTTCATATCTAAGGATTCAATAAGTGATCCTAGGGGCTTTAATTAGCTTGGCAAAGCGTTGGTCAAATGGTTTGAAGTGGATAGAAGTGTAAGTGTACTTGGGTCAAACTTGGTTGACTTGGTCAACCAAGCTAACCCAAGGTCAAGGGTTGGGTCCATTGAGTTCAAAATGATCATATGAACTCAATGGAAGTGGTTTTAAGTTAAGAGGACTTTATTTGCTTTGAAATGGTCGTTTGACTCCTTAAGAAACATTTTGGTCAACCATGTCACACCAAAGGGTGAGTTTGGGTTCAATGTGTTCCTAATAATGCTTAGGACACATTAAGAGATATTTTAAGGCTTAACATGATTAGGCCATGTTGAACTTTGGGAAAAATACCAAAAAATCTCCTTAAAAAAATATTTTGGTCATTTTGGCCCCTAGTTAATTCTAGGTCAAACTAAGTCCAGAAAAGTATTGATTACTGATCAACATGTCATAATAGAGGTTATAATCTTGTTCAAAGGTTATGGGGAAGGTTTCAAGGTCAATGTCCACTAAATTGTAAATCCAGTGACATAGGTAGTAAATATTTGAAGGTTTTATAACCTTTGGAAATTAATTCAGTTTCTAGGGCTAGAGGCCTCATATCGAGCTCAAATTTAGATAGTTGACCCTAAAGACATGCATAATCAATAAGAAAATGGTATATCCTGATTCAAAGGTCAATTGACTTGGCTTCAAGATGATAGAAAAATCACCCATAAAGGGTTTCAAGCCCTAGGTCCCCAACCCTGGGATTTAGTTTGGAATCCTATATTTGGATTTGATTTTGGGTTTAAATGATTGAGTTTAAATTGTACGCATCAATGGAAATCAAATGAGTGATTAAGGTTGATTGGATATGATTTGAAGGTTGATTTAAGGCTAGACTGGAGTTTAGAAGTTAAAAATTGGACTGAAGATTTGAATTTGAAAATGGACTACAATTTAATTATGAGTGGATTGGATTTTGACTGGGACCTATATGATTGACAAGTGAACACCTGCCAGTCATTAGGTCACTAGAGAGAAACCTAGGTAGAACCTAGTGACCTCACACAGAAATGAGGTCAATAGATGCTCATTCAAACCAGTGTCAAAAACATAATTTATAAAATTATTTAATTGAATATTGCATATGGGATTTCCTCCAAACTTCTCATTGCTTGAGAGATCACAACTAAAAATAACCTAGAACAAGCTAGCAAAATTGGAGGAAGAAATATTTCTAAGAGAAATCCAAAGTTTTTTTTTTTGTTAAATCGCACTGACAAGCTTCTGTGTTAATATAAACATAAAATTGCAAAGCCTTAAAAGGATCTTTAGCTTAGTAATGCTCAGAAGAGCTACATCAAAAAGAAAAAAAAATACCTAACAGCCTAAAGATTCCATCTAAAGATAAGTACATAAAAAAAAACTTAAGAACATTCTACAGTGGCCAGGAGCCAACACCCAAGAAATAGAGATTAAAAGAAAATATTTCAGCAAGATCATCCTGCAAAAAAGGTGTTCCTGTAAAAGACTAAAGAGATCCATTATACCTACACATTGAGAAATCTACAAAACAATATGGCATAGAACCATAGAGGAATAAAGGAAATGTAAAATAATAAGGTAGATATAGCAACAACAATGAGACAAACCCAAGACAGAAAATCCCAAAATACAATACAAATATCAATCCCAAGAGTAGCAGCACAGCTAAGAGAACCAATAAAGGATCTTGAGAGGCCCCTAGAATATAGACAAAGACACAACAAGAGGAAATGAACTAGTATAGAGAGAAAATAGCCAAAAGAAAAATAGATAAAATAATCCCCATATGAGCAACTGAACTAATATCTCCCCTCAATAAAAAAAGAGCAGAATATCTCAAAACTTATAACAGGAAATATATCAAACCAAGCTGGACATAAGAAAAAATAGCAATAAAGGAAACAACACAAAAAGGCACCAAGCAGAACCAGAAGAGACGTAAGAATCACATCCCCCAAATGATTTTTGATGATACCACCACAACCATAAGAGTCCGGCTTCACAGAACCATCAGAGTTGAGTTTAACATAGGGATTCTTAGGCTTGAGCTAGGACAGAAATCTAGAGCTATTAGGATCAGCCTCAAAATCACACGTCAAACCAAAAAATGAAGCCACTCTAATATAACCTTTGAAGTTGTTGGAACATAAAAGGTTAACATTGAAAAGGTGACAAACTTTATCCTCAATCCTAGATATCACTCTTCTATAATTCATGCTTTGATTATTATGCATAGCCTCATTACGCTCCAACCATAAAAACCAAAGAGTAAGAACGGGAATTAAATTCATGATATGCCCTTTCAGATTAAAAAGCTAGGAACTCAATATATAAAAAATATTAGCATCTCCTGAAAAAAATTAGTGTTGAAAACATCATCAAAATACATCCAAGCTTTAGACGCAATAACAACATTGACAAATACATTATTCATACTTCCCAAATGAAAGCAGCTCTAGCATTTGGAAGGAATGGCAAAGCCTTTAGATTTGAGATTATCATCAGTCAGAATGCTTCTATGCAAAACCCTTCAAATAAAAATAGCAATAGTGGACAGATACTATTATGCTAAATCTTAGCAAAAATAGAGGACATAGGTTTTTTATGTCTAATGTGATTCCAAGTGTTTTTAAGAAAAAAATTACTATTAGTAGAAATATTAAATAAAATGCAATCCTCAACCTCAATTTTCAAAGGAATTTTAGTAAGGTTTTATTTTAAGATGGAGCACGTAAGCTACAATATTTAACGGGAGGAGCATAAACAAAGCTAAAGTTAAGAGGAAGCAGATGTGCTAAAGGTTTCAGCGTAGTTGGAAAATGTGAAATAGTTTGACCCTAGCAGTGAATGCAATTTTAGCGCACTCAAGAATGTGCCCAAGCTTTTGGCACGTTCTTCTAGCTAGTATCCCTTCTAACTAGATATCGTTTTCCTAGGTTAATTTCTGCATTATTGTTACTGTGTGCCTACGCGTGCATGAGGCGAATGACATGCCGGGGCCGGGTAGCAAGCGATGGAGGGTTTTGGCTGATTATATAGCATGGAGGTTTTGAGGTCAGAAGAAATAAGAGGCAATTAGACCCTTTCATCTCATCAGCTGAAGCAAGAGGGCAATTAAGCTTGTGAGGTTAGTATTCTTACTTATCTTCATTTATATTTTTTTCAGTAGAAATGTTTATGTATATTAAATTTATTTGTGATATTTACAATAAATTTTTTATTCTGAAGCATGTAATGATAAATTTTATTTCATTCTGAAGTTGTTCTCCCAGGCTTGCATTCTTGATTAAGCTTATGAGGTTAGTGTTATTTTATGTGTTAAGGTTAAAAAATTACATACGAGCAAATGGCAGTTGAAATTTTAAGTATACTGTAAGAAGAAAAATAGTTTGAAATTATATAATTGTTTTAAATTTTAAGTTATATAATTATTTATATTTGAATTTAATTATTTAACAGTTTTAAAAAATAGCTTGACATTTTAATATATAATAATTTACAGTTGGACTCAAAATATACAGTGCGAAATCTTTTTTGAGAGGCATAAGCACTTCCTCTTCTTGAGCTTCTTGGGAGAGGAGGGAGAGAGAGAAGAGGAGAGGGAGAGCAATAAACTAATTTTTTATTGCTTAACCATACTTATTACAACATATAAAGCCTCTATATATAGGCACTAATGTAATACAACAAGCTACACAACAAGCTACAAATCAAAATCTATGACCAATATCTAACAATTCTCCACCTTGGTACTAGTTTACACAAAAAAGATTACTATTGTTCACAAAGAACAGCCCCGCCGATCTTCCCCGCCAATAGCATCCACCGGATGGTTAATAATTTTCTCAAGAACTGCTCTACCATCTTTTTGAGTTTCCTGCTTCACGAGCTCTAGCTCCACCTCCTGACAGATCTTCTCCTGCCGCACTGCATTCCACGCATTCAATTCCCGAGCACCCTGTGTGCCTCGCTTCTGTGCCCTGTGCATCGACCCGCACTCTGCGCCTCGTGCCAGCGCCATGAGCCTCCAGCTCCTCTCCCGCGGTCTGATTCTGACCACATCCTACGCGTATCCACCCGCATACCTTCACCTGCACCCTGCTTGTCTCAATCCCACGCACTGCACTGCCGCGTCCGGCCTATGCCATATGTGTCCTGTGAGACCTTATGCACCACATGACCTCGCACCTTCAGGTGCCCTACACTCTCGGCACTGTTCGTCAAAAATAAGCTGAATCAACCTCAAAGATCTCGCGTACTCCACCTCAAAAAGATCTAATCAGATCTTTTAATCAAGAAAATATCTTCAATTACGGACTCTAGTCCGCCTCGGACCAATCCCATGCTTGACCTCTGATATCGCCGATCCCACCTCCTATGACATTTTCAGCTCTTGATTTCAAGATCTTCCTTCATTCTCTTGATAACATCCACAGAGTTAGCCTCCTTGGATTTCTTGAACCACCTCCATTCCTATTTCCTGAGAACCCTCTTCGGTTCAATTTCGTCGGCTTGTGAGACGCTCCATCTAAGTAACCCCTCTCACTTCACACCCCATAAAGCTTCAACAACTATCTTCTTCAACCGACCACCTAGCGGCACAAAGAAGATCCATACTCTATCCGACTTCACTCACATAAGCCGCACGGCCCGAACTCCGATTGGTTTTCCACTTCACCTTCCAACCCGAGCGGCACCTACTCGCTGATTTAATGCCGCCTTCTCTAAGGATATGACTTCAGCTTCACGTCCCAAACAGAATCGAACCCAGTCTACCTCCCGATTCTTAAGGAAAATGAAGCCTTTGTCCAGTATGAGCTTCCTTGCGTGAACACCTGTTGCCGACTTGTCGCACACGGACCAGCAGCTCGCCTCCACCTGCCGTTCGCACTCTGCTACCGCGACCACGCCCCAGCAAGGTTCGCCCATGCGAACTCCCGCGCACGTCTCCTGCGACCGATGTTAGGACTGCGGTCCTCTCTTCTTGATTCACCTCAACGAGTCAGTTTCTTTAGAGAAGAAACAAACTCCTCCGAAGAAATCAGCTGCAAGAACTTGTACACGCGCGAAGCCGAAACTCTCCTTCGCCGCTGGTTGCCTCAATGAGGCTATGAATCAATTTCTTTAAAAAAGAAAACCTCCTCTTCCACCTCCTCCTAGCTTGGTTTCATCCACCAAGCTCTGATATCATATGTGAGATCTTGCTTGACAAGAAAAAAGCACTTCCTCTTCTTGAGCTTCTTAGGAGAGGAGAGAGAAAGCGAGAGAGAGCAGCAAATTAATTCTTTATTGCTTAACCATATATATTACAATCTATAAAGCCTCTATATTTCACTCAATACAACAAACTATACAGCAAACTACAAACTTAAATCTATGACCAATATCTAGCATACAGTAAGGCAAAAAATATAATTTTGAGCTTAGAGAGTTAGGTTGAGTAGAAAATGGAGGTGTACGAGAGTTAGGTTGAGCTAGTGAGAAAGAGGAGAAAGGGGCACGTAACTAGCAAATTTCTTTAAAATATTTCATTTGAATTATTTATGTTAAGTGAATTTTTTTATGATATTAAATTTATTTTATGTTTTGAAATTTATAATGATAAATTTTATTTCATTTTGAATTTGTTCTCGTAAGCTTTCCTTTTATTAAGCTTCAGAGATTACTGTTCTTTTATCTAATTTTGAAATTTTGGCGCATTCTAGAATATATTACCATTCGTTTAATGTTATAATAGTAGTATTTATTAGGAAAAAAATTTTTTGTAAGGATATTTTAATTAAATTTCTGGTGATAATAATTATATTTTATTTTTTTTAATAAGTATAATGCAAAACATATATGTGAATTTTTACCAAGAAATATTTTTTTTTTATCAAGAATCAAATAAATAATTATCCTTTTTTTAATATTCTGTCATTTAATTTATTTATTAAATATATAATATTTAAATTAATAGATTTATTTAAAGAAATAAATTTATGTAAAATAATGATTAGGATTATCCTTTTCTAAAATGAAGATTAGAGTATCTTATAGCATTTATTATTTTTCTGTAAATTATAAATTGTCAAAGTGATAATATATTTAATCATCGCTAAGATAATCGTTCAGAAAAAAAAAAAAAAAAATCAAAGAACACCAATGTGTATAATACTATATAATAATTTAATAAAAAACCATCCTTCCATCCATCACTGTATTTAGCCATAGAGAAAGCTCAGTAGAGAGGGTTCATTACTGTAACATACAGATTACTATTTTAACCTTTGGTAATTTGTTTACATAACCTTAATTACACATTTAACTCAATAACTAAAATAAAAAATTAGGAAATGTAGGTTCATCAGAACAATTAATTATATGTTCATGTTTCGAGGGAATCAAAATTTAGAATAGGAGGAATGCATAACTTGTGATTCCATTTAGAGTGCAAGATACAACACAATAATAAATAGGCATATGCACTATAATTCCGCAACTCAAATTATTATTGGTTTTTTTTAAACCCTATAACAAATTTTAAATTTGAAAATTAGCTTTGATAATTCGCCATGAAATTTTAAGACAAGATTATTTTGAAGCAGTTATTTCATGAATAATAGATAACATCATTAGTGTAATCGAGATTTTGCTTCATTTTTAAAATTAATAATTATCATGTTGAATTTGTACCCTCCAAGTTAAGTCAAGAATTTATGTTTGTCCTCCTTTGATAGCATGTTGCGATTGATGTTATATTTTGGGAGGGAATTGCAAATTATGGAAGAGTTCACACCAAAGTATGTTGGTGATAGAAATTGGCCACTCCTTGTAGAAGACATTATATCGCTGGCAATGTTGAAAGTACGAATTATGCGTGCACTAAGGATAATTTCAACAACAAGCACTGTTAACCTCACATGTCATTTCAGTGATAATGGTGGATACTGTGCGACACATGCCATCGATGATGAGGTTTTGTGAGTTTATGTTGATGGATGCTAAAACTCATATTGTCGTCGTCTACGTGGAGGTTGAAATATCAAACATATGTTGTTGAAACATCTAGTCAATTATACATGTGAGTTTATACTATTTGCTTTTGACGGTGCATTTATTTAATTGGTACTTGTTCGCATCTTTGTTAGCCTATCCATTCCTAAATAAAATTTATTTATCATAGGCCCACTTCGACAACAGGTGCTTTATTGGTGAGCGTAAGTGACTATATGAGAACTTTAGAAGCTGAATTTCATGGCTGACTAAGTTTATGTGAGCGACCAACATTCCTTCAATAAGAGTCTCAGTCAAGACTAGTGTTAATCGCCGTCCAACTTAGGAGACACCTCAAAATTTTTAATTTCAAGATCACCATTCCTTCAAGCCATATATCAGTGCACTTTACAACCTAAAAATAACATGGTGGAAAGTGGGCAGGTCACTGGAGATGAAGTAAATGCATATGAAACCATGGATAGTGGTAGTACTAAACATCGACTGGTAGTCCGGGAGGAGAAACCTATGTTCCAATGGTCGTATATAGCAATATAGAGATACCGGGCCACAACTTTATTGAAGATCATGCTAGAAAAAATTGTGATGGCCTAGAGGAGATGCTGGCCAATAATGCTTTTGTCAAAGCTCTACGTATAAATCAACAGTGGGATGGTGATCATGAACAGTTAGATGCACCTGACGTGAGCATGGCCAACTCAATTGAAGCTGTAGTTCCCACGGAATTATATGAAGATTAGATTTTTCATACGAAGGAAGACTCGCATACTGCAATTAATGGGTGGTCAATTGTTCAAAATGTCTAATATGTCAAATCAACCTCAAACAAAAAACATGCTTACTAATAAGTGTAAATAATATTATATTTTATATGTTAATTTGTTAGTGAAAATAAGTTATTTTAGCTGTGTTTGTATAGAAAAATATAGGAAATGGGTATAATTTCAAGTATGGCATAGTGTTGTAAAGTCAGACATAATATTATCGTGGCACCATCATTGACACCTTCAGAGTGCCCAAATATGGACATGGCACCCAGTCTCTATTTGACAGTGCTGCAGCATCACAGGAGTTAATGCTACAAAGCCCAACTAACTATCCCAGCACCACAACGTCGGAGGAGTCAGTACTAAAAATCCCTGTTTTTAACTGTACATCGCCGCGACCTAAATTTCAGCACCGCTAAGTCAGAGGAGTGTCATGTGGACTTCGCAGCCCTCAAACATTAGCAGTACTATCGTAGCGCTACAGTTGTAACTATTTAAGCCACGATCTACCAGTGAAGCGACATGCCGATTCATTAAATAGTGGGTCCATGTAATTAAGAACCTCAATGGAGAAAACCCTTCAACGTTGTAGCATTAGTTCATTTTATATGAATGCAACGTAAGTGTCTCTAATGTTGTGGTACCATAATTTATTTTCTATATTTTTCTATAAATATTCTATTTGTTATGTTAGTATAATAGTTCAGTCACTTAGTAAAACTGAGACTTCATAGTGTCTCTTTGAAATTTTCTTAGAAGTGACAACTAAGGGAATTCAAGGAGCACTATATCCACTTCTTTAGAGTATTTGGTCAGTGTTTGTGGAAGTAATTATATAAGTTCAATGAGACGTGTAGAGGATAATGTTAAACCATTCGATCATATCTTTTCTTCTTTACTTTCTTTATTGTATGTTATTAATGAAAAAGAGTTTGCTCCAATTATTCTTCATGGCTGGCTAAATCCCAAAGTTTTGAATTGATGGTGTAAATTAAATATGAAATACTAATTATTTCTCTTAATATTTAAATTAATAATATGACATTTTTTTAATATACCCAATTTTCATTTAATGCACATAATTGTCATATGTGTATTTAATATCATGTGTAATGTGGAGCTTAGAAATAAGAAAAGCAGGTACAATCAGGTATATTGGATTGGTAGGATGCAAGCATATGCATAGTGCTTGTCATATATCAAATTTATATAAATGTATTATCATGAGGGGGTGATTAAGAATACATGCTTTACTTACTCTTCTAAAATTTTTATATGGTGTCAAACTATGTGAGTTTAATGTGGTAATGAGAGTGGAATGCATTAAACCAATCATTTGTTTCTTCGCGCTTGATTTAGTGGTCGATGATGCTTGTGCTCCAAATAACATCACATTATTAAGTGAATTAGTAGGAAACATATTAATTTTACATTTCATCAATCCAAAATATTTTATTCATATAAGTGTATCCATTACTTTGTTATTAATTTTACTGAAGTAACTGAATCTCTACCAAACCTTATGTTTATTGAGTAGCATAATTATTGCAGTTGAAGTAGACAGTACTAATATTTGCAAGTAAATATTCTTCCTCGTGGACTCAATACTTTTCTTTATCACTATATCACTTGATTCGACACGTATACTTGAATATATTAAGTAGAGTTTTTATATTTTTTTAGATAAAAAAAACTAAGCATTATTTAGGGATTGATAGAGCTATAAATCATATTCAAAATTCTTTAGGTTACTCCACTGTCCCCATCACTTACCATCACTTGTGCCCAATATGATAATCCACATCGCTCATATCTTTGGCACAACATGATAATCCACCCCGTAATGGCGGCCGACCATCACAATTGTACGTCGATGTTTATATACACACACATTATTCCAATCATTTACCAATAACTTGACATGAAGCCAAGGGAGATTATCGCAAGAATGGAGTCAAAGTTTAATATCCAGGTGTCTTACATAAAGTAATGGGACTCACATAAAAAAAGCAATAGAGGCTACTTTTGGTAGTTATGAGGATTCTTATCACTCTCGTTTTGTTTCATAAGGGCTATATGTTACCAGAGAGCATTTACAACATTCAGCTCATAGGTTGTTCATGCTTCAAGGGATAATTCTAGGCTTTTGGTCCATCCATCTATGGCTTGTAACACTGTCAGTCGATTCTTAGCTTGGACGGGACTTTCTTGTTCGAAAAGTATCATGGAGCCCTTCTTGTCACTATAGGAATTGATGGAAATGGCGGCCTCTTTCTCTGCCATTTGCAGTAATTGAATCAAAGAGTAATAAATCATGGAGTTGGTTCTTGCTTAACCTGTGTAATCTCGTACATCCAGTTATTAAGCGTGACGACCTCTGCATAATCTTCGATAAGAATCCATGTCTAGTTAGTGGATGTAGAAAAGTCTTTCCCAATGCTGTACACAGACACTCTCTTCATCCCTTACGGGAGAACTTTAAGTAGTTTGTATATTGATTGGAAACTCCGAATAGTGAGCGCCTTAGTAGTAAGATGTGCTTTGCTGAAAACACCGAGGACACTAAATGCTTCAATCGCATGTTGAACGACATAAAAAATCCTAAGAAATAAGTGTTTGAGTGGCTGGTGCAGTGTGATGTATCAAAATGGTCACTCTTATTTGACGAAGGACGTTAGTATGGTATTATGACCATGAATTCATCATAATGTTTTAACGGTGTATTTAGGTGTACTCATGGGCTACCGATCCAAGACCTGATAATGGCCCATCTACTATAATCTAGTCTCATTGTTCCTAAAATGTTATATAAAAGTAGCAAGATGGGCAAAGGATGGTGCGTCAACCTTCATTTCACGAATGATTATTATGTTGCAGCGATCAAAACGTAAAGACCATCGATGTCCCGAGCCAGTTATGATTAACTGTAAAGAATTTCAAGTTGTTGATATATCTTGTCGAACTCAAAAAGTGGAGATAACAAGTTAAAATGGGTGCACGTGCATATGCAGCAAGCCGCAATTATATTATGTACCACGTGTGCATGTCCTAGCGGTGGTGGAGATAAGGCAATGGGATTATAATACATTTGTATCTCCCTATTTCACGGTTAACTTCTATAAGATTACGTACTCTGAATTATCTCATGTTATTTCCCTGAAAGACTTATGACCTGGTTTCAATGAAGAGTACGAAATAAGCACCGTTATAGACATGCTTCTTACATATTGACTCAAATACACAACTATTTTGCTTTGTTTTTTTAAATACATTTTCTTTTGGGCTCAGAGTAAGCAAAATGAATATGAATATATGCATATGTCTAAGTAATCAAAAATTAATTTTGATACAAATCTAGATCAAATGAAGAATAGCTTATAGGTAGGTCTTAGCAATTTAAACAAATGAATTATATTTCCCTACTAAAATTCTATTACAAGAATAAGAGCAGCAGAACATGTACTTTTCTCTTAACCGAATGATGGAAGAAAATCTCAACAAACACCCTTCATATTGCTTAAACTACTTCATCCAAGGAGGTCCAAGTAGAAATTTTGCAAACCAAGCGACGCAACCTTTAATTAGCTTATTTTTTATTTTTATTTCTAATTTTATTTTTAGACAGTTTTAAAATTGCTTAGTGTCCGTGTGTTTAAAAAGTGTGTGAAGAAAGAAAACTGGGCTTGCTCTCTGTTTTGTTTTCTTTTGCCCGTGAGATATCCAATGAACATAAAAAATTATTTTTATTTGCTCTATTTTTCTTTTGCTTCCATCATTAGTATCAAAGCCCAGTTGGAGAATGGTAGCGAGTTCAAGAAGAAATAATTTGCAACCTCAGTTTTCCAAGTTCACGGGGAAGAACTACAATCAATGGAGTATTCAAATACAAGTGTTGTATCAATCTCAAGAATTGTGTGAGATTGTAGAGAGTGGTTTTCAAGAGCCCAAAGTAGAAAGAGATTTGAATCAAAGACTTATTCAAGAATTGAAAGAAAATTGGAAGAAGGATCGGAAGGCCCTTTTCTTCATCTATGAAGTGGTTAATAAAATTATTTTTTTGCGGATCTCTACGGCGAAGATCATGAATGAGGCTTGTGATACACTACATGATTCTTAAAAAGGAGATGAGAAAGTGAAGATGGTACGTTTACAAATCCTAGAAGCCAATTTATTATATTAAGGATGAAGGAATCAAAAAGTGTGGAAGAATATTTCAATCGAGTAATTGTCATTGTTAATAAATTGAAGTTGAATGGAGAACTTGTAGAAGATAAAAGGGTTATTGAAAAGTTGCTTGGATCTCTTCAATTACATGAATTAAGAATAAAGAAATATGATTTGACACCACTTGAGGAATCCTTCCTGTTTGAATAGTTGCTATTTGAATGATGTATATTTGTGCAACTTATGTAGTTTTGATGATTTCAAACATTATTGTTCAAATGTATAGTTATCTCCTAACAATTTCAGAAGATTTGTACTTGCTCTTGTGTGTACTAACATTTCAGGAAAATCAGACTCCAAACTACGATAACTTCAAATCAAATTCAACATGAGATATTTTATTTATTTGAAGTTTGTCTTTTCTTTGAATTAATTTTGAAAGGGAGTGATTGTAATTGAGTGAATAAAATCTCACACACACAAATAAGGAGATCTTAAAATTCTATACTGATCGTACAGGACGATATTTATCGTACTGGACGATCTGTCAGTTATCTCCTATAGAGTACTTGGAACGAATAGGAACTTGTTCTGAAAAAATTTTTCTAAGTCCTATTCGTCCAGGACGAATTTTATTTTTGTCCCGGACGATGGGTTCTCTGTAAAATTTTCGTCCAGACAAATTTTATCATCGTACGAGGCGACCAGTCCTCTGGAAAATTTTTGTCCAGATGAAAATAAATATCGTACCAGACGATCAGCTCTCTGGAAAATTTTCGTCCAGACGAAAACAAATTATCGTCCGCGGCGATTGGTCCTCTGGAAAATTTTCGTCCAGACGAAATAAATAATCGTCCAGGACGATCGACTCTCTGGAAAATTTTCGTCCAGACGAACATATTTTCGTCCAAACGATTAACCGACTTAGAACAGTTTTCAGCAGTTTCTAGAACCGACCTTGTAATAACCGTTCGTACTGGACGAACCTAGTTCGTACAGGACGATCAGCTGTACGAAGTCATTTCGTACACATATACAAATTGGGTCGTTTCAAATCGTTTAAGTAAAATCGTCCAGGACGATCCAGGATCGTACGGGACGATCCACTGCGTACAGAATTGAAAATATGCAGTTTTTGGGCGGTTTTTCATGTCTTTTGTATAAATAGTCCAAATTAGTCTGCCACCCAATCTTTTTGTCATTTGATCTTCGTGCCTCTTGAGAGAATAGCCAAGGAGAGAGTGGAAGAGAGCATTGAAAGGAGGATTCCTACCATTGGAGCGAGAAGGCTTCACTTGGATTACTAAGGTAAGAGTCTCTACTTGTGAAATTGGATTTCTTCACTCTTTTCTTTCTTCCTTCTAGATTCTTGTGAGAAGATCAGTTAAGGAGATCCGGTTCTCTGCCGACACTTGGAGAGTGTGAACAGACGAAGGGTTCTCTGCCCACACTAGGAGAGTGTAAAAGGACGAAGGTTCTCTGCCTACACTTGGAGAGTGTGAATAGCCGTAGGGTTCTCTGCCCACACTAGGAGAGTGTAAAAGGACGACGGTTCTCTGCCAGCACTGTGGATTGTGTAAAAGGACGACGGTTCTCTGCCGCACCGGGTAGTGGTGAAAAGAGTGTTTTGTACAGGCTTCTCCGCCTTGCTGTGGGTGCTAAAGGAGAGTCACTTTGTGGTATTAGTGCAATACTCAGAGGGTGCCTCTGAGGAATGGATGTAGGTCTGGTTATAGACCGAACCACTATAAATCTGGTGTCATTTACTTTTATTGCTTTTACATTTTCGCACTTTAAATTTCAGTTTTAACAACTCTGTGGTTGAAAAACATTTTTCTACAAACTTTAAAAGAATATTTTATTTCGGTTCAACTTTATCATTAAGAGGGTTTAAAATTTTTAAAATTACCAATTCACCCCCCTCTTGGTAGCCGTGGGATATTTACTTAGGCTTAACAACCTAATTACTAGACTCAACAAGTGGTATCAGAGCATAGTTTCAAAATCATAAGTTTGAACTACTTTTTGATTAACGTAGATGGCTACATTTGGAAACTGAAACACACCTGAGGGTTACTCTATCACTAGACCTCCATTGTTTGACAATATTCCTTTTGATTTTTGGAAAACACGCATGTCTACTTTCTTACAATCACTTGATTATCGCATGTGGATGCTAGTCCAGGAAGGTTACTCAAAACCAACTAGATTAGTTGATGAAATTAGGGTAGATACACCCTATGCAGATTGGACTATAGAAGAACGTGACTTAGCACAATTAAATGCGAAATGTTTAAATAGTTTCTTTTGTGCTTTAAAATCTGAAGACTACATGCGAGTTTCCACTTGTAAAAGCGGAAAAGACATATGGGATAGACTTTGTATTACTTATGAAGGGACAAATAAGGTTAAGCAATCAAGACTCAATATCTTGTTACATGACTACGAATTATTTCGCATGAAACCTAATGAATTTATATCTGACATGTATACAAGATTCACTCAAATTGTCACCTCTTTGCATGCACTTGGTAGGGAATTAACAAATGCTGAAATGGTTAATAAGATTCTTCGTTGTTTACCTACTGCATATGATGCTAAAATTACTGCAATTACAGAGTCTAAAGATCTGAACATTTATTCAATTGACAATCTTCTTGGTTCACTCATTGCTTACGAGCAAGGAGTAAGTCAAAGAAAGATTGATGCAGGTGAACCAAGAAAGGACAAGAATATTGCACTAAATGTGGAAGAGTCAGAAAGTGAAC
Source organism: Dendrobium huoshanense (assembly GCA_016618105.1). Lineage (NCBI taxonomy): Eukaryota > Viridiplantae > Streptophyta > Magnoliopsida > Asparagales > Orchidaceae > Dendrobium > Dendrobium huoshanense. The sequence continues at coordinate 51,893,045 of CM028356.1, read as the reverse complement.
ACTCACAACCTGAGGATGAAGACGATATTGCACTGATGACTAGACAATTCAGAAGCTTTTTAAAGAGGAAGCAGAAGAGACGCCAGCAATGGAATAGAGGTAAGTATAACAGAAATGACAAGGTTTCTAATGAAGTGATTTGTTATGAATGCAGGAAACCAGGTCATATAAAGACTGATTGTCCAAAACTCAAAGCCACTCCTAGCAAGGAGAAGGTAGAGGAGAAACCAATGGTGAAAGAAGGGCAAGAAGAAGTTTCAAAAGGCTTTTTGGGCGGACTCAGCTTCAGACTCATCTGAGACTGAAAAAGAAGAAGAAGTCACCAACCTTTGCTTGATGGCAGATAAAGCTGAACAATCAGATCAAGAAGAGGTATGTGATTTAACCTATAATGAATTGTTTGAAGTTTCTGAACACATGCATGATGCATATAGGAAAATGAAAAAGATGCATGCTAGTGTAGTTTTAGAATTGGAAGAGCTTAATAAGGAACATGAAATCCTTAGGAAAGATCATGCTTTAATTGATAGCAACCACATGAAACTTCTTGATGAATATGATGATTTGAATAAAAATTTTGAGAATTTAAAATCATCCCATGCTGAACTTGAAAAAGAATTTAAAAAATTTAAGGATGAATCTGAGAGCAAGACATATAGAATCAATTATACCAATCGAATCTTGGAGGATATGAATTCATTTTACAAACTCACTATAAGAGCTCTCGAGGATAATAGGAACCCCCCCCTAAACTTGAAGATTTTACAAATCCTAAATATTATCCTAAATTCATGAAATCTCTTAGAAGATAATCATATGAAAGAAAACATAGGAATATTTTTCCTAATGTTAAATGTAATAATTATGGATTTTTGGGACATATATCTCACACCTGCACTTTAAAGATGAAAATTAATTTGGTGTGGAGAACTAAGATGCATAAATCTAGACATATCATACATGCATCTGATTATAAATTTCATAAAGGTGAACCCAAACTTGTTTGGGTTCCCAGGTCTAATATTTGAGAATTTTGCAGGAATACTCTCACATAAGACATCGTGAGAGTATATGGTACCTGGACAGTGGATGTTCAAAGCATATGACTGGAGATACTTCTCAATTCATAATGCTGGAAGCCAAGAATGGAGGCAAGGTTACACTTGGAGATAATACCACAAATAAAGTGGTTGGATCAGGTATGATTGGAAATTTGAAAAACTTTTTCATAGACAATGTGTTATTAGTTGAAGGCTTAAAACATAATCTGTTAAGCAAAAGGCAGCTATGTGATAAGGGCTACAATGTAAAATTTTTACCTACTAGCTGCATAATAAGCCTAAATGGGAAAATTGTTTTAAATGAAAAAAGGGTAAACAATGTCTACATGCTAGATTTAAATTGTATTCAATCTCCTACTGCTTTTTGTTTGAAAATTGTTTCTGATGAATCATGGCTTTGGCATAGGAGACTTTGTCATTCTAGTACAAAAAATCTTAGGGAGAATTACCCAAAAGAATTTAGTGAGAGGTATACCTAAACTAGACTTTACTAAGGACCATCTATGTGATGCATGTCAATTAGGAAAATAAGTCAAGTCCTCTTTTAAGTCCAATAAAGATCTTAGGACCAGTAAACTTTTAGAAATTCTACACATGGATCTTTTTGGACCTGTAAGCACTGTTAGTCTAGAAGGAAAGGTATATGGATTTGTTATAGTAGATGATTTTTCAAGATTCACCTGGGTTAAATTTCTTTTTCATAAGAGTGAATCATTTGAGGAATTCAGAAATTTTTCAACTTGGATACAAAGAAAACTAGGATGTGAAATAATTTCTATATAAAGTGATCATGGAGGAGAATTTGAAAATGAAAGATTTGAAGATTTCTGTAAAGAAAAGGGAATTGATCACAATTTTTCTGCACTTAGAACTCCTCAACAAAATGGAGTAGTTGAAAGAAAGAACAGAACATTAATAGAAGCCGCCCGAGCAATGTTAGCAGAATACTCACTTCTTAGATATTTTTGGGCTGAGGCGGTTAGCACTGCATGCTATGTTCTGAATAGGGTGAATGTGAGATCAAATTTGAATAAAACACCCTATGAGTTGCTAAAAGGTAGAACACCAAATTTGTCTCATTTACATGTATTTGGTTGCAAGGTGTTCATACATAATAATGAAAAATCTGCCTTAGGAAAATTTGATCCAAAATCAGATGAAGGAATTTTTGTTGGATATTCAAGTGTTGGAAAATCTTATAGAGTATTCAACAAAAGAACTTTAGTCATTGAGGAAACCACACATGTTGTTTTTGATGAAAATGGAAATATGGAAGAGCCAAAAGTTGTTGAAGAAGAAATTGAAGAAAACTCCCAAAAGATTGATAGATTAAATTTGGAAGAAAATGTGGAAGAAAATTTAGAAAGAGAAGACCCTTTGCCTAGAGATTTGAGATTTTCTAAAAACCACCCAAAGGAATTGATCATAGGTGAACCAAGTGAGGGTGTTAGAACTAGGCGTGGATTAAACAAGGAAGTCAATCATTCAGCCTTTATTTTAACTATTGAACCCACTAACATTGATCAAGCACTTTCAGATGAATTTTGGATATTGGCCATGCAAGAAGAGTTGAATCAATTTGTAAGAAATAAAGTTTGGGAACTAACTACAAGGCCAAAAGATCAAAGTGTTGTTGGAACCAAGTGGGTGTTCAAAAATAAAATGAATGACTCAGGAGTAGTCATTAGAAATAAGGCTAGATTAGTAGCTAAGGGGTATAATCAAATTGAAGGAATTGATTTTGAGAAAACTTTTGCCCCTGTAGCTAGACTTGAAGCAATTAGGGTTTTACTAGCCTTTGTCTGTTTTAAAGGTTTTAAATTGTTTCAAATGGATGTCAAAAGTGCCTTTTTAAATGGGGTAATTGAAGAAGATATTTTTGTAGAACAACCTCCAGGTTTTGAAAATTCTAAATTTCCAAATCATGTTTTCAAATTAAAAAAGGCATTATATGGATTGAAACAGGCACCTAGGGCTTGGTATGAGAGGTTGAGCACCTTCCTACTTGAAAGATCTTTTGAAAAAGGAAGTGTGGATACAACTCTCTTTTTGAGGAAAATTGGAAAGGATATACTTATTGTTCAAATTTATGTGGATGACATCATCTTTGGATCTTCAAATAAACATCTTTGTGATGATTTTTCCAAAACAATGAGTAGTGAATTTGAAATGAGTCTAATGTGAGATTTAAATTACTTTCTAGGATTTAGCATTAAGCAACTTGAGGAAGGTACTTTTCTTAGTCAAACCAAATATATTAAGGACATCCTCAAAAAATATGAAATGGACAATGCTAAACCTGTTAGTACACCAATGAGTTCTTCAGTTCAGTTGGATAAGGACCTTAAGGGAAAATCTGTTGATCAAAAGAAATTTAGAGGGATAATTGGATCTTTACTTTACTTGACTGCTAGCTGACCAGATATTATGTTCAGTGTTTGCCTATGTGCTAGATTTCAATCAGATCCAAAAGAATCACATTTGACAGCAGTGAAAAGGATTTTAAGATATCTACTAGGAACTCAAAACTTAAGAATTTGGTATCCTAAGTTTAGCTCTTCATTTGAAATTATTGGTTACTCAGATTTTGACTTTGCAGGCTGTAGAGTGGATAGGAAAAGCACTTCTGGAACATGTCAATTCATTGGAACATCATTAGTTTCATGGTCTAGTAGAAAACAAAATTCAGTGGCACTATCTACTGCAGAAGCAGAATACATTGCATTAGGAAGTTGTGTGGCACAAGTACTTTGGTTAAAACAACAGTTGATTGATTTAGGATTAACTATAGGCACTATTTCAATTTATTGTGACAATACTAGTGCTATTTGCATTTCCAAAAATCCTATTCAACATTCTAGAACCAAACACATTGATATAAGGTATCATTTCATAAGGGATCATGTATCCAAAGGAGAAATTGAACTCATACATGTTTCAACTGAAAATCAACTTGCAGACATTTTTACAAAAGCTTTAGCCTTTGATACCTTCAGTACTTTAAGAACAAGGCTTGGTGTTATTGATTTGAATGTTTAACCAAAATGTCTTTGCAACATTGATACTTGTTGTGTTTTGTTTTTGTGATTTTGTGAATTTTGTGTGTTTTTGAATGAATTGTTTTTGGATTTATGATTTTGTTTTATGTTTTCTGTGTTTTTGAATGTTTTTGTTGATTTTCTTAATTTAAAAAATCAAAATTAAAATTTTTTTTGAGGAAATCGTCCAGGACGAAATTGGTTTCGTACGGGACGATGTGTGAAGGAACAGTTTGCGCGAATTTAAACTGTTTTGAGAGCAGTTTTTAATTAGATCGTCTGTACGATATGTAATCGTCCAGGACGAATTTTTTCTCTCTCAAACGTCGGGACGATTGAATGCAGCGGTTGAGTGGATAAGGCAGTTTTTAATACGAACTTCGTCTGTACGAAATTTTCGTTTGTCCAGACGAACATGTGTCGGTTCATTGTAGGGGACGGTTTTCAAGAGTCATTAAAACGATTCACTTTTTGATCGTCTGTACAAAATTTTTTTCGTCTGTACGATCGGTCAAGTCAAAAAGCCTGTACGAAGGGACGCATCGTAAGTTGTGTTGAATACGAAAAGCCGTTACATTTTGGACGAATTGGATCGTCTGTACGAAATTACTTCGTCCAGACGAACGATAATTTTTCGTCCAGGACGAACGTATCGTTTTTCTTTAAATTTGAAGGCTTTCAAACTTGACAATCACACTTTCAAACTTCTTTTTCAATCCCTTTCTACATCAAATCAACAATGGCCTCCTCTAGCAAAAGACAAAAGGTTTTGGTGAGGAAACCAAATAGGAATGCCCCAGACAACTTTCTTTCCAAGGCAAATGAGGAATCTTTTCCTCATTTTGCATCCGCAAAAATCACTCCGTCTCGCATTCTTATCCAAACAGAGTTGAAATTTTGGGTATTGCACCTCTTCGCCTCAACCCAATTTCAGTTCATTCTTTCTCTCGTCGACCTCTATAATAAACAAACCTACCACTACTTTCTAGCCAACATGAGTTTCAATTCTGAACACTCTATCATTAGTTCTTATGTTTTTAAACAAAAAGTTGAGATCACCAAGCACGACCTTGGTGCATTTTTAAACTTAAGAACTGAAGGATATAGAGCCCACACCCTAATGTCAGAAAACTCCTTTAAATGGTTTGAAATCAATAGGGTGATTAGAGAGATAGGCATAACCTATCATGTTGCTAGAGTCTCTGGTATGACCCAAGATGCCCGAATCATCCAGCATATCCTTAGATCCTCAATTATTCCTAAAGTTGGTGATAGGATTAACATTACTCCTCTCCTTTCTGTTCTAACTTTTTTAATCATGCAAAGACATCCTATTGATGAAGCCCAACTCATCATATATCATATCTATGGGCTTTCAGAAATAGGACATGCTGATCAGAAGAGGAAGAAGAACATTTCATTAGGACACTTAATTACTTATATTTTGGAAAAGAAGTACAATATAGTGCATCCTGATGAAGAATATGAAGAGCCCGTTTTCTATAACGATGCATCATTCAGATTGCTCTTCAAGGAGGAAAAAGAAAAAGAAAAAGCACATGCCAGTGCTTCAGAAGAAGAAGAAGAAGAAGGAGTGCAAGCTTCTGCTTCTCAATCAGATTACCAGAATCTGATTGAGAGATTTGATAGACTAGAGACTCACATTGGTCAAAGGTTTGATCAATTTGATGCTCAACTTACGCAGCAGCAACATGACATTGGTAATATTAAAGATGAAGTTCATGAAATAAATACCAATGTAATGTTGATGGCCTCCTACTTCAACCTCTTTGGTGGCATTCCTCCTCCTCCTCCAGAACAGTAGAAATTGTTTTTATGTCTGTGTCTGTTGTATTTTTTGTTTTTGTTTGTTTTGTTTTTATCTTATCTGATTTATTGTTATGTGTTTGTTTTTATGTTTTTAAGTTCAATGTATTTTTTTTGTAATCTGTTTCTTTAATATCAATGAAAGTTTGTTTCTATTAGATTTGTTTTGAAATGTGATTAATGTTTGTGAATTTCATTAGTATTATTTAATCTACATAGTGCTTAAATTCGATTGTAATTTGAGATTATCTATATTAGAAAATCTAGACTTTCTAAATTTATAATTTGTTTATAACTTGTTATAATTAGAACTTTTAAATTCATGTCTATTCATTTAGACTACATAAAAGTTAATATTATTATTGCAATTTTGATGTTTTCTTATTTTGTATTTCTATGCTCAAATGATATTTATGCACCTAGAAATATTTGAAATTTTAGATTATAGATTTTGGAAAGAATTGGTCAAATTACTCTTGAACATTGTACAAATGTACAAAAATCAAAAGGAATTCGCAAAAATTTGCAAAGTGAAAAAGAGGCACAAAATAAGCCCAACCAAGGAAAAATGCACAAAAATGTGCTCCAAAACTTTGAAAAGATGCGCAAAGCGCCACATGAGGTAATTCTCTTCTTTCCAAATTCGTTCAATCTCTTAATTCAAATTAATCTTATGTTCATTTATATTCTATTGAACTTTGAAATATAGAATTTTTTATACATCTCTCTTTCAATAGTCAAATGTCTAAATTGAATCATGTCTTTGATAAATTCTTCTTACTTACAATGTTATATCACTTCTTAAATTTTATAAATTTCTATGATTGATCTAACATCCTTAGTTTAAAATTGCATACCCTATGTCAAATCACAATTTAGATTAAATTTTAAAAATGAATTTCATATAATTATTTACATTTCTTGTCTTTTTCTTCTTCACTTTTTGTTGCTGTCAAAAAGGGGGAGAAATTATTATGTTTGTATTTTGTGTTTTTGTGGTTTGTGTTTTCTATTTTTGATTGTTCTGTTTGCAAGTTTTTTGTTTGTGTTAAAAATTTTGAAAAATAAAAATATTGTTCTTTAATGCCTCCTTATTTTAATGTACTCATAAATTCAGGGGGAATTTAGGAGATAAGAGATTTGTTTTAACTTGAAACCATACTAATAATAATTTTTTTGCCATCATCAAAAAGGGGGAGATTGTTTGAATAGTTGCTATTTGAATGATGTATATTTGTGCAACTTATGTAGTTTTGATGATTTCAAACATTATTTTTCAAATGTATAGTTATCTCCTAACAATTTCAGAAGATTTGTACTTGCTCTTGTGTGTACTAACATTTCAGGAAAATCAGACTCCAAACTACGATAACTTCAAATCAAATTCAACATGAGATATTTTGTTTATTTAAAGTTTGTCTTTTCTTTGAATTAATTTTGAAAGGGAGTGATTGTAATTGAGTGAATAAAATCTCACACACACAAATAAGGAGATCTTAAAATTCTATACTGATCGTTTAGGACGATATTTATCGTACTGGACGATCTGTCAGTTATCTCCTATAGAGCACTTGGAACGAATAGGAACTTGTTCTGAAAAATTTTTTCTAAGTCCTATTCGTCCAGGACGAATTTTATTTTCGCCCCGGACGATGGGTTCTCTGTAAAATTTTTGTCCAGACGAATTTTATCATCGTACGAGGCGACCAGTCCTCTGGAAAATTTTCGTCTAGACGAAAATAAATATCGTACCGGACGATCGGCTCTCTGGAAAATTTTCGTCCAGACGAAAACAAATTATCGTCCGCGGCGATTGGTCCTCTGGAAAATTTTCGTCCAGACGAAATAAATAATCGTCCAGGACGATCGACTCTCTGGAAAATTTTCGTCTTGACGAACATATTTTCGACCAAATGATTAACCGACTTAGAACAGTTTTCAGCAGTTTCTAAAACCGACCTTGTAATAACCGTTCGTACTGGACGAACCTAGTTCGTACAGGACGATCAGCTGTACGAAGTCATTTCGTACACATATACAAATTGGGTCGTTTCAGATCGTTTAAGTAAAATCGTCAAGGACGATCCAGGATCGTACGGGACGATCCACTGCGTATAGAATTGAAAATATGCAGTTTTTGGGCAGTTTTTCATGTCTTTTGTATAAATAGTCCAAATTAGACTGCCACCCAATCTTTTTGTCATTTGATCTTCGTGCCTCTTGAGAGAATAGCCAAGGAGAGAGTGGAAGAGAGCATTCAAAGGAGGATTCCTACCATTGGAGCGAGAAGGCTTCACTTGGATTACTAAGGTAAGAGTCTCTACTTGTGAAATTGGATTTCTTCACTCTTTTCTTTCTTCCTTCTAGATTCTTGTGAGAAGATCAGTCAAGGAGATCTGGTTCTCTGCCGACACTTGGAGAGTATGAACAGACGAAGGGTTCTCTGCCCACACTAGGAGAGTGTAAAAGGACGAAGGTTCTCTGCCTACACTTGGAGAGTGTGAACAGCCGTAGGGTTCTCTGCCCACACTAGGAGAGTGTAAAAGGACGACGGTTCTCTGCCAGCACTGTGGATTGTGTAAAAGGACGACGGTTCTCTGCCGCACCGGGTAGTGGTGAAAAGAGTGTTTTGTACAGGCTTCTCCGCCTTGCTATGGGTGCTAAAGGAGAGTCACTTTGTGGTATTAGTGCAATACTCAGAGGGTGCCTCTGAGGAGTGGATGTAGGTCTGGTTATAGACCGAACCACTATAAATCTGGTGTCATTTACTTTTATTGCTTTTACGTTTCCACACTTTAAATTTCAGTTTTAACAACTCTGTGGTTGAAAAACATTTTTCTACAAACTTTAAAAGAATATTTTATTTCGGTTCAACTTTATCATTAAGAGGGTTTAAAATTTTTAAAACTACCAATTCACCCCCCTCTTGGTAGCCGTGGGACATTTACTTAGGCTTAACAACCTAATTACTGGACTCAACACTTCCAACAAAAGTGGCATTGCGTGGGAATTTCAGAGGTGACTGTGGAAGAGGTTTTGGTAGAGGAAGAGGCCCTTTTGGAAGAGGAAGAGGCTCTTTTGGTATTAGAGGAAGAGGTCATGCTGGTAGAGGAGAATCTATACAAAGTGATGGAGGTGAAGTTCAAGGTGGAGCTCATAATGATGGAGAAGGTGCACGTGGTCGTGGACATAGCTTCAGAGGTAGAGGAAGAAGCAATCTTGCCAAAATCAAATGTCACTTTTGAAAATGGTATGGACACACTTATCATTTTTTTTGGAAGAGGCAGGAGAATGAAGAGGAAAATGTAGATATGGTGCAAGAAAAGGAAGAGGAGAAAATTGAAGACACAATGTTTCTTACAGATAGTAAGGAGTTTGGTGATTCAAAAGATGTATGGTTTATTGATAGTGGTTGTAGTAATCACATGACTGGCAATAGAAGATTATTTATTACTTTGGATAACTCAATCCAAAGTGAAGTATGCACAGGAGATAATAATAGATTATTTATGGAAGGAAAAGGTGATATTTTGGTGCAAAGAAGGAAGGGAGAAAAGAAGATATCAATTGTATTTTATGTTCCAAATCTTAAGCATAATTTGCTTAGTGTTGGGAAACTAAATCAAAAGAGATATGTATTGATGTTTTCTCTTGACACTTGTAACATTAAAGACAAGCATGAATTTTTGATGGCCAAGGTAAAGGTGACTCCAAATTAAATGTATCACATGAAGATGATTTGCAGTCTAAATGGTTGTTTGAAAACGTCCATAGAAAATCTTTCAAGATTATGGCATTGCAAATTTGGTCACTTACAAGACACTTTCTTATATGAGCCAGGAGAACATAGGTTATGGACTTCCACATATTTAAGTTCAAGACAAGATCTGTGAAGCATGTGTTGCCGAAAAGTAGAGCAGAGCACCATTTTTAGTTTAAAAATCATGGAGATCCTTAAAGTCATTGGAGCTTATTCATTCAAATTTATGTGGATTGATGCACACTACTTATATTGGAGGCAATTGTTATTTTCTCACCTAGCTTTATTGATGATTATAACAGAAAATTTTGGGTGTACTTTCTAAAAGAGAAGTCATAAGTATTTGAATACCTAAAAAATATTCAAAACACCTATTGAGAAGGAGAGTGATCATTTCATTAAGATTTTGAGCAGTGATAGAGGTGGACAATATATTAGTCATGAGATGTAAAATTATTTGAAGGAGAATGGGATACGCCATCAGTTAAAAACTAGATACACACCATAGTAAAATGGAGTAGCTGAGAGGTTGAATAGAACCATTATGGGATTGGCTAGGAGTATGTTGAAGGAGCGGCAAGTGCCCAATCTATTTTGGGTTGAATCTGTGTCATGTGTTGTTTATTTGTTAAATAGAGCAACATCAAAAAGAAATCTATCTCAAACCCCATTTGAAATTTAGAGTGATCAAAAGCCTATTATTGATCACTTGAGAGTTTTTGGGAGCATTTTTTATGTTCATGTACCTGATCAAAAGAGAAGGATGAAAAATCTGAGAAGTGTGTGTTTGTAGAATGCAGTGAAAGGTCCAAAGCCTATAAATTGTATAATCCTATTAATAAAGAAAGTGGTAGTGAGTAAGGATGTGATACTTGAGTAGAACTTATCTTGGGATTAATTTTCTCTATTGCAGCTATGAATAGATGGAAGATTCATCAATTAGATGTGAAATCAACTTTCATGATGTTTTGGTGGAAGAAGTATATGTAGATCAACCTGAAGTTTTTATTGTGAAGTGAAAAGAGCATAGGTTGTATCGCTTAAAAAATGCTTTGTATGGTTTGAAGCAAGCCCCAAGGGCTTGGAATTTATGCATTAATAGGCATTTTGGAGAATACGGATTCACTAAATGCCCTTATGAATATGGTGTATATGTGAAGATTGACTTAAATATTTGATGTTATATAAATATATTGAAAACTGAAACATAAACCATAGCGTTAGTTAATAGCTACAACAAAAAATGTTTAAGATAGTTATTATAAATATACAAAGTTATGATTATTTTTTCCGTGAATAAAAAGATAGTTATTTAACCGAAGAAAATACTATAATAGAATGTGAAAAATATATTACAAAAAAATTTGTTTACCCGTATTTAAGCAAAACACATTAATTGCAAAAAAAAAAAAAAAAATCCTTGTTGACCTCATTATTTCAGGTCAATTTCCCCGTAATTCATCTCTAGCACTTAGGTCTTCATTGCCTAGTTTAGACATCGCTCCTCTCGGACTTCTCTTAGGTGGATACCCATTGACATAGCACAAACTCAACCCTGCAATTCTACCCGAATCAAATCAAAACCAATTCAATCCAAATCATTATAAATAATATAAAATTAATAATTTAAAATTACATAAAATATTTTTTTAATTCTTAATTTTATTCTAAATTAATCCATGAATTATTGTTAAGCTTTTGAATTGCAAATTAACTCTCGAATTCATTTGTAAATCGCGATTAATCTGTGCCACCGATTTGAATGGTAATAAATTTGAATAAGGATCGGTTTAGACTGGTGCAACTCCCCACTCTCTCCATCTAGTAGAAACAAAAGCCTCCTAATGGTCGCCATTTTTTAGTTTGTCGAACAATCTCGACCCCGACGCTCTCTCTTTGTCTCTCCCAGTTTGCAAGAAGGGTGAACGAAACCCCACTCTCGGTTTCCCTCTCTTATTCACACAGACCGAAACCCCACTTCATCGCCTCTCAGTTCGCAAGAAGCTCACACGAAACCCCCGGCCCTACATCTCCCTCTTTCTCGTGGCCTCTCATTCGCACATCAGGACTAGACGCCGCTCCTATTCGCAATAAGCCACATGTTACTCCCTCTCATTCGGAACCCCCCCTGCTCCGTCTCCCTCCGATTCATGAAAGCCCAGGCTGCCATTGCCTCTCTGTTCCGCACCAAGCCAGGACCGGACGCCCTATTGTTCGTGAGCCTTGGGTTCAACCTCCCCTCTGCCATTCAGAAAACCTTAGGATCGAAGCCCAGCCCTAGTCTCCCTCTCTCCCGTCGGTTCCGCCCCAAGGAGGCAGCCCAAAGCTGTCCTGGTTGGCTGTTTTTGCTTTAGTTGATCCTGTCTGAAGCCCTTTCTTGCCCTAACCACCGGCCATAGGTAAATGCTGTCCCTATTTCTTCTCCATCTTTCTCTTCTTCATCTCCTATGATTTTCTTCATCTAAAGCTTTCTCTCCACATTGTTATGTTTTGTTGAATATGAGTTTCTTTGTCAAATTGGTCATAAGACATGAAGATTATGAGTTCTTAAGAAAATATCTATAAGCATTTGATGGAGTTCGAGTTGTTGTATATAGTATTTAGAAATTCAGTGTATGTCAATGCCTTGATGGAAATATGTTTTAGCCTTAAAAAATCATTAATGATTGTAACATGCTTATGCACATTCTTGAATCTTAAATATTGTAGCATGATTTGATATCATGTAATGTGAATGCTTGTAGGTGTGCTGAAATAACTTTGCCTATTATATTGTTTCAAAGCCTGAAAGTACACCAACTCAATATGAAATTGTCTAGTTTTAATTGGAAAGTCCTTTAATAGTTTCTTGAAAGAGAATGAAGTTTTCCAACTTCTCTTTCTCTTAATGATATTTGACATAATAGTTGAGATGAAATGAATAAATGGGGTGGTGTGGTGGTTGCAAGAAATGCATCTTTTTCATTTTATTTGATGATTGTACCATTCGCGGTCAAGGATATCTATGTTGATTACTTTAACTTTAAAGGGAAAGTTGGAGTTGTTACATGCATGTTTAGGTCCCTTTCCTTTTTAGCAATAACCTCTTGTTTGAAATCATGGTCTATTCTTTTCATAGAAAATGAGTTTGTATTATTTATAATAGAGATTGATAGTTTGTTAGGGATGTTAGGCCCTATGAACTGGCCCAAAGCTAATTAAGAGATAGAGGTGAATTGGTAAAAAAATATATTTCAATCAAAACACAAATCAAAACCAATATCATCACAATAAAAACCAAAGTGCGGAAATTAAATGCGAAAGTAATAAAGAAAGAACACATCGGATTTATAGTGGTTCGGTCAAACATTGACCTACGTCCACTCCTTGGAGGCACCCTCCAAGTATTGCACTAAACTAAGTGTTCTCCTTTAGCCACCACAGCTAGGCAGAGAAGCCCTTACAAAATCACTTCCACCTTCCCCGGTGCGGCAGAGTCGCCGGGTCCTTTGACACCAAAGAGATCTTCTTCTTTGGTAAACTTCCCTTCAGATAAGCCTTGAATCCAATGGTATTCAGGTGCAAGCTTGACTGATCAACCGTGTGCAACCCCCTCCACATTCCCTTGAGTCCCCCCTCACAGGATCTTCTCCCTCTCTCAAACTCCACCCTTTCCTCACTCCCTTTCACGCTCTCTCTTGAAGTTTCCTTCAAAAGAATGAAGATATAATGGCTGTCAAAGACATTTACAAAGTGTAATGTCATAGCTTAAATAGAATATCTCTAAACAAGCTCATTAATGCAAGTTGCTGACATTATCATCCAGTATGATACTAATATCGTCATGAACTATCAGTGCAATTTAAGCCTAATCAGCCGGGACGATTTGAGATGATCAGAAGAAATTTGTTCTTATTGTCTAGGACGATAATATATCATCCTGGACGATCAGTATAAAAATGTGGAATATCATCCTGAACATCGCCCTAAAAAAGAGCTATCTGATGTCCAATCGTCTAGCATATCGGCCAGGACGATCTGGTAATCGTCCAGGACGATTTGATCGTGCAATCAAGTCATAATTGCTTTCCATAAATTCCAGAGAAATATTGGAAAAATTATTCTGGATCATCCTGGATAATATTTTATAGTCCTGGACGATCCTTCTGGATGATGTACAAAAATAAGTAATTCCCAAATAGATCTGGTGGCAGATTCTTTCTATCTTGAGCCTATCGTCCTGGCCGATACAAAATCAACCAGGACGATGTGTTTTGCATAATGATGGCTGCTTTAATGAGGATGCCCTAATTAGGGTTTCTTCTTTTGAACAGATCGTCCAGGCCGATATAAATATCGTCCCGGACGATGTTACCAAAAATAGAAATCTTTAGGGAACAACAGAAAATCTTTCAAGTTACAAATCATCAGGAGCCACACCAAATATAATAGACTCAAGAAAGGAAAAAAGATACAAACTGACTCAGCCAATATTGAGCTGATTCCATATTACAGTCCGATCATGTGAACCTGAAATGTCAGTAGATAAGGCAGTCGTAGAGAAATAAGAGTGTTTGCTAAAATATTTTAAGGTGCATTCAACAATCTTGCAAAAGATTCCCATGTGATAGAAAAAATGTAGGGAGATGAAAAAAAATTAGTTTCAAAATACAATTTAATATATGATGAAGATTTTGAATCAAAAGTAAAATAACCTCTTTAAGAAAAAAGAAAGAGAAAAAAAATCACGAGTTCCCTTCCTCTGACTGTTTTAGAGAAATCAACAACAACTTTCCTAAGAATTCAAGAAAAATACATAAGGTAGATTTTTCATTATTTAGAAAAGTAATCGTGTGTGTTGATCAGAGAGAAATAAAAAAAAAAATTTAACGAAAAAAGAAAAGAAAGAAAAAGATAAAAAAAGTAAAAGAAAAACATAAACAAAAGATCAAACAAAACATGGAAAAAAAATACAAACAAAGGTTTAAGCACCATCTTGCTCCTGATCCGATGCTTTAGAAACCAAGTCTATCTAAGAGATTTTTTGCTTTTCATTATTTCTCCAGTTTAAAATTTGTTTCGCTTTACCCTTTTCTTTCCCAGGAAGAAATCTCAAATTAGGGCACTGATTTTTTATATGTGCAGGCTTCCTATATCGAAAGCAAATAACGTTAGAAGAAATATTTAACATCCTTACCATTTTTTACCTTTCTTCCATTTTGTTGATGCTTATGCTTTGGTGAACTTTTTAATTTGCCTGTCAAGTCATTTCTTTCGTTACCAACTAAGCTGTCTTTTTATTTATCTTCAATTTTCAGAACAATCTTTTCACCTGGATCCAAAAGTCTTTGACCTAAACTTTGCTCGTAGGCAATGAGTGAGCCAATCAAATTATCAATAGAATAATCATTCAATTTTTTTGATTAACAAATAGCAATAATTTTAGCATCAAACTTATCCAGTCGACAACGAAGAATTTTTTTTTTCAGAAGAATGCCAAATGTATTAAAAGGAAAAAGACAAACAACCTAAATACAAACTACTAGGTGATACCACACCTATCACTGTCCTCCTTCAAAAAAGAAAAAAAAAAAATTAAGAGGCACATTATTACAATTGAGATCATCCCAAAAAAAATCCCCATCTAAAGCTAAACTAGCACAACAATGTGCCAACTTATTAGCTTCCCTATAACAAAAACAAAAAATTACAGAACCAAAATTTTTGAGGAATGATAAATCTTCACAATCACTTCCCCAAAGGCTCCAAAATCTTTGAGGAATGATAAATCTTCACAATCACTTCCCCAAAGGCTCCCATCAAGCTTACCCGCAGATTTTTGAAGATGCTTGATGACATTAACATTATCACCTTCAATGATAATCCCTTTGGCTTCTAATACGCAATCCTTGATAACCACCTTTAAATGTTGAAAAGCAGTAAGCTCCAAAGTTCCTATGTCCCAATGAGAGCATTGAACACCAAAAGCTGAGAGGAATCTCCCTTTATGATCTCTAAGCACACCACCAATGCCCACCATATACGACTGAGATAAAGCTGCATCAAAGTTGAATTTAATCCACTCGGGGGCGGAGGGTGCCAAATGGAATTCTTCAGCCGTAGCTGGTTAGTACCCAAGATTGCCGAGACAAGACTAAATTTCAAAGCAATAGAAGCTAAATTGATAGCATTGGATGCTATGAAACTAACACTGAATTCTTCACCTGGTTCCTGCTTTTCCAAGAGACAAATATCATAGAACAATACAAATTACAAATGAAAGTGTTATTACCAGATAAAACTTTCATTTCTGAAGTGCACTGAGTTAAAGAAACGAAGGTAGGAATATTAAAACCCCACTCGTTAAGTAATCCAGTAACCGAACAGATCAAAGAGTAATTCCCAACTACATGATCCAGATATTCAACTTCTGAATAACCCCTAGGACAAGAGTTGTTATTAAGCAATCTCCTATAGAATAAAAAATTATTGGTTGGTAATGCATTAGTAAGCAAACGCCACCAGAAGCATTCAACATGTGGGGAAAGATTCAACCCCTTAATCCAGCTGTAATACTCCTTCACATCACCTTCATTGTTAATAGCCAACAAGGTTGATAAATACTTCCCAGATAATTTCAGAATTAGTTCCAACTGATCATGGCAGCAGCTATGTATCTGAATTTTAGAGATGCAATCCGCCATACATTGACCAAACCACTTTCTAAGCATGAATAAAATCCAATTCCCCTCCTCTATAAATTCCCAAAGCTTTGGAAATTCACAATCAGATTCAGGAACCACAAAGAATGTAGGCCATTTTTCAAGACATTTGTCAAACACCCAAGCATCTTTCATAATATCAATCGAGGATCCGGAACCAATTCTCCATCTCACCAATGGTCTGAGAGCTTCCATACCATTCAGGAGGATTTTCCAAGTAATTGAGCTATTTTGCTTGACTTCAGCATTCCAGATACTCCCATACTTGGCCATAATAGATCTATTCCATAAAGAATGAGGATTCTGAAAAACTTTCCATGCAAATTTGGCTCTAAGGGAAACCAAAACCGAGACAGCAGAATGTAGTCCCCTTCCCCCTTCAGAAACTGGTTTACACATTTCATTCCATGAGATATAATGCATACCTTGAGAACCTCCCGACTTATTCCATATAAAGTCTCTACAAAGCTTATCAATTTTCTTCAAAATGCTCGAAGGAACTAAAGAATGAGACACAAAAAAAACTGGGATGGCTTGTAGAACAGTTTTAACTAAAATAATACGTCCCGCTAAAGATATGAATTTATTACCCCACAAATTGAGTTTGCCTTCAATATTCTCAATAATGTTCAGGAAATCAGAAGATAACATTCTTCTAAAAGCCATTTTGATCCAAAGATAGTTAACTTCCTTAGATTCTTTGAATTTAAAAAGTTTAAGAACTTTTTTCCTATCCCTCCTCCCAACCATTTTCCCGAACAGAACATTTGATTTTCCCTTATTCACATCTTGCCCTGTCCACAAACAGTACTTAGAGATAATTTTCCTGATCCTTTTCAACTGACCAAGCCTAGCTTCCAAAAATAACATAACATCATCTGCATACATCAAATGATTAATCCTAGGTGCATTAGGAGCAACTTTAACTCCCAAATCCTTTCCATATTTGTGAAATGCATCAGACATTAATTGGGAGCAAAGAAGAAAGATATATGGAGAAAGTGGGCATCCTTGGCGAAGCCCACTTTTAGCCTCAATCCATTCTGACTTAGTGCCATTCACAATTATTGAAAATTTGGGATCCATGACACAATCCAAAATAAGATTACCAAACTTTAAAGGAAAACCAAAGTAATCCAACACATGATTAATAGTTGGCCAGGCCATACTATTATAAGTCTGCTCCATATCTATTTTGATAGCTATCAAACCCTTTTTAGATTTTGAAAATCTAAACTTGTTAAAGAGTTCATGAACAAATAAAATGTTATTAGACACTGATCTACCTTTAATGAATGCCATTGCTCCTCTGAAACAACTTTGTAAATAACCTTTAAAAGTCTATTTAAAATGATTTTGGCAATCACCTTGTAAATAGACAAGCATAAACTTATCGTGTGGTAATGAGAAGGAAAAACAGGATTTCTACACTTTGATATAAGAACCACGATTGTATTTTTCCAACCATCAACCATTTTTCCATGAATAAAGAAAAATTGGATAGCCATCCAAACATCTTGACTAATCACCTTCCAATAATGCTTAAAAAAAGAGTAAGTTATCCCATCCATACCTGGGGAGATGTTCGAACCAACTTCTCTCACCACTGCCTCAACTTCATGGAAAGATAATTCAGCTTCCAACCATAAGGAGTCTTCAGCGCTTAGCTTATAGCACGGATCAGGCCAGCCAGATAACTTGCAATCCCTCCTCCATTTATTTCTAAAAAACTGCAGCAAAATATTTTCAATACCAGTTTGAGATTCAACCATATTACCTTGAACATCCTTCATTTGATGGATAATATTGAAATTCCTCCTTCCATTGCATGAAAGAACTTCGAATTCCTGTCTCCTTCAGTCCACCATTTGATCTTGGCTCTTTTTCTCCACCAGGAATTGATCCTAGCAAGAGTGATATTCAGCTCATTAACGTTAGCCCGAAGTAGCATCAATTTTTCCTCATTTAACCCCATAATTGACTCTTCCACTTGCATATCATTAATTTCCCCTTTCAGCTTCTCCTTAAGCCCTTGAAGGATTCTCATTTTATCTCTACTCCAGAAATACAACGCCTTCAGCGTTCTGTTAAACTTAGAATTTAACTTTACCATGGGATCTTCTTCATATCTTTTATTCCAAACTTTCTGATCAATAGCAGCAGATGCCGGGTAAGATACCCAAACATCTTCAAACCTCAGACTGTGATCCACCTTTGTCACAGAAATAAAAATCTTCAGATGGATCGGACAATGATCCGATGCAATCCTATTCAAATGTCTAGTTGAATCTTGAGGAATAATTTGAAGAGCCTTTGTATTTAACAAACACCAATCAAGCTTCTCCAAAATTCTAGCACTTCCACTCTTATTGTTACACCAAGTAAATCTAGGTCCCACAACTCCAATCTCATGATAATCATTGAGATTCATAAAGTTTTTCATCTCTTGTGAACCTAAAGAAAATTTAAACTTTTTCCCTCCCCTCTTCTCATCTTGGGAAAGAACACAATTAAAATCTCCCCCCAAAATAGAGGGAAGATTACTGCACTGAATGGAAGCCAAAAACTCCATAAGCTCCTTCTTTTATACAGATCACAATCTGCATACACTGTAGAAATCAGCCATTTCCTATCATCCTTCAATGAAACCATTTCCCCTACTGCACATTGGGAAAAACTTTTCAAAACTGAGAACGTAACCAGATCCTTCCTCCACAAGGTCATGATGTCACCTGATTGTCCCTTCGAAGGGTAAACGAAAACATCCCAATTACCTCCCAAACATTTACAAATATCCTCCTTTCCACTGGAAGAAATTTTGGTTTCAACTAAACCAATAAACAATACATCCCAATCCTTAACCACCTCTTTCACATAAAGAGAAGCCTCCCTCTTATTGGCTCCTCTACAATTCGAAAAAAGAATTGAACTCATTTGATCATCAAAGGGGAAGGACCCCCGATCCTCCTTCTACCACCTCCTTCATTCCGGTTAATTCTTAAAGAAGAATTAATCAAACCCAGAGACTTTATCTCCTTACTAAGCTTGACTTTTGAATTATCAATCATTGAAACAGAGCCTTTACCTGAAACAGAGCCGACAGTTTCTCTTCCAGAATTCCCTGTAGCACCTACAGAATCATTTTCATTTTCTGTAATCACATTACAAATAGCATTCTCTTTAGCACCAGATTTAACCAATTCTCCTTCTTCAAGATCAGAACTATCAATAATTTCCCTAGGAGTCCCCCCTTCCTCCTCAAGTCCATCCAACAGCCTGAACATATTATTTTCTGACGTCTGAATGAATCCTTTCTCCTGAAGAACTTTACTGCTTTCCACAGGATCCCCGCAGATTGAGTCCTCCACTTTGTTATAGTCCCTCTTATTACAAACAATAACATCCTGAACCACTAACTTTTCTTCAGTATGTTCTTTGCCAACCTCTTTACTATTATTTAGAACAATGCCCTGCATTTTCCCAATTTTAGGAGCATACACAAACTTCTTCTGAACCACCTTATTCTTCACCTTTCTCTTATTTTTAACATGAATCCACGGACCATAGATACCCTGTTTCTCACCCTATACTAATTTCTCTTCCAAACTAGGCTCTCCAGACTTTAAACTAGCTACCTCTTCCTGATTCTTAGACTGTTCTTTCCCCTCACGGATTTTATAGTTAAATCTCAAGTGACCGATCCTTCCACACTTATAACAAAAGGATGAGACCTTTCCATACTCCACCTTTTGAAAGAACCTTCCATCCCTTCCATCTACAAAAACTCCCAAAGGCAATTGTTTATCTAATTCCACCCGAACGTAAATTCTAGCAAATTCACATCTCCCCCATTGGAACATATTGCCATCCAGCATCATTGGTGTACCTATGCGCGACGCAATCCTTTCAATATTGATCTCATCCCAACAGAACAATGGAAGGTTAGGAATTCTTATCCAAATTGGAGAAGAAAGACCCTTCAAAGAATTTGTGGAAAATTGAGTGGACCATCTCTCCATTCCCACAATGTGACCATTGACGAACCAAGGTCCGCTGGTTAACACTTCCTCCATAGCCTCTTCCGAAAAGAAAGAGCATAAGGTCCATCTTGTTCCCATCATCGTCATGTTGAATTTTCCAATATGAGCCCATTGGCACTTCAGTTCAGCTCCTATAATAAAGAAGGGGAGATCCCAACCAAAAACCTTGATCACGATCAAAAGTTTAAGCTTCTCAGAATTGGTTATAACATTTGGTTCAAAGAGTTTTACAGCAACACCATCATCTGACATAAATAAATCTTTATCAACAAGATTTATTTTGATATGGGATTTCTTAACCCACGGATTTGCTTGCCCCACCTTTTCTTGAAAACCACCTGGCCGAATTCCTTTATTAGAAAACTTACAAACAGTGATCGTGTCGCCTGCAACATTCTTGACTGAAGGGGCTCCTTCCAATTGTGTCTTAGACTTAGACACGATGTTCCCAACTTCTTGCACAACAATATTCATCTCCGTAATCGACGACATTTCCTTCTCGATCTTTCTTGAACTTTCAACAGAAATGGGAGTCATAGCATCAACCGATCCAAGAACTTGCTTACCTTTCACACAGCATTGCTCTAATTCTTTACCAGGAATATCCAAAGGTTCTCTGATCACCATCGGACGAAAACCTTCATGATTCTTCTGGTTAAGTTGCCCAACCTTGCAAACGGACACCTGATCACCCGAACCCAGAGCTTTCCGGTCACCAGAGATGGCGACCGAAGAGCCCATCAGCATCCCAAAAAGACCCGCCAAGCTGTGATGAAAACAAAAAAATTCAAAAATCCTTACCGCAAACCTGGAGCTTCTCTCTCTTCTTTTCCTAAAGCATGCAATGATGTCACAATTTGAATAAACCTAGTATACATGTCTAAGATTGTCTCATAAAGTTTCATGGAAAACAGTTCAAAATCATGCATGATAATCAACTTGGATTGCTTGATTTCAATAGTGCCTTCGTATATGGTGTGTAGTTTATCCCAAACTTCCTTATCAGTAGTGTTCGTGGATACTAACATAAAATCTTCAGAATTTAAAGCACAGAAAAAGCAATTTAATGATTTTGCATTCAATTGAGCTTTGAGTTGTTCTTCCCTATTCTATTGATTAAAAATAATATCAGTTTTAACTCTATCAATAACACGTAACGGTGAAGAATAACTAGTTAAAATCATATACCACATGCAAAAATCAATCTATTGCAAGAAAGTAGACATGCGATTTTTCAAAAAATCAAATGAGATATTTTTTTCAAATAAAGGAGGTTTGGTAATTGAATAACCTTTCGCAATATTATGATTTGAAAAATTAGCCATGGATCGAAATTCAAAAGCTTTTAAAAACTTAATTTTTTAAAACAGCTCTGATACCACTTGAAAGTTTGTTATGGATGCTAGGCCCTATGAACAGGCTCAAAGCTAATTAAGAGATAGAGGTGAATTGGTTAAAAAATATCTTTCAATCAAAACATAAATCAAAACCAATATCATCACAATAAAAACCAAAGTGCGGAAATTAAATGCGGAAGTAATAAATAAAGAACACATTGGATTTATAGTGGTTCGGCCAAACATTGACCTACGTCCACTCCTTGGAGGCACCCTCCAAGTATTGCACTAAACTAAGTGTCTCTCCTTTAGCGCCCACAACTAGGCGGAGAAGCCATTACAAAATCACTTCCACCTTCCCCAGTGCGGCAGAGTCATCGGGTCCTTTGACACCAAAGAGATCTTCTTCTTTGGTAAACTTCCCTTGAGATCAGCCTTGAATCCGACAGTATTCAGGTGCGAGCTTGCCGGAGCAACCGTGTGGAACCCCCTCCACACTCCCTTGAGTCCCCCCTCACAGGATCTTCTCCCTCTCTCAAACTCCACCCTTTCCTCACTCCCTTTCAAGCTCTCTCTTCAAGTTTCCCCTAAAAAAACGAAGCTATAATGGCTGCCAAAGACACTTACAAAGTGTTATGTCATAGCTTAAATAGAAGATCTCAAAAAAAGCTCATTAATGCAAATTGCTGACATTATCGTCCAGGACGATACTAATATCGTCATGTACGATCAGTGCAATTTAAGTCCAATCAGCCGGGATGATTTGAGACGATCAGAAGAAATTTGTTCTTATCATCCTGGACGATCAATATAAAAATGTGGAATATCGTCCGGAACATCGCCCTGAAAAAAAGATATCTGATGTCAAATCGTCCAGCATATCGGCTAGGACGATCTGGCGATCATCCGGAACGATTTGATTGTGCAATTAAGTCATAATTGCTTTCCTTCAATTCCAGAGAAATTTTGGAAAAATTTTCCTGGATCGTCCTAGATGATATTTTATAGTCCTGGATGATTCACCTGGACGATGTCCAAAAATAAATAATTTCTAAATAGATCTAGCGGTAGATTCTTTCTATTTTGAGCCTATCATCCTGGCCGATATAAAATCGTCCAGGACGATGTGTTTTGCATAATGACGGCTTCTTTAATGAGGATGCCCTAATTAGGGTTTCTGTTTTTGAACAGATTGTCCAGGCTGATATAAAATATCGTCCAGACCGATATAAATATCATCCAGGCTGATATAAATATCGTCCGGATGATGTTACCAAAAAAAAATCTTTAGGGAACAACAGAAAATCTTCCAAGTTACAAATCATCAGGAGCCACACCAAATATAGTAGACTCAAGAATGAAAAAAAGATACAAACTGACTCAGATCTAGTCTACCCAATTTTGAGCTAATTCCAAATTGCAATCCGATCGTGTTAACCTGAAATGTTAGTAAATAAGACAGTCGTAGAGAAATAAGAGTGTTTATTATCATCAAAATCATAAACCATTAAAACAGATCTGCAATAGAGATTTTAAAAGAGCATTGGTATCTTTCTTCTTCCTAATAACTCATGATTATGGAAATTTACAATTTTGATAAATATGGGGTATGGTTTGTAGACTCAAGTGAGATTTGTAATTTTGTTGAAATTTCAACTTATACTTCATTTTTCAATTTTGGAGAATATGTGGTTCAAATGCAGGGTTGTATGTTTTAAATTGGGAATTTTCATGAGTCTTTGAAAAGAGTATGGTGCATTAATTGTTCTTTCTCATTATTACTGTTGGAAGGGTTTATCAAAACTTGTATGTTGCAATGATGTTTTCTTTAGTATAGCAGCATGAGTATGTTTTAAAAAATGAAGGGTGGTTGTGAATGATAAAGTGAAGCTTGATTGTTGGAGAATGAAAATTATTTTGTTTTGAAAGGTGATATGTGTGAGAAATAATAAGTGGGGCTTGTGGTTTCGAAAATGTGAAACTTGTGTGTTTTGGAAAGGTGGATGTGGAAGAATGAGTTTTTTGGGTGTTTATTAGAAAATGGAAGTTTTAAAGAAAGCAATGCCTCTCTCTCTCTCTCTCTCTCTCTCTCTCTCTCTCTCTCTCTCTCTTATGCTTCCCCCTTTCTTGTTTCCTCGGGGTGAATGTTGGAAAGATATACAATATGCTTTCAAGATGGAAAAGGTTCAAAAAGAAAAGTCAATAGAACCTGGTTGTGATGGGGTCACATACTCCTTCTTTAAAGCATTTTGGCGTATCATTGGTGAGGATGTCATTAGAGCTATTAATCTTTTCTTTTCTACAGGTAAATTGTGCAAGGAGTGGAAAGACACTTTGATTGTTTTGATTCCTAAATCTTCTAACCCAGCTTATCCACCAGCTTTTCATACTATTAGTTTGTGCAATTCTATTTACAAAATTGTAGCTAAAATTTTGTTTGAATAGAATGATGGAGATCATTCCTAAAATTGTTTCTGAGGAGCAAGTGGCTTTTGTGAAAGGGAGGTCAATTTCAGATCATATTCTTTTGGCACAAGAAATATTTCACAAGCTTAGACATTCTAAAGCTAACAATGGGTTCTTAGCCATTAAAGTTGACATGGAACAGGCATATGATTGCATGTGTTGGGCAACTCTTCAGAAAATTATGTTAGATTTGGGTTTTCCTTTCAAATTTGTCAACTTGGTGATTGAGTGTAATTCAGATCCCAGACTTTCCATTATGATTAATGGATCTAATTCCAACTCGATTGAAGGGAGAAGTGGATTCAGACAAGGGTCTCCACTCTCTCCATTTCTTTTTATATTGTGCTCACAACTTCTTTCCAATTGTTTTTCTGAAGAAGGATTGGAGATAGGTGTGAATTTCGCATCTTCTACTTGCTGATGACATCTTGGTATTTTCGGAAGCAAAGACAAATAGTGTGAAGAAGGTTAAATATATTTTTGAAAAATACTGCTCTTGGACCGGTCAGAATATCAATTTTCTGAAATCATCTTTGATGTGCAGCAGTTTAGTTATAAGGAGAGAAGTGAAATGCTCTCTAAATTACTAGGAATCAAAGTGGTGAAGGAATTTGAATACTTGGGAATCAAGATGGCATTGAGAAGACTAAAGTATTCAGATTTCCAACCTTTACTGGACAAATCTATCATGAAGTTTAATGCTTGGGGTAACAGATACATCTCTCTTGCGGGTAGACTGGTTTTGATAAAAACAGTGTACCTTTCTCTTCCAGTTTTTCTTATGTCTTATTCTCTTGTTCCTTTGAAATTTTTTGAAAGATTTTGAGAAATTGTGTAGAGACTTCATTTTGAATAGAAGTGATGGTAATCATGGGATCCACTATGTAGCTTGGGATTCCATTTGTAAACCAAAGTAGTTCGGTGGATGGGGACTGAATTCGGCAATTGCTAGAAGAGATTCATTGATAGCAAAGTTTACTTTTAGGATTATTGAGAACCCAGATTCTCTGCTATCCAAAAATTTTATTAGAAAGTATGGAGATAATTGGATCAGCAATGTGAACTACATGAGCAAATCTTCTACTTCATGGAAGATTATTCATCAGGGGTGGAAATCTCTTTCAAATATTGTCAAATGGAAGGTGTGTGATGGTTCCAAGATTAATGTGTTAAAAGACACTTGGATCTTGAACTTGAGTTTAAATAAATGACCGACGTTTGTTGGAACTTTGGTTGATGAGATTTTAACACTTGACTACTTCATTAATGAGGGAAGTTGGGATGTTGATAAGTTGAGGTTGCACTTTGGGGAAGAGTTGTTGAAGCTTATTTGCAATATTCAATTTACACAAAACTCTCAACATGATTATATGGAGATGAAGCTGAAATTGACAGGGAAATCAATTGCTGCACTTATTGTGGAGGATTCTTTCAAAGGCTATCAGGATGATGAGTTAGTTTCTTGGTTATTTAAACTTAAACTTAATGCCCGGGTAGAACTCTTCATTTGGAGGCTCAAAAAAGTTTCCATTCCAACAGAATTCTTTCTTTTAAAAAAAAAATTATTGGGTTCTTGCTTGTGTCCATGTGGTTGTGATGAAAATGAAGATGTGGATCATGTTCTTCCAGTTGCTCTAAACTTTTGAAGATTATTAAAGTGCTATGGAGCTGGGGATTCCAGATTCCTAATTTTCAGAATTGGGAAGATTACTTAATTGGTCTCAGGGAATTAAAGAAGACAAATATTATGTTAGTGAGGGTTTATCTCACAATGCTTTGGTTTATCTGGAACAATAGAAACAAGATTAAGCATGGAAAATCAAGTGATAGTAACATCATGATTGCTGCTTCTACTCTAGCTTTTCTGGGATCTGCTAAAATTAGCGCACCACCTTCGGATCACTGGGTTGCTAATCAGTCCCTTGGACTGTGTTCAAACAAATGCCAACCTCCTCCACCCGAGTGGATCAAAATAAATTTTGATGCTTCACTAAAAAATAACTATATAGCTGGCATTGGTGGTGTAATAAGGGATTGTAAAGGAAGATTTATATTGGCCTTTGGTAAAGGTAATGTGCATTGGGACATTGCTCAACTTGAGCTTTTGGCTTTCTCAACTATCAAGAAAGTGATGCACGGTAGATTACTAGATGTCAAAGGCATTATATTGGAAGGTGATAATAAGAATGTCATCCTTTTTCTTCAGAAATTGTACAGCAAACCGAAGAGGAAGGGTTGGATCTCAGATGAAGAAGATTTCTCTTTTCTTGGTGAGTTTAATAATGTGTTCTTTCATTGGGTTAATCGTAATTGTAATAAGTTAGCTGATTATTATGCTAACTTAGCTTGTTCTTATGATTTTGATTGGGACTTTTTTGGTGAAAGCTATCTTCCATCTTCTTTTAAGGATCTTTTAAAAGAAGAATGTGATAGTATAGCTAACTCACATTAGTTTGTATCCTTGCTTTTATTTTTAATGCATCTTTGTATCTTTCAAAAAAAAAAAAAAAAAAAAAAACAGAACCGATGTTCAAGCCCGTAGAAAAAAATATTTTTTTTTTAGTAAATTTGAATTATTTCATTATTAATTATTAAATATGCTCCTATTACATATTTTATCTTCTTTATTTTCATGAACTACGAGGAATGGTACCGATCGAGTGAATAAAAGCACAGGGAACTAAAGACGTCAGTCGCCTCCATCCAACCGGGTGGAGATGCTATGGGCAGAACCACCAGGTCAAAGCCACCAGTGACTGTAAGTATTCTAAAACTTAGAAATCCCCTAGGAGGCGCTTGATGTGGTTTGTGCGAATCCTTCCCTTTAGGTCCTTATAGTAACTTCAATTTTATTAGATTTTTTTTTTGAGATCCTTAAACCTCTTTATACGTATGCAATATCCTAAGGGTTAGTAATAACAAACTTTTTCATCCCATATAATATTAGTGACATTTAAGGACAAAAATTAAGGACTGAGTCTTAGAAAACTTAGACTTAGGAAGCATATACACTTTAGGATAAAAACACAAAGCATAGAAAATTTAGTGACATCCCCCTTTGGATTAGCGTATATTATTAATATAGCCTTAATAAAATCTAATCAAAATTAAACAATCATTAATTAAAATTTTTAATACACTAATGATAATTCAGATAAAAATACACAAAAATTACATAATTATTAATAACAAATCATAATTAACACACATAACCGCTAAGAGATCAAAATCGAACATAAATTTAAAATTGAATCTAATTAATATTTTAATCATCTTATAATCAAATAAATCATTAAAAATTAAATAAAATATAAAAAAATTTAATAAATCATTAATAATTTAATAAATCAATTAAGAATTTAATAAATCATTTAAAATTGACAAATAATCAAAATCTTTAAAAATTCAATAAAAAATTAATTTTAATAAATCATTAAAAACTTAGTAAATCATTAAATTAAAAAATATAAATATTAAATAAGATTAATTAAAAAATACCAAATAACAAATCCTATTAATTAACCTTAACAATTAAAATTCAACCTAAATTGAACATTAAATTTATTAAAGGTACTAAAATTTAAACTTGAAAATAAAACCCCCTTTGACATTTCAACAAATTAAATTCAATCAATTAGAAAACTTCAATCAATAACTAACTTAGGATATATCCAAACTACAAAGCCTACTCTACACACTTAAATTTATTTGTTAGGACAACCGACTCTAACTTTAGGTTAGGCCAGTGTTTACTTTCCAACTGCTATATGATGGGCTTTCTCAAATTTCACTACATGCTGTTTGTGATTGATGTGAGTGTTTATTTATTTTTACTGCTCTCTATGATGTGATTTGATTGACGATTAGATTATCCATAGTTTAGGAGCGATTTGGTTGTTCATAGAATTTTCTATAGGTGGTCACACTCATGCATGGCAATAAAAGGGGGCTAATTAATTAATAATTTTATAAATGCTACAAGTGCTTTAGCTTCTTAGGCCACAAATAAAAAAGAGCGTTGCCAAGTATGACTAGTAAATTCAATATTAATGTGAATATATAACTATTTGGGAATGATTTTATTATGAAATACTTAGGATAACTTTGTAGGTGGTCTAGATTTTCTTTTTCTTTCTGAGATGTAAATATAATTTATTAAAGTCAAGTATTGTGAAAGTGGGATAAAGGCTTAATGTTATTATTGTTTTTGTAAGTATTGTGAAAGTGATTTAAAAAGAAAAGTGAATAACCCATAGGGGAGTGTTCCCTTTTATTTAGAATGCTAGGTTAGGATGATTTTAATATCTAAAGGGAAAATAAAATACACCTTCAAGGATGAGTTTCTTTTCATTTGAATATTCAAGCTCGACAAATCCAAGGAGCTCATAGAAGAAGAAAAGATGAAATGAGGAGATTAAAGGAAGAAGATGAAGAAATGAAGATAAGAAAAAAAGTATATCTCATTTCAAAAATCATTTGCGTCAGTCTTATGATTAGAATTCAGGTTGTTGTTAGTGGTGCCCGACCACTTTATTTTTCAGTAAATTCTGGATGTAAATAAAATGACACTTGTCATATGGACATTGGACTTTATATTATGGATAATTTAATTTGATTGTTTGCATTATTTGTATAGTAGAATTGCCTATTTTTCTAGATTTTCCTGCATACCATATTTTATGTTAGCCTGGATATGAACAGAGTTTTTGGTGAGGGTACGATAAAATTTTTACACTTGAAATCATAATAAAATCTTTAGGCTCATATAGTAACTCTAACGATCTAAGAAGTAAGCTCGGGACCGCCGAGAGTCAGCATAAGTATATTATTACCTTCTCTTCTTTGTTAGGCATATCCCCGCCTGCGGGTTCTGGCAGACCACCAGGCCTTTGAGGGTACAGTTCAGTCAAGAGAATGTTGTGCAATCTCTATGGAAAAATCTAGTTTCTAAGCCTAATTTTAAAACTGCTTCATATTTATTTTATACATTTGAGTCAATCAGCATGCATTGTATTAGATACAAATTAAAAGAGTCTAAAATGTTAATTGCATTATATTTCTAGACATTATTTATCTTACATAAGTTGAATGGCCAATTAGGACCTATCTTAGATGTCAACCCCCAATTCCTTAAAACTTAAGCAACGTCCCAACCCATCTTTCAAAAGAGATTGGACACTTGGTTTAAAATGCCTAGGTGGTTAGCTAGCTCCAAAATCCAGGCCAGGGTAAGTCTAGATTTGCACTTCATTAGTTAGGTTCAAGTTACTACTTTGTAGTGCCCAAATTAGATTTAGGTTATGAGGCATATTTTTTTAAATCTTAAGTCCTCACCCTCCGGGGATATAATCTCAATTTCTAATAAAATATTAACTTCAACAAAAAAAATTCTCTCCTAAAATATAAAGCCCAACATAGGATAGACTGAGTTTGCCTCTGAGCTTCTCAGAACTCAGAACCTCCTACTTTTCCTCCTTTGACTCGTTAAGAACTGTTAAATATTGAGCTTTCTCCTTGGAAAATCCTTATTTCTGTTCCTTATCTTTTACTTTGTAGTCAAAGAGTATTAAATCCTTATTTTAATCAAGAGTTTTCTTAGGAGCATCCCTCCTAAGATGTAATTCATTATAGGAGCTTACCCTTCTAGGAATTTGAGAACTCCAGATTAAAATAAATCTTGTTTTATTCTTATAAAACAAGGGAAATTTTTTTGGAAATGCGGATATCCTTTAAGAAAATCTCATTTTTAATTTTAAAAATACTTGTACAGTATTATTATTACCTTTTCGGGTAATATAATATTCTATTTGTTATATTCAATTTTAAAAATGATGAATTTTAGAAAACCCATTCTTGCTTTTAGATGTCTTGAAGAATATTGTATTCGTCTTTTGAGAAGATATAATATTCTCCTTGTCATATCTAATCAAAAAGAGTGGATAAAATTTTTAAAAAACTCTATTTCTAATTTTAAACGTATTTTATAGAATTTCATGTTCACTTTTGAGATGATATGTTATTATTTGAATGGTGTTTGATCATAGAAATATCATTTTTCTAAACCCTATTTTGATATTGAATCCATTGTAGAATATTGTATTTGTCTCTCGAGATTGTACTTTATTCTCAATGCAGTATTCGATTACAAAATAGGAGAAATAAAATTCTGCATGGTGGCGACATTACATTTTTTCCCCACAATTCTTAACCTTAACCAAAAACCTATATTTATTTGACTCTTGATCTTGTTATGTTTTTGCATGATAATCTTTTGTCTGTGTCAATCTTCTGTTATTTTTGAAGCAGAGGTGCCCTTGCTTAGAAGGGACACAATGAACGCTGGTTCTTGACGCATAGCCGAAATATGAAGAGTATAACCTCTATCATTTTTTAGATTAACATTGGCCAATCCTAAGGATGTCAATTTTGGGTCACGAGTCGGGTTTGGGTCGAACCCGAAACTGACCTGGTACTATTCGGGTCAACTCGAACCAGACCTGTTTTTGAAAACGAGTTAGTTTTCCGGACCCGAACCCGACCCGCTTCGGGTCCGGGTCAACCCGACACGCTTCGAATCCGGGTCAACCCGACACGATCTGAATGACTCGTTTCCAACAAAAAATTGCTATTTTCGGGTCAAAACGGGTATATCTCCTCTTTTTCGGGTCAAAAAGGGTCAAAATCGGGTCAATCTCGGGTTGGCAGGTCAAAATCGGGTTTTCTGGTCAAAATCGGGTCAATTTCGCGTCAAAGGGTTAACCCGAACCCGACCCGATTTTTGAAACGGGTCGAAATGTTGAACCCGAACCCAACTCGTTTCGGGTTCGGGTTGACCCTAACCCGAAAATTTTGGGTCTGATTCGAGTCGGGTTTTCGGGTCGTGTCAAATATTGACACCCCCTAGCCAATCCCATATCCAAATTTTCTGCAACAACATTAGAATCACAATATGCTGCTGCAAAATGGAGAGCATAAGCATCATCTAAGGTAATCCGAGAGGAACAGAAGTTATTTGAACAGTCAAACAAGTTAGTTGGTCGGTAGATAAAAAACAATAGCTAATTTTTGATTCATCATAAATATTAATAACAAGTTGAATATATAAAAACAATATAGAAATAACACACCCAAGTAATTCAAAGAAGGAAAAAACAAAAAAATAATTTGGAAAGCATTTAAAGACTAATGAGAGAGCCGCGAAAAAAATAGGAATCTAATCAAAAAAATTTATTATTAAAGAAACTTCTTCCAGCTAAGCGAGCACTCGTTTATGAGCTCACGAGTCCAACTCATCTAATAAGGGAGCTTGAGTTCGAGCTTGTTTAGGCTGCCTCATGAGCCGGCTTGAATTAATATTTGAATTTTTTAAATTCTAAATATTTTTGTTACACTTACAATTTTTTTAAAAAATTAAGTTCAAATATAACACCCGGGTTAATAATTTTTTTTTTTTTCAAATTTCAATGCTAATAAATGCATGCTGCATCTTTAAAAGCTGTGAGTTTTCAAAAGAGAATTTATAGTGCAGCTTTAATAAAAGCTGCAGCAACATAAACATTTACTATTGAGCCTAAAACTTATGTAGTGCTTCTTTTCTCCCAAAATGGCATACTTCTTTTTCTCCGCCGGGCTCTCCAATGTGCCAAACTGAGCGGGAAAATAAAAACCAAGTGGGAATCCAAGTGAAAAAATGATGCAACCAGGCACAAAATTGAGCGGCTCGTTCAGCTCAGTACGGTGTCCCGAGTGGAGCTCAAGCTTGACTTTTGAGCTCAAATCAAGTTTGAGCTCAATATTTGACTCGCGAGTTGAGCTCAAACACCCCTTGACTCGAGTTTGACTCGACTTGTTTGCACCCCTAATGGAGGCATATGCTTCAATTTGCAAAATGTTTTTATCAACTAAAGAAGAGATAGCCTTGATTAAATTAGAACTCTTAGCTTATATTTAAATATTTTTACCTAGTTTTGTATAAGCTTTTATATGAATTATAGTAATAATGGGCATTCTGCAAGCCTATTGAGAAGCTAAGAGCACAGTATGTTCCTGATTCACAACTCAGTGTCGTTTCAGATCATCACAACATTAAAAGGCTACCAATCCCAATTTCAAGATCCTTTTTTATTTTAGTTATTATATTGAAATGAAGTGAAGGGTTGCAGAAAGCAGAGATTCCTACTTTCTTTAAAACCTTAATTAGGGGCTGTTTGGCAACAAGTGAGATTTAACTTTAGTGAGATTTAGTAAATCTTGTAAATCCGGATTTAGTAAATCCGAAATGTGTTAAATCCTGAAAATTGTTTGGTATGCCAAATGTTAAATCATGTTAAATCCTGAGAAACTGTTTGGTAACATATTTCAGGATTTATACCAGTTAGGGATTTAAATGTGAAGAAGATAATTATAACTTAAAAATAAATTTATAATCAAAAATAAAAAATATAATGTGTTATAAATTTAATAATATGTTAAGTACAAATTACTCATTAATTATTATTTACACAATTAATTATATATTTAATAATAGATATATTAAGTTATATTAATTAATCTATTATATTAATATTTAATTACTAATTATACAATTAAGTTAAATTAGATAATTAATTATTTAATTAATTTACTTAATCATTAATAATTTAAATTATATTAATTAAGTTAATCAATAATAACTTAGAAGCGTCTATGGTTTGCCTTTCATCTTCTCTTTTCGTCGTTGCTGTTCGGCTTCGTTGTTTTGTAGGTGTATAGATTGCACGCGTCGCTTCTTCGGCTCCTTCGTGGCTGTTCGACTTCCCTCCTGCGACTTCTCGTCAACCTGGATCGGAAGTTACGATATTTTGATCGGAAGCAAGAATGGGAGCTCGCTGGCTGTGAAGGTAACTTTCTCCCTTTCGCGCGCTTCGTCGGATAAATCCTGTTAAATCTGGCTACCCCTCGGATTGACTAAATCCCGGATTTAAGCCGTAAATCCGTAAATATGGGATTTACCGAATCACGGGATTTAATGCACGCACAAAAACTGTTTGGCTGGATTTAGCGTAAATCCGACTTAAATCCCGCTGTAAATCCGATACCAAACAGCCCCTTAGCTTTATCTTCATTTTCTTCATTCTTATGTCTTTGAGTAAGGAGGCCAGGAAACTCTCCTACATTATTGCAACAACAAACAACTATAGCTAATAAGTCAATTTATCATTTTCTTTAGCCGAAATGCAAAATAGAAATATCGATGCATTAATAGATCAAATAAGTAAATAACACAGTGAAATAACAATGATTTACTTTTTAAGCATACATAAATATATTATTGATTATATGACTAAATTTATTTATTAAATGAAATTAATATATTTTAAAAAATAATACGTTTATTTATTAATTATTATATTATTTATGAGAATAAATAAGAAAATGATAAATTTTTTGAGCTAATAAGTTTAGCTTGATTGATGGGTTAGAATAAGCGATTTCGACAAATTGATGGGTTAGGAGAACAGGACGAAGTCGGTGTTTCAGGCAAGGTTGGGGGATGCTGGATTGATGGGTTAAATAGGAAATGAAAGTTCAACTATATTCAATAGAGTGCCCTAGTATTTGTTGATGCGTCCATATCCTTTTTTGAGATAACTTTAGGCCTTATTTAATTTGTCTTCTTTTATAAATTAGGTTGACAAATTGTAGTAAAAAAGCTATCTCAAAATAGCTTCAAAAGCACATCTTTTATAAAGCAATTTTATCTAACAAAAAAAGCTCTGGATTTTTTTCTTTTTGAGATTTTTACACTGCAAAGCCTTAAATCATTGCAAAATAAGATTCTAAAAAATGTAAGTTATGATCACTTATAAAAAATCTATCATGTAAATTTTAAAAAATAAAAAGTTATATGATAAAATTTAAATTTAATTTATTATATGCTATATAATTGATATTATTACATTCAATATTCATATATGTATATATAATTTATACATAATAAATAATAATATTCTCAAATAATATTAAAAAAAGATTTTTCTCAAATAATTGCCTGTGGAAGAAAGCAGAAATAGAAGAAAGTCCTGAGTCGACTTAGATGAGGAAGACACAGAGGAAGAAGAAGAAGTGCTACAGTAGTTCTTCGTATTTCATTAAAACGAATGTATTACAGGGAGTACATTATATAGAGAGAAGAAGGGGACATAATGATGTGTATCCCTGTGAGCCATTAGCAGCAGACTGATGAAACAGAGGAGCAGTGGCTGTCTCCAGGAGTAACAGAGAAGGTGGAGCCGCGTATCACGTGACTGGGTTGACCAGTGGAGCGTGTGTGCTATCATCCCCCCTCAAGTTGAGCGTCCGGTGGCCGGACGGTCAAGTTGGAGCATAGAATGTCGAAACGAGCTGGAGGTAAGGCCTTGGTTAGAATGTCCGCTGGCTGTTCTGCAGAGTTGATGTGATGAAGAGTAATGGCATTGTGCTTAACGTGATCTCGGATAAAATGATAATCAAGCTCAATGTGCTTGGTCCGAGCATGGAACACAGGATTGTTGGCCAAAGCGAGAGCGGAGGTGTTGTCACAGTGAATGGGCGTCGGTTGGAGTTGAGGCTCGTGGAACTCAGCTAGAAGACGTCTGAGCCAGATAACATCAGAAGTGGCAGAAGAGAGAGCACGATATTCAGCTTCCGTTGAGGATTTAGACACAGTGATTTGTTTCTTTGACTGCCAGGACAGGAGGTTTGAGCCGAGGAAGGAGCAAAACCCAGTTATGGATTTGCGATCAATCCTGTCTGAAGCCCAGTCGGCATCCACGAATGTGCGGAGTAGAAGATTTCCGGGGATAAATGGAAGTCCGTGAGTTTCTGTGCCTTTGATATAGCGAAGGAGCCGTTTCAAGGATTGGTAATGAGAAGTGCACGGGTTGTGCATATGCTGGCAGAGCTGATTTGTCGCAAAGGCAATGTCGGGTCTCGTAATGGTGAGATACTGAAGAGCTCCGGCTAGTTTCTGATAGAGAGTGGGATCCTCAAATGGTTGCTCAGGAGCGGAGCAGACTGGAGGTTTTGTTGGTAGTGCTGTGGGTGCTGATTTGCAGGAGGTGAACCCGACGGATTGAAGCAGCTCCCGAGCATAAGGTGCTTGATGTAGGAATAAGCCAGTGGCAGTACGCTCGATTTGTATGCCGAGGAAGGTCTGAACAGATCCAAGTTCTTTGAGGGCAAATTGAGATTTGAGGCGGTAGAGGAGAAGTTGAATTGTCGCCGAATGATTGCCTGTGAGAAGAAGATCATCAACATAGATTAATAAGTAGAGGTAGATCCCGGAATGATTGTAGATTAGCAGAGATGGGTCGGATTTGCTGAAGACGAAGCCGAACGCAGTGAGACTCGAGGTGAATTTCTCAAACCATTGCCGGGGAGCTTGTTTCAGACCGTAAAGAGACTTGTTGAGCTTGCAGACATGAGTTGGGTTGGTGCGATCAACGAAGCCTGGCGATTGTTTCATCAAGACGACTTCAGGGAGGTCTCCATGCAAGAAAGCGTTGGATATGTCGAATTGTAGTACCAGCCAACTGCGCTGGAGAGCAATAATGAGAAAGAGGCGAATCGTTGGCATTTTAGCGACATGACTAAATGTCTCGCTGTAGTTGAGACCATGTTGCTGAGCAAAGCCCTGGGCAACCAAGCGAGCTTTGTATTGAGCAACGGAGCCGTCGGGATGAAGCTTGGTTTTGTATGTCCAACGACAACCAAGAACGGGTGTGTTGGGAGGAGCTGGAATAAGTGACCAGATGTGTTGATTCTGGAGAGCATCGAACTCAGTTTGCATAGCCTCCTGCCAATGTGAGAGAGAAGAAGCTTGTTTGAAGGTAGAGGGAGTAGTTGTGGAAGTGATTGTGGCAGAGAGATTGAACACCGATTTTGGTTTGAGGTGGCCAGTTTTGAAGCGAGTGAGCATTGGGTGAGATGTAAGTGGAGAGCTGTGAGATGGTGAGGAATGGGTAGTGGAAAGAGAGGAGGACGAATGTGGTGATATGGGAAGGGAGGAGGTGGAGGTTGAGTGATGGATAGGACTTGGTAAAGGAGACGGTGAAGAGGACAAGGATGTTGTCGGGGGGACAGATGTAGGTGGAGAATGTAAGGTGGAAACGGGAACAAGCATAAGGGGTGGAGAATCAGGTGTGGAAGGCAAGCCGAGAGAAGAGGGAGGTGTGCTGGCGAGAGAACGAAAAGGAAAGACCTGTTCATGGAATATGACATGACGGGAAATATGAATTTGATGAGTGGAGAGATTGAAACATCGATAGCCTTTGTTAACTGTGGAGTATCCGAGAAAGACGCATTCCTGAGAGCGAGGCTGGAACTTGTTGGAAGTGAGAGGACGTAACCAGGGAAAGCATAGACACCCGAAAACTCTCAGGTGATCATATGAAGGGAGATGATTGTGAAGAAGTAGAAATGGTATGTTGTAACTGCGAGCACTTGTAGGCAAACGATTTATAAGATAATTTGAGGTGAGTAAGGCTTCTGCCCAGAATTTATGAGGAAGAGAAGATGCCTGAAGGAGAGTTCGTGTAATTTCGATGAGATGACGATTTTTGCGCTCGGCGAGCCCATTTTGCTCCGGCGTATAAGGACAGGTAAATTGGTGTTCTATACCTTGATCAGTGAGGTATTTGTTAAAAGAATGATTAGTGTATTCTCCACCATTATCAGAACGAAGAGTGGTTATCTTGGTTCGAAAGTTATTTTTAACTAGTTCGTTAAACTGTGAGAATTTGGAAAACACTTGATCTTTTGAGTTTATGGTGTATATCCAGCAATATCTAGTTAATTCATCGATGAAGGTAACAAAGTAACGGGAGCCATTCAATGAAGGGACGGGAGAGGGACCCCAAATGTCGGAGTGAACGAGAGCAAATTTACTATTAACTGTCGATGTGCTTAAGACAAACGGTAGTTTATGGCTCTTGGCCAAATTACATGATTTGCATAAAAGTGAACTAGATAAAGAAAAACCAAAAGAAGCTACATTAGATAGGTATTGCATTGTTCTGATATTTGGATGACCGAGACGATCATGCCATAGAGTTGTGGATTGCTGTTTGGTGACGAGAGCGATCTGGGAGGGCGACGAAATTGGAATAGTGTATAGGCCGTCACGGACTTGTCCACGAAGCAGAGCTCGGTGGTCCGCTTGGTCCTGGATAAGAAAGCCATTGACGTCAAAAGAAACTGAGCAGTTATTATCTGAGGTTAGCTTGTGTATAAATAGTAAGTTGTGAGAGATGTTTGGTACGTGAAGAATTTTGCAAAGAAGAAGCTTACATGGAGTGTTAGGAAGAGGCAGTATACCTTGACCTTGATTTTGAATGGGAAGAGAGTTACCGTTAGCAATGGATACGGAGTCGGAGCCATAGTAAGGTTGGGATTGTTGGAGAACTTGAGCATTGGCAGTGAGGTGTGATGAGGCTCCTGAGTCGAGTACCCATTCGTTGGTATGTGAGTTCGGCTGAGCGTAAGTTATGCTTGGCTGGGATTAGAATGCCTTGGTTGAGTCAGAGGCAGAGTACTGAAGATTGCATCTGTGCCAGCACGTGAGAGCACTGTGTCCAACTTTGCCACAGATTTGGCAGGTTGGACGAGAGGAGTTGGCATTGTCCTGTGGTCTGCCGGTTGCTGGTGGTCTAGAGTTACCTCGTCCACGAGAGCTCCCTTTTCCCCTGTAATTTCCTCTGCCACGGTTGACTGTGTATAAGGCCGTGTGATCAGCAGAGGGATTGATTTCGCGTTGTTACTGATTTTGGATGCTGATATCTTCACTGCATAGAAGTGAATAGAGGACGTCGAGGCTGATGGGGAGCTGAGAGGTCCTAATTGAAGTTTTGAAGGCATTATATGCAGGGGGTAATCCATTGAGGATGTACATGAGAATATCCACGGAGTCAATGTGTGATCCGGCCGCTACTATGTTGTCCACCAGCGTTTTGATCTGCGTGAGGTATTGGTTCATGGAGCTGTCCTTCATTTGAACGTTGTGCAGTTCACTTTTTAGTTGGATTACTCTTGAGCGATTTGTGGGTTGTAGCCGGTTGGCTAGAGTCATCCAGATTTCACTGGTACTTGAGAGATGGAGAATATAGGGTATTACTGAGGGAGATATTGTAGAGAGTAAAGCTGAAGCTAGATTTTGGTCAATGAGCTTCCACAGTCGACTATCTGGATGATTTTCGGGTTTGTCTGGTTGAACTGAGCTTCCCGTTAGATGTCCCTCGAATCCATTCGCTGAAAACAGCTTGTATACTTGTAAGCTCCAGATGGGGTAGTTATCATTGGTGAGTTGAAGATTGATGATGGATTTCAAGTTCGACATTAAGAACTTGAGAGATGGAGGTATGGTGAGCTCAGTTACGACTGTTGAGGGAGTAGTGATAAGTGGCATTGCAGTTGAGGAGATCGGAGGCGTTGTCGCTGAGGAGTCTTGTTCGGCCATCGTCGTAGCTAAGCAGAACGGAGCATATATGCTCTGATACCAAGAAGAAAGTCCTGAGTGGACTTAGATGAGGAAGACACAGAGGAAGAAGAAGAAGTGCTACAGTAGTTCTTCGTATTTCATTAAAACGAATGTATTACAGGGAGTACATTATATAGAGAGAAGAAGGGGACATAATGATGTGTATCCCTGTGAGCCATTAGCAGCAGACTGATGAAACAGAGGAGTAGTGGCTGTCTCCAGGAGTAACAGAGAAGGTGGAGCCGCGTATCACGTGACTGGGTTGACCAGTGGAGCGTGTGTGCTATCAGAAATAAGGAATTCAAATTGGATAAGAGAAATGTAAGGTTACCCCCTGACGAGTTAACCGTTGGATGATACAAACATCTTATCATCTTTAGAACATAGATTTTTTTTCTCTTTTTTAGTTCAAGAAAGAGCAGAATTCAGTGGTGAAAATGCCCACAAAAGAAGAAGAAATTTTTTTTTTGGGACATTTAGGCCATTTAAGGCAAACTCACACACTAAATACATACACAAAGACTCGAACCCAATACCTCTTAATTAGAAGCATAAGCTCTCAACCAATAGGCCAAGATGAGTTGTGTAAAAAAGAGAAATCTAGATAAGCGAGACGGAAAAGGCGAGGAAATTAGAGGAGGGTCGAGGAGGAGGTTCGCGGAATGTACTTGGCTAACCTTTCCGGTTTTCACAGAAATAATTTTTAAAGTGAAGGGACTATTACATGTATTTTTTATTTATAATAAAAAAAATTGCGAGAAAAAAGATGAAATTTAAAATTTAAGATAAAATAATATCAACAACTGCACAGATTATGTTAAAAAGTCCAAATAAAATTCTGTTATATAGCAAGCAAAGAATATGTCAAAAAAACCCATCTCTTTACGGACATGCTTGAAAACCCTTCTCTTTATGCATGAGATATTCATATAGTACTAAGATGATACATTTAATTTTTTTTTCAGTAAAAATAAGAGAGCCCCTTAATCAAATCTTACCTCTTTTATATTCTCCTGAATCTATAGTTGTGATTTCTTAACTGTTACCTTTTCATATTCTCTTGAACTTTCTATTGCTTTCAACCGTTGGAAGCGATAACATCGCCCTTCATCTTTCATAGGATTTTTTTTTTCTTTTAAAAGTATAGGCACAAAATTTTCCTCTCTCTCTTCCTGTGTTACCTTGCTATAATTTATGAAATAAAAATATATTATATTTTATATAGATTTATGATCTGCTTCTATTTGTAAAGTCATTGAGAAATTATACTTACAAAATGATGATTAGTTCAACAACTTATGTTTCTTCTAAATTAAAATCAATTTTGACAATATTAATACAAACTAAAAATCTCTTTGTAATTAAATAATTACAGGACAAACTACTAACCTTCATCTGTGATGAAATTCAAAGTTGCAAATTAAATAATAACCTTGCATTCACATTTGCTAGCATTTACAATGCTTTTTCTATTGATGACTATTTTTTTTTAATATTTCACATAATACAGATTTATGAGGGCAGAAAAAGATATCTATTATTAACTATAAAACTATTTTATTCAAATGCAAAATTACTTTAGTTATTTGTTGCTTCATCCAAGATGAAAAGATTGTGCTCTAAATTTATATCTGTACAATTCATTTTTTATAAAATGGCATTACAATATGGTGTTAAATAACTCTCATTTGAAATTGGCTGGACATGCTTAAGCGAAGTCCTTGGTAATTGGTAATTGTGATTATAAGCAAAACGGAGCATAAATGCTTTGAATTCTGTAGCTATGTCATTGATCCAGCACGAATCTTAAGGCATATTCTACTTGACAATTTTCAAAATTAAATCTAGGAGCATCCAAACTCCAATTTTAGCAATTTTATGTTCAAATTAAATGTGATATGAACCCAATAACACCAAAATCAATCCAATCCGAGCCCACATGGGCTCAACTAAAGGGGTTAAAGCATATTGGGAAGCTTCAGAGCATTAATTGGATGAATAAATGACCTCTAAATATGACAAGCTTATAGTTGAATCGAATAGCTCAATGAGTTGAACTTAATGAGCCTAAGAATGCTTAATTCGGATATCACTAAGGCACTTAAATTCTTGACAAACGCTCAATAATTGAAGGAATCAATATGGGCCGTCTGATAGAACACTTAGAATTTGCCTCAAATCTTCTCTGTATTTACAGGGCATACCACTCTCAAAATCTATAAATAGACACCCTCTTCCAACACGAAGGGGAGTAGGAACATTTTGGGCTTGCACCTTTGGAAGTTTGGACCTTAGGCTAAAGATCAAGGGAGCTACATATAAGGCTTGAAGAATCGCATACTCCACCTCGACACCACCACTGGCAAACCCTTGCCACAGGACACCATTGTTGAATGTATGCCTAATTATCGCCATCGGATATTCGTCTGGCCACAACTACCAAATCTACCACTTACCACCATTTCCCACTAACGATGGTCCCTCTGACCACCGTCGCCCACTGATGATGGTCCCTCCAACTATCATTGCCCATTGATTGCAGTCCCTTTGACCTCTGTTGCCCGCCAACCTTTGTCGCTTACTACCTACAATGCCTTCAACCATCGTCGCACGTTGATTATGGTCCCTCCGACCACTGATGCCTGCCGACTATGGTCCCTTTGATAATGTTCACTCGTCGACCTCATTTTGCCCATCGGCTATGGTCCCTTCGACCATCATCGCCCTTCAACTACATTCCTTCTGACATTTGTCACCAGACAACGATCATTTTGACCTCGGTCACATGTTGACTACGATCCTTCAGACCTTCATTGCAAGATAATAGTCTTTCCGAATTCTGTCACTAGATTATGGTCTTTCCAATCTCTGTTGTCCGTCGACTACGGTCCTTTCTATTACCGTCACTCGACTACAGTTCTTTATGATCTATCTTGTCTGCCGACTATGGACTTGCCAACTACACGATCATGTCAATACTAATTCTTCCATTTCCAATCATATTTAATTTTTATATTTTATTTATGTAAATTTAAAATATTATAGAATTGAGTTTATATTTTATGATTTTTATGAAATTATTCATGAATTTCTAAATTTATCATTCTTTTCAAGTCTAATTTACAAAAAGATTAAGGCTTGTTATCTAACCTTCCAAACGACTTCAAAAGATCTTGATACTCTCAACATCTGTCAAGTATGATCTAATATGAAATCTTTAAGAATTTGGAACCAAATTAATTAATGTCATTATCTACCCTCAACCTTTAAATGAAATTTTATTTCACTACTTAAATTTATTGATAATTCAAATATTTAGTCTATTAAATAAGAGTCATAGATGAAAATGATGATTAATTAATAACATAAATGACAATTGAGTAATACATTAATGTTCATGTTGTATTTTTCTTGCAAAACTTGATGTCTACATTCTTCTTTAAAACTAATCATTCATGTTCATGTTGATTTTAAAACAGTATAACACAAAAATCGCAAAAAAAAAAAAAAAAAAGTTCATTGAATGTAAATCATTATCAAAATATATATTCCACATAAAATTAGAACGATAAACAGATTAAAACAAATTTCACATAAATAAAATATGTAAAGTTCAATAAATATTCTATTCACAATTCCCAATTCAACAAATATTGATTCCATCAATGAATTAAGCAATCAAAACATTCATGTCATTCGATACCATTAGCTGAAAGCTTTCATCTTCTACCTCTCAGATCCCATAAAATCCACTAAACATTTAATTCTCACCAAGCAAAAATGGGTACAAAATATCATCAAAGATTTTACCTTGTATATGTTTAGTATATAAAATGCCAGGTAATACATTCTCCATCCTTGGATCACCACTCCCAATCATCACATTACTACGTCAGCCTCCTACCTCATTAGATGCATTTAAATCACCATCTTCCACTTCATCGGCATCCAGCTCTTTCACCAGAATGAACCCATTCATACAGATCTTTCCTATCCCCAACGCTTCATCAATGAATGAAACATTCCTCTACCCTATTCGCTATAGATGGAAACTCAATCAACTTTTATAATAGTACATATATATATATATAGTATAAATAATAATATTTTTATGATTACATATAATATGTAACTTAAAATATAAATTCATTTGCTTAGTATAATTCTTTCCAGCTTAATTATGTAAACATTAATTAGATTGAATAATTTCTAGTGAGGAGAACCTTAGCTTATTTTTCTATTAATTTAATTTAATTTAAATTTATATATTTAAGAATAATTTAAAAAGTTTATGTAGGTCGTTAGACCTAATGCAATTGTCCCAAGATAACCAAGAGGGAGGGGGAGAATTGGTAATTTTAAAAACTTCTTATAATTTTAAGAAAACTGATTAATAATTTTAAAACAATTTGATTTTCTTTAAAATATACTTTTCAACCACAATAAAAAATTGCTAAAAAAATAAAATGCATAAATATAAAAAGAACACAGTAATTTGTAATGGTTCAATCCAAGAAGAACTACATCCATT
This sequence comes from Dendrobium huoshanense, assembly GCA_016618105.1. Taxonomy (NCBI): domain Eukaryota; kingdom Viridiplantae; phylum Streptophyta; class Magnoliopsida; order Asparagales; family Orchidaceae; genus Dendrobium; species Dendrobium huoshanense. The sequence goes on along the minus strand of CM028356.1, from coordinate 51,849,790 downwards.
CCCTAAAGACTCCCTCGTCATATATTGCACTATTACCAAAGTGACTATGCCTTTGTCCCCATAGCAAGGCGAGAAAAGTCTTTATAATTACCCTCTCTTCTACTAATCCTTGGTGCGGTAGAGTATTATAATCCTTTCACACTCTTCAAGTGTCGGTAGAGTACCATCATCCTTTCACACTTCTCTAAGTGTCAACAAAGAACCGTCATCCTTTCACACTTCTCCAACTGTTGGCAGAGAATTAGCATCCGTTCACACTTCTTCGTGAGTTAGCAGAGAACTGGCATCCTTTCACGCCCTCCTGGTATCAGTAGAGAACCAGCATCCTTTCATAACCTCCTAGTGTCGGTAGAGAACCAGACCTTCAAAGATCATCCCTCAAGCATCTTCAAAGAAGAAAGGAATAGATTTGCAAAGAACACAAAGAGATTCTTACATTTGAGTAACCTTGTGAACCCTTCACACTCTCAAATTTGTAAGAACTCTCTCACAAACACTCTTCCAAATCACTCTCACACTTTTGCTCTCTAGAAAAATGAAGGATTTTTTTTAAATCAGTTTCTAAGGGGTTTATAAATGAAAAACATGAAAAACTATCCTGAAAAATAAAAATTGCAAGTTTTAGTGTCTGCGATCGTATAGTACGATCGACGTTTATCTGTACGAATAATTCAAAATTTTCTCGTACGAACCTGTACGAAATATTTTTGTACGTACATATTGTATAATATGAACCTATTTTATCCTGTATGAACCATCCAAATTTTTTTTTTATTCATCGGGACGAAAAGATACTACACAATTTCGTACTCTAGACGTCGTCTATACGAACATGAGATCGTACAGTATGAACATAACAAAAAAAATTTGTGTTCGTCGGGATGAAAAAAGACCCAATCTTTTTTATACTATGAATTTCGTTTATACAAAGGTGACTTCGTACAGGACAAATAATTCAGAAAATTTTGATGATCGTTCGGGATGAACTTGTATGTATCTATTTCGTACAGTAGACGTCATCTATTTGAATATAACTTTGTACAGGACGAATATGGACTTAGAAAAATTTTCTCCCATGGTTCATTGAACTACTTTTTGGAGGACCTGCCTGGGCAAAGTGTCACATACGATCATAAATGGTATATTATGATTAGTTAAAAAAATTCAAGTTTGTATATCCCCCCCAGTGTGTGTGTGCAACGGTTACCCAATTGCAATCACAATCTCTTAGACTTAATAAAAGTGAAAAATACGTACTCCATTTACAATAAACTCTAATCTAATATGCCTATAAGTCTTCAACAATCTGGAGTATCATTTCTCTGAAATGTTAGTACACATAAACAACAAAAGCTATATTTCTAATATATGTTAGGAGAGTTAATAAGCAAACAATAATATTTAAAATCATCAAAAACACACATAACATGAAAACATAGTTATGAAAACTAGTTGCAATAATCTCTCTTTTTACGATGGCAAAATAATTATTATTTAAGTTAACTTTTTGAAACAAAAATTTCTCCTTAGCTATTATGTGAATTAAAATGTAATATCATTGGATTATTTAAATTAATTAAGAAAATTTACCTAATATGTATAATTATTTTGGTTAATTACATATTGATCTAAAATTTATTATTTAACAATATATTAAATTATCAAATATAGTGATTAAAAAAAATTTATTCTTAGTTTAGTTCATTTGAATATTCATGCTATCATATCTATACAAATTGGTACTGTAACATCGATATATATTATCACATCAGTTTGTGCTATTAAATCAGCATGTATTTCAAATCAAACTGTGTTGTTAAATGAGTTCGTGCTTGTCAAAACTCTCTTTAATGTCAAATCATGTTATTCATTTATATCTTACCAACTGATAATAATTCTTATAATCTAATGAACTTCTCCTTTAAATTGAGCATGTCTTTCTTGATTGGATGCATGTAATTGGCATCCTGCCTTCTCCATTTCCTCTACAAATCTTCTTGTTCTTGTTATATCTTAGTAAGCAATGAATAGGACACCAAAAATCCCTTTGAAGCAATTGATTTTGGAGGCTAGTAATCAATTGAAGAAATGTTTAGTGCATTCCACTGATTATGGGTTAGAGGAGATGGCGAAATCGAATTACACTTATCGGTGTTGTATGCATTCATGGTCAAACATGGAAGACTGCATATTATGACACACACACGTCGAAGTTATGGATAGTCCCTATTACATGGATGGAGCCGGTTTGAGTGAAGCAAGTTGGATAATTCTGCAAAAGAGGTTTACAGAACACCTGGGACATGTAGCACTGATTAACATTCTGAAGACTTGTTCTATAGTGTTGATATTCATACAACAATAATGTTGGACCATGCTATGGATCTCATCATTCATATCAACATTCACTTCATTTAAACGACAATGTATGGCAACATCACCATTATTAGTAGTTGGATCATTGGATCCACCGCTCATCATTTTCTTAACCATCTTTGATAGTGACTGATGGTCTCTCAAAAGTTCCTGGTACATCCATATAAGAACTTGTTCGACGTTCACTTCATTACATAAACATTATTTTATTAACAAAGCTTAATTATCCACACAATTATATTTTTTTAATATACATTTAGATGAACAACTTACTCTAACATATTACGCCATGAAACATGGATTCATCGAACCACCTTCGGCCACTATGTCGAAAGTAAATTCCTCATGCACTTGGGATGTGAATTGCTAGGAAACTATATTTTGTGCACTAATATCTTCAACCTCTATATAAAGTAGAAGTATCTGCCCAATTCCATGTGATAACACCTTCTAACATACCTTATCATCCTCACTAGGAGAAGCTATAAACTCATTTCCTAAAGGCAGACGACAGACCACCTTCACTGTGTACTTTGACGTATCATATTTAAGGACTTTCATGACCCTAATCTTCAGTTGATCTAAATTCATCTTAACAGTCACTTGCAAGAGCCAATAACTTCCCCTAACACATGTTGGTGCATACTTTTCATCTTAAGACAACTGTTGAATGTACATAAGAATAAATGACACTTAGCGTCCAAACATAGTCGCGCTACTACGTGTGACTTATAAAAACCTATGATTAAGCTAAAAATATTAGCTCAAAGAAATGAAACAATCATAACAAACATGCGTTTATCCAAATAAATTTATATAATACCCTATTTTACAAAACTTTTTAAAGTAAATTTATCTAAATAAATTAAAAAAAAATCTCTTTCACCAAAAATGGCTCATCCACAAAAATATTTCTAAGATTCACTAGAACTATATGTCAAATTATGATAGATTTTCATCTTCTACTTATACATTATAAATACAAAATACCACACTACTTCTTTCTTCGTATTTCTCTACAAAAAGATCCCCCATTTCAAAATACATAAACCTTATACAAAACAACTAAATCAATCCTAAACTTTCAAAAACATCCACACAAACTAAGTATGACACAAAAGGAAATTCATTTCAACACCCAAAATAAAAATAAAAAAAATTAAAAAAACTTACCTAGCACATGAAGATCGTCGGATTTCGCACGTAGCCGAACGCATCGAAAGCCTTCTTCGCGATTAGGGCAAGGACAATGGGGGGTTGTCAAGTTGATAAAGTAATAGGGGTGTTGCGGGCTAGAATATACGCGACGATAGAGAAATATAAATTCGTGTCTGAGCGTTGCACGAAAATTTAACCCACAAATAGAAAAGAAAGTGAACACCATGTTTTTTACGTGGAAAACCCTAAAAAGGAAAAAAACCACGGGGCCATGCCCAGTTGAAATAATTCCACTAGTGTTTGTTTGATGTACAAAGACTGATTCATCTTACAAGTTGAGACATTCAGCTTACAATCAGCTTCTAACAAAGTTACAAAGTTTTGCAAAATTCTGTCGTTTCCCAAAAATCCGGTAGAGTTCTGGCGTATTCAGGCGACGGTAAGAGCTCCGACGGTGGTCGAGGAGGAGAGGATTCTCCCTTTCCCCTTTATCTTTTTCTTCCCTTCTTCTTCTCTCTCTTCACTTGAGTCCCCTTTGGAAAGAATGAGGGCTCTATTTATAGTTTTTCTGGAATGTCATAGCTCGTAAATAAGTGTGAGATCATGGTCAAATAAGGAGTGGTAGAATGGAAAGTCGATATTGAACCCTTAGATCATGCACCATTCGTTGGACATTTGGAGGCCTTAATGAGGTCGGAACTTGACGATCTTGGGCTTATTGGATTTGTCTCGCCGTCCATTCGATTCGAGTATAAGCTCGATAAAATTGGAGACCATTTGGTAACTCAAATTGGGGTTTGAACCTTCGAACAACGCTTCGGGTCCTTGATTTGGACCCATTTGGGCTCGGATTGGGTCGAATTTAGAGTCGTTGGGTTCATATTTCCGAGATGCTCAGTTTGACTGTAAGCTGGCTGAAATTGGAGATCAGGTGCTCCCGAATTTAATTTTTGAAGTTTTCTGATTGATTTTTACCTCAAGATTTGTGCCTGATCAGGATAATTTTTTAAGAATATATCAGTTGGCCCCCTATTTTTGGACGTTGTAGCTTCAAGAGTCCGAAAATATGCGTCACAAATTTTATAGAATTTTTCAGAGTGAGTTATAATTAATCTTATGTGTAGGAGCTTCGAATTGTTCTAAAAAAGTCGAAATCGAGTCCGGAACGTCGAAAAATGATCCCAGGGACCCCAAAAACGTCAGATTTGGTCTTTTCGGAGCAAAAAACGGGTCCGAAATGGACCGCCCGGCCGACTGCCGCCCCCGCTGGCGGCGCAGAACCGCGGACGCGCACGCATTCTTGGTGCCACGAGCCCACGCTTGGACTCATACGCGCCCACGTAGGGCTGTGCCCACGCCCGCACTGGGCCTCCTGTGCCCGCGGGAGTGGGCGCTTACCTCCTGCCTTGCCGTGCGTACTGTTTCGCAGCGCAGCGATCCACGTGGATTTGTAACCGCGCGGATCTGCGCCCTGCGAGTCGTGATTCGAGTGCCACGCACGCAGATTTTGGGTGGCAGTTCGCTGCCACTGCCTTAAGCAGGCCCCACCACGCAGAAAAAACTGATTTTTTGCTATTTATTTGTCCTAGAAATTCCCAAAAATTCCTAAAAAGCCAAAAAAAAAAATCAGAAAAATTTAAAACAATTAGAGAAATTCAAAAATGCTAAAAACTGCCTCTCCTCCTTTAAAGACTATAAATAGAACCCCAAGGCCTTTAGGAAAATTGCACATTCTCTTTTTCTCCCTTTGGCTCTCTGACAGTTGAGACTTCCACTATTTTCGAGTGGGAAATTTTCCCTACTCGACTTAGCACCCTCCTATTATGCAGAAGTTAGGGGATTTCTCCCTTTTTTCCCCTTTGGCTTTCTAACAGTTGAGGACTTCCTCTAATTTCGAGTGGGAAATTTCCCCTGCTCGAATTAGCGCCCCTCCTTTTGTGCAGAAGTTAGGGGATTTCTCCCTTTTCCCTCCTCTGGCTTTCTGATAGTTGAGGCCTTCCTCTAATTTTGAGTGGGAAATTTCCCCAGCTCGAATTAGCGCCCCTTCTCTTGTGCAGAAGTTAGGAGATTTCTCTCTTTTACCCCCCCTCTGGCTTTCTAACAGTTAAGGTCTTCCGCTAATTTCGAGTGGGAATTTTCCCCTGCTCGAATTAGCGCCCCTCATCTGGCGCAGAAGTTTAGGAGATTTTTTTTCCTCATTTTTTCTCCTTCTGACTTTTTGACAGTTGAGTCTTCCTACTGATTTCGAGTGGGAAATTCCCCCTGCTCGAATTAGCGCCCCTCCCATGGTATAGAAGTTTAGAGGATTTTTCTTTCTCATTTAGATTCACACCTTTCTTTAATAAGGAAGTTGAGATGGGTGATCGCGCCTCTACCAAAGATGCTTCTGCCAAAAAAGATCGTCCTACTGCCCGTTCTGAGGGTTTGAAGAAGATTCCCAGGGCGACTAAGGCTGATGATGTTATCTCCACAATCACTGAAGATTCTTTCATCTCTTTTAGGAAAAAAATTCCAATTTCCTAATGATCCGGTGATGAAGGTGCCGGCAAGATCTGCACGTGTTTTCTTCCCTCAACCGGGATACGTGATGGTGTATGAGTTCAGTTTGCGAGCGGGGTTGCGGTTTTCGCCACCTCCTGAATTGATCGATATTCTGACGGTTTACGGATTAAGTTTGTCTCAATTTTTCTATCAGGAAATGTCGGTCGTAGTTGGCCTAATTGCATTTTTCAGAGATCGGGGAGTGGTGTTGTCCCCAGATTTCCTATCTTGGATGGGGCGTATCTATACTGACGCGCAGGGTCGTATCTCCTTCAGATCCAAGTGGCTGGATATTCTTACCAGGGATCCGTCTAAAGACTGGATCAACTACTTGTTTTATGTACAGAATGATTGAGGCCTCCAAGAGAAATGGGGAAAGTTGAAGGAGTTATCTGTTGCGGATATGTTTTCATGATTTATGATTTTGATGATACCAAACTCTTCTATTTTTATACAACAGGCTTATTTAATAACATTTCAGGTCCACACGATCAGACTGCAATTTGGAATCAGCTCAAGATTAGGTAGGTCTGAGTTAGTTTGTACACTTTTTCTTTCTTGAGTCTATTGTATTTGGTGTGGCTCCAGATGCTTTGTAACTTGGAATAATTTCTGATTATTCCCTAGAGTTTACTATTTTTGGTAACATCGTCCAGGACCATATTTATATCGGCCTGGACGATCTGTTCAAAAGTAGAAACCCTAATTAGGGCATCCTCATTAAAGCAGCAGTCATTATGTAAATCACATCATCCTGGATAATTTTGTATTGGCCAGGATGATAGGCTCAAAACAGAAAGAATTTGCCGTCAGATCTATTTAAGAATTACTTATTTTTGGACATCGTCCAGGTGGATTGTCCAGGACTATAAAATATCATCCAGGATGATCCAGAATAATTTTTTCAAAATTTCTCTAGAATTTAAGGATAGCATTTATGGCTTGATTGCACAATCAAATCATCCTGGACGATCGCCAGATCATCCTGGCCGATATGCTGGATGATTGGACATCGGATAGCTCTTTTTTAGGGTGATGTTCAGGACTATATTCCACAATTTATACTGATCGTCCAGGATGTTTTCTTATCGTCATGAAAGATAAGAACAAATTTCTTCTGATCGTCTCAAATCGTCCCGGCTGATTGGGCTTAAATTACACTGATCGTTCAGGACGATATTAGTATCATCCTGGACGATAATGTCGGCAACTTGTATTAATGAGCTCATTTTGAGATCTTCTATTTAAGCTATGACATGACACTTTGTAAGTGTCTTTGGCATTCATTGTAGCTTCGTTCTTTTGGGGGTAACTTGAAGAGAGAGCTTGAAAGGGAGTGAGGAACGGGTGAAGTCTGAGAGAGGGAGAAGATCCTGTGAGGGGGGACTCAAGGGAGTGTCGAGGGGGATTCCACACGGTTGCTCCGGCAGGCTTGCACCTTAATACCATCGAATTCAAGGCTTGTCTTGAGGGAAGTTCACCAAAGAAGAAGATCTCTTTGGTGTTAAAGAATCCGGCGACTCCGCCACACTGGGGAAGGTGGAAGGGATTTTGTAAGGGCTTCTCCGCCTAGCTAAGGGGGCTAAAGGAGAGACACTTAGTTTAGTGCAATACTTGGAGAGTGCCTCCAAGGAGTGGACGTAGGTCAAGGTTTAACCGAACCGCTATAAATATGGCGTGTTCTTTCCTTTATTTCTTCCGCATTTAATTTCCACACTTTGGTTTTTATCATGGTGATATTGGTTTTGGTTTGTGTTTTGATTTAAAGATTTTTCTTTTCCAATTCACCTCTCTCTTTATTAGCCTTGGGCTAGTTCATAGGGCCTAACATCCCTAACAAACCTTCAAGTGGCATCAGAGCGGGATTCATAAAATCGAGTTTTTGAAAACTTTTGAATTTTCGATCCATGGCTAATTTTAGTTATCGTAATTTTGCGGAAGGTTTTTCAATCACCAAACCACTTTTATTTGAAAATATTACTTTTTATAATGGTTAAAAGCCTTATTTGTGTGTTTGTGTTGTGTTTTATTTTTAGTTATTTTCTTTTTTTTATTATTTCAATTTTATTTTATGTTTTTGTCATTGTTTATTCTTTGATTTTTTTTTCTTGTTTCATGAAAATTTTTTCTCTGATCAACACACACGATCACTTTTCCAAATAATGAAAAATCTACCTCCAGTATTTTTCTTGAATTCTTATGAAAGTTGTGGTTGATTTCTCTAAAACAGTCAGAGGAAGGGAACTCATGATTTTGTTTCTCTTTCTCTCTTCTTAAAGAGATTATTTTACTTTTGATTCAAAATCTTCATCATATTTTAAATTGGATTTTAAAACTGATTTCTTTCATCTCCCTACATTTTTTCTATCACATAGGAATCTTTTGCTGTTGCAAATTCAGGCCCATGAACTATATTTTGATGATTGGCAAACACTCTTACTTGTCTTGGACTGCCTTTTACTATTAACTTTTCAGGAATCAATGTTTGGATGGAAAAATGAAGCCAGCTCAAGAATGGGTAGATTAGGATTGAGTCAGTATGTAATTCTATTTTTCTCTTTTTGAGTCAATTGTAATCTTTGGTGCGACTGATGCAAAGTAACCCTACACACACACTTGAGAGACTTAGAATTTCTATTTTTGCTCATATCGGCCATGACGATATTTACATCGTCCTAGACGATCGGGCTTAAAACAAAAAATCTAATCAGGGGTTCATAATTAAGGCAGCCGTCATTAGCCAATCGGCCTGGACGATACTTGTATCGGCCGTGACGATTGGCTCAAAACAGAAAGAGATTGCTGCCATAAATAATTAAGGTATTCTATAGTTTTGGTAATCGGCCAGGATGATCTTAGATCGGCCTGGATGATATTCACAATTATACCTTAATTGATCAGACAATCAAGGAAGTAATTAAGGATGATTGATATGATCACATCATCCTGGACGATATATTCAAAAACCCTTAGTTACTCCTGAATGATAAATATCGGCCAGCTTGAATTCAGGGCGATGCTCAGGAAGATTTTCCTCTGATTTGAACTGATCGGTCGGGACGATCGTGATATCGTCCTGGATGATCAAACCAATTTTTCAATCATCCAGTTTACATTCAGGGCGAAGCTCTGGCCGATCTTCTGAGATTTTTACTGATCGGCAAGGATGATGTCCATATCGTCCTGGACGATATAGTCGGTAACTTGCAATTAATAAGCTCATTTGAAGCTCTTCTATTTAAGAGTTTTAGTTCAACATTTTTTAACATCCTTGGCTGCTGTCTTGACCTAAGAAAACCTAAAGGGGAAAGGGAGAGAGGGAGAGAGAGAGAGAGAGAAGATCTTCTGAGGGGGAGCTTGTGAGGAGATTCACAAGGGGTTGCTCCAAGCATTATTCCACTTCTTCTTCCCTAGAGTCTCTTGTCTTTGGAAGGATTGTGAGAGGTAAGTTTTAGCAAGTGATCGAGGTTCTCTACCTACTTTAGGAGGAAGCAAAAGGAGGAAGGTTCTCTACCTTGCCAGGTGTAGCAAAAAGAGGTGTTTGTAATAGATTCTCCGCCTAGCTGTGGGGGCTAAAGGAGAGTCACGATTGTAGTGCAATACTCGGAGGGCGCCTCCGGGGAGTGGACGTAGGTCGAGTTGACTGAACCACTACAAATCCTTGTGTTTTTTATTTTTACTGCTTCCGCATTTAATTTCTTCCGCACTAGTTTTTGTGGTGTTTTGGTTTGTGAAATTTGTTGAGCTTTGCTTAAAGTTTTTAAATACCAATTCATCCCCCCTCTTGGTTAGCCTCGGGCCAGTTCTATAGGGCTTAACATCCCTAACGAACTCTCATTTGCAAGATTGTTGAATCCACCTTAAAATTTTCTTAATCAAGTTGTTCGTATTGTCAATAATTTCGGTTTATTTTAGTTTTGAAAATATAAGAAAGAAAGCATAAAATAATAAAAAAAGTGGCCAATGTTGCCAAAACCAAAAGATGCGCAATGACGCTAAATTGAAAAAAAATACACAAAGTGTATTAAAAATCAAAAGATGTTCAAAAAGCCATTCAAGTGATAAAGTGCATAAATTGAGCCCACAAAAAAAAAAACATGCTTATTTTTTTCTTATACTACTAAAAGCTTAAGAAAATTCTTGATATGTTCAAAACTTATGCTTGAAAATCTTGGTTCCTGATTCAGCAATTCGTGCATTGATATTCTATTATATATGTTTTATGAAAGAGTTTTGGAAAATTAATGTTTCTTTTTCCCATTTATTCCTTGATTTGGATATTGGATTAAAAAGTTTTTTGAGCCTTTAAAAGAACTTGAGTTTGGATTATCAAAATATGAATTTCTAATCTTTTCTGGGCTATGCGTTGTCAGTCCAATTTTACTAAGTTTTTTATTAAAACCAAGAGGTAACTTTCTCATTTTAAGAATATTTATTTTTCACTAGATCAGGGAACATTTTTGTCTTTCGGTCATTTTTTTTTTTTGGTTCGTGCCTCCTTTCTTTTTGATAATGTCAAAGGGGGAGACCGTATTATTGATTTTTTGTACTATTATCATATTTGTATATTTTGTTCAAAGTTTTAAAAAATAACAAAAATATTTTTATCTCCCCTATTTTTAAAGTGTTATTCTAGTGAGGAGGAGATTAGGAGAAAATATCCCTTTTTAAAATTCAAATTAAAATGTTTGTCATCATAAAAAAGGGGGAGATTGTTGCGGATCTGTTTTCATGATTTATGATTTTGATGATAGCAAACACTTCTATTTCTCTACGATGGCCTTATTTACTAATATTTCATGTCCGCATGATGAGACTGTAATTTGGAACCAGTTCAGGATTGGGTAGACTAGGTCTGAGTCAGTTTGTACACTTTTTCCTTTCTTGAGTCTATTGTAGTTGGTGTGGCTCCTGATGCTTTGTAACTTGTAAGATTTTCTGACTGTTCCCCAGAGTTTACTGTTTTTGGTAACATCATCTGGGACGATATTTAAATCGGCCTGGACGATTTGTTCAAAAGCAAAAACCCTAATTAGGGCATCCTCATTAAAGAAGTCATCATTATGCAAATCATATCATCTTGGATGATTTTGTATCGGCCAAGACTATAAGCTCAGAACAGAAAAGATCTGTCGCTAGATCTATTTAGGAAATACTTATTTTTGGACATCGTCCAGGTGGATCGTCCAGGACTAAGAAATATCATCCAGCATGATCCAGGATAATTTTTTCAAAATTTCTCTGGAATTTAAGGAAAGCAATTATGACTTGATTGCACGATCAAATAGTCCTGGACGATCGCCAGATCATCCTAGCCGATATGCTGGACGATTACACCGGATAGCTCTTTTTCAGGGCGATGTTAAGGACGATATTCCACAATTTATACTGATAGTCCAGGACGATATATTATCGTCCTTGACGATAAGAACAAATGCCTTATGATCGTTTCAAATCGTCCCGGCTGATTGGGCTTAAATTGCACTGATCGTATAGGACGATACTAGTATCATCCTGGATGATAATGTCGGCAACTTGTATTAATGGGCTCATTTTGAGATCTTATATTTAAGCTATGACATGACACTTTATAAGTGTCTTTGGCAATCATTGTAGCTTCATTCTTTTGGGGGTAACTTGAAGAAAGAGCTTGAAAGGGAGTAAGGAACGGGTGAAGTCTGAGAGATGGAGAATATCCTGTGAGGAGGGACTCAAGGGAGTGTGTAGGGGGATTCGACACGGTTTCTCCAGCAGGCTTGCACCTTAATACCGTTGGATTCAAGGCTTATCTTGAGGGAAGTTCACCAATGAAGAAGATCTCTTTGGTGTCAAAGGACCTGGTGACTCCGCCGCACCGGAGAAGGTGGAAGTGATTTTGTAAGGGCTACTCCGCCTAGCTGTGGGGGCTAAAAGAGAGACACTTAGTTTAGTGAAATACTTGGAGGGTGCCTCTAAGGAGTGGATGTAGGTCATGGTTTGACCGAACCACTATAAATCTGGTGTGTTCTTTCCTTTATTACTTCCGCATTTAATTTATGCACTTTGATTTTTATTATGGTGATATTTATTTTAGTTTCTATTTTGATTTAAAGATTCTTCTTTTCCAATTCACCTCTCTCTTTATTAGCCTTGGGCTAGTTCATAGGGCCTAATATCCCTAACAAACCTTCATTATCTATCCCCCTTCACATCGGAGCGGAATACTTATTAAGGACACTGAAGCTTCCTAATATTGATGCCCTCCGTTATGAGATGCGTTGCTTGAGTAGATGCATAAATGAAGAATATTTATTCAAGGTGGGACTATCCACTCATGCAGGGAGGTCGCACGCACAGATGTTGAAGAAATCCTTGAAAGTTCTGGGAATCTAAAAAAGTCAAACCAAGCGACCTAAAGGCGAGGGAGATTTACAGGCGCCTAAGAAGAAGATGTGAGATGAAGTTTTGGCAGTTGCTGGATATACATTTCAGAAGGTATTTTGAAACATAAGTGCATTGATCGTCGACGAGATGAGGAGTTAGTGAGTTCACCCTCTCTCCATTTCCCTTGTATTTGCATACACATTTTTAGGGATATACTTTTTACTTGTTGATTCTTTTTTGAACAGTTCCTTGAGGTGAAAAAAATCTTGAATGACTGGAATGATGAATGTGAAGGTCAAATACATTTAGGGGGAATACAAGAAGAAATACAATGGCAGAGTGAAGGAGATGGATACGGTGAAGGATCAACTTGAACAATGCAGAATAGAATTGGCGAACAAGATCGCTTCAGCTTCTTCCCAGAATGAGAGGATGGATCATTTGCATATACAGTTGGTGGAGGCAGAGGCAACAAACAACCAACAACTAAAAAATATGCAAATCCTTTAGGCTGAGAATAAAAAGCTTCTGAATAAGTTGTCGAAGAAGGTAGCTCAACTGTCACCGTCTGCAGCCATAGAAGAGTTCAAAAAATCTTACGCCTTTAAGATAATTATCGATGATCAAGTTTAGGAAGTTTGCGATCATTTTTATGATGTAGAGGTGAAGGCTTTAGAAGCAGAGCTTATGGAAGATGACTTCATTAAAGGCTTCATGAAGGGCGTTCATCTAGTGCAATGTAAGAATGAAGGGGAGATAGAGGGGTTGACTCCGAGCCAGGCTTCTAGTGATCCTTCTCCAGACTCTGACGGTGAAAAATTGGAGAGTGATTTGAAGAAGATTTTCGCTTTGGAGGAAGACGATGATGACTTTGAGATCCTAAAAAAAATTTTCCTGATGCTTTCTGTATTACTTTTATTTTATTTGTGGTGATTGTATGCGTGTTTCTATTGTTCGTCTGTTTGTATGATATTTTCAAATGATGTATTTGAAGTTTGTGAGTTTTTATTTATATATAAAAGATGTTTCTCTTTTTCATAAATGTATGAGATTGACTCAAATATTTTGGGAGTCTCTTTTGAATAGCACGAATATGAGAGATATCTTTCTTGGATATCCTGGACTATCCAAGGTTATTAATCAAAGCATTTGCTTGATGATTTTAATCTGTATGGAAGAGGTCGGACCAGATCCCCCTGGGATTTGTCGCCTTGTGATTGAGATACAACGTTAGTTGTGTATTTCTCGAATCATAGGAAAAAGTTCGAGGAAAGGAGATAGTAGAGCGACAAAGTGAACACCACATTACTGCATTACATAAAACAGTATGACAACTCCCTAGTAAACTTAGGGATATGAAAAAAGTATTCTTTTACAATCAACATACAAAGAGTGTACAAAAAACTTAAAAAATACAAAGCCTAGCTACAGAGCAAGATAAACACTACGAATGACATCACACCAAATATATAGTAGCATCAACTTCTACTGATATTACTTACGAAGGTTTCCCACATTCCAAGTTCGGGGTAGCATTTTTCCGTTGGCGTCTTTCAATTTGAAGTTCCAAGCCTGACCATAGCTGCCACCAAGTAAGGACCTTCCCATAGAGGGGAGAGCTTATTGCATTGAGGGATTTTTCCAGCAGCTTCGATGCTTCGCAGAACTAAGTCCCCAACAAAAATAGTTTGAGGTTTCATTCTTCGATTGTAGTGACGAGCGACCCGCTGGTGGTATGTAGCGGTCCTGAGTGAGACTTCATCTCTTGCCTTGGGGAGGAGGTCTAGATTTGTCCTGAGTTTCTCCTCATTTTTACTGAAGTCAAAAGTCTGAACTCTGTTGCTTGGGACTCCAATATCCACTGGTATGACTGCTTCTGTACCGAAATAGAGGTTAAATGGTGTCTCTCCTGTAGGAGTCCTGGCTGTGGTACGGTAAGCCCAGAGGACATTTGTGACTTCTTCAACCCATTGCCCCCCAGCCTTACCTAGGCGTGTCTTCAGCCCTTTCAGAATTGTTCGATTTGTAACCTCTGTTTGTCCATTTTCTTGAGGATGGGCGACAGCCGTGTGGAAGAGTTGAATGTGAAAATCTTTATAGAAAGATGTAAAGATTTTTTCAGTAAACTGAGTTTTGTTGTCGGTGATGACCTTTGCTGGAATATCGAAGCGATAAATTATATTCTTCCATAAGAATTGTTTGGCATTTGCTTCGGAAAAATTACCTAAGAGTTCTGCCTCCACCCACTTTGTGAAGTAATCTATGGCCATGATGATGAATTTTTGTTGTCCTGTGGCTATAGGGAAGGGTCCCATTATGTCAATTTCCCACTCGGCAAAAGGCCAGGGGCTTTGAAGTGTGCAAGTTCCAGAGCTGGAGTATGGGTGAGATTGGAGTGCAATTGATAGTTTTCATATTTTCGTGTAAACTCAAGTGTGTCCTATTTCATTGTAGGCCAATAGAATATCTGCCTCATGATTTTATAAGCCAAAGCTCTTCCTCCCATATGCTCACCACATACTCCTGAATGAATTTCCTAGAGTGCATAATCAGCTTCTGAAGGTGGGAGGCACTTCAGATATGGTCCGGTGAAAGTACGCTTATACAACTTACCACTAATGATGGTGAAATTTGCTGCTCGCTTTCGAAGTCTCATTACTGCCATGGGTTCTTCAGGCAGTACCCCATCTTGTAAAAAAGATAAGATGTGATGGATCTAAGACACCTTCCTTATTTCATCGATCGATTGTATGACCCATAGACCCTGAATACTTAGAAAATGGATCTCCTTGACGCACTTTCTGCTATAGATGTCTCCCGTCGTTGATGTTGCAAGTTTTGAGAGAGCATCTGCTCTTGCATTTTTCTCTCGGAGAACATGTACGATATGATATTCTCTTATTCAAGCTAAAAATAGTTTCACAATACTGCAATATTGGGCCAGTTGCGGATTGTGGATATCAAATTCTCCCTCCACCAGAGAAGTGACTAGTTGGGAATCTGTGTAGACTACTAGGTTTTGCACCTCATAATCAACTACTAGTCTTAATCCAACGATAAGGGCTTCGTATTCTGCCATGTTGTTTGTTGCCGGAAACTTGAGTCGGATCCCATACTCAAGAGTAGTTTTTTTTGTGGGGAAATCAACAGAATTCTAGCCCCAGCGCCAGAACTTCCAGAAGATCCATCAATATACAACGTCCAACATGGAGAAGAAGATAAAGTACCTGGTTGAATATCGGATACTTGGATGATGCATTCAACCACGAAATCTATAAGTGCTTGAGATTTGATATAGCGTCTAGGCAAGTAGTGAATGTCAAATTCTCCCAGTTCTACAGACCACTTGACGTGTCTGGCTGATGCTTCTAATTTTTGCAGAATATTTTTCAGCGGCAGATTCATATAGACCCTAATTGAGTGGGCTTGAAAGTAAGGGCGTAGCTTTCTGGCAGAATAAACTAACGCCAATGCTGTCTTATCTTCTAAGGAATAATGCCCCTCAGTTTGATATAGGATTTTACTGACATAGTAGATGGGGCATTGTGCAGCATTTTCTTCTCGTACCAAGACTGAACTGATGGCTTGGGCCGAAATAGCTATGTATAAATACAAATTCTCTCCAGGCGTTGGTTTAGAAAGTGGCGGGGAAGCCAAATACTTTTGTAACTATTCAAAGGCTTCTTGGCATTCATCTGTCCATTGAAAACCGGAGTTGCGAGCGCCTCTGAGCACTTTTAAGAAAGGAAGATACTTGTCTCCCGAGCATGCCAGGAAACGTGACAATGCTGCAATCCTCCCATTCAGCTTTTGGACATCCTTCATGCTCTAAGGTGGCACCATATCTCTTAACGCCTTAATCTTTTCAGGATTGGCTTCAATCCCTCTATGGGTTACCATAAAACCTAGAAATTTTCTAGAAGCAACTCTGAAGGCGCATTTGGCAGGGTTGAGGCGCATATTGTAACGTCTCAACAAATGGAAGCATTGCTCCAAGTCAGAGACATGCTGAGATTTTTCGAGACTTTTCACCAACATATATCCACGTACACTTCCATATTACGCCCAATAAGGGTTTTGAAAACCTTATTAATGAAGCGTTGATAAGTTGCTCTAGAATTTTTGAGCCTGAAGGGCATCACCCGGTAACAATACAATCATCTGTCTATTTGAAATGCTGTCGCTTCTTCATCAGTCGGATTCATCTTGATTTGGTTGTAACCGGAGCAGGCGTCCATGAAACTCAACATCTGATGTCCTGAGATGGTATCGACTAACTGGTCGATACGAGGAAGAGGAAAGCTATCTTTTGGGTAGGCTTTGTTGAGATCTGTATAGTCTATGCACATTCTCCATGCTCTGCTCCCCTTTCGAACCATGTTGCTAGCCAGGTGGGATAGTGCACCTCTCGAATGAATCCGGCCTCTAAGAGTTTGTCCACTTCTTGTTCGATCGCCTGCTGACGATCTGGTGCAAAATTCAGTTTCTTTTGGATGATTGGTTAGCTCGCCGGATTGACCTTAAGGGAGTGTACAATTATTTCAGGGTCAATCCCGGGTATATCCGCCGGGCTCCATGCAAAAACATCCTGATTTTCTCGTAGAAAATCTATGAATTTTTTCTTTTCGTCTTCTGAGAGAAGTGACCCAATTTGCACCGTCTTTAAAGGATGTTCTTCAGAGATAGACACAGTGATGAGTTCTTCTACTGGAGAAGCTCTTTGAGGTATGTCTTCATTCCGGAGATCAAAATTCTCAATATTTAGAGTATAACTCGGGTGTGATTTGACCTGCTTGAGATAGCAGGTTTGTGTTGTTTGTTGATCTCCGCATACCACACTAACTCCTGTCGGAGTATAAAACTTTAGTTTAAGATGTGGGATAGAGGTGACAATCCCAAAAATTGATTGGAGTGGCCTCCCAATAATAACGTTGTAAGCTGATTTAGATTTTACAACGATGAACAAGACAGAGTGTGTAGACTGCCAGGGAAATTCTCCACGTACAACTGGGAGAGTGATTATCCCTTCTACTCGCACAGGTCGATTATTAAATCCATACAAAGGACCTGCCAAAGGTTGAAGCTTTTCTCTGGCGAGACCCAAATTGAAGAAGGTAGAGTAGAACATGATATCTACAAAGCTACCGTTATCCACGAGAATTCTCTTAACATTGTGACACAGGATCACCTATTCCCGCATTAATAACAAGCAGGTCCTGATGAGGGATTTTTACTCCTTCTAAGTCAGAATCATCAAAGGTGATGGAGTGATCTACACGAGCCTTTTTCGGAGTTGGGATTTTGTCTACAGCCAAGAAGACTTTAATCGGATAGTAAAGGACCTCCGACGATTATCTCGATCTCACCAACTGCTACTCAATTATTCATTTGCGGCCTCTATTGATGATTTTTCCCCCCAGTGGGGCGAGTTTCCTCTTGGACAGAAGAATCCCGAATAAACTGTTGAAGATAACCCTGGAGGATAAGCCTTTCAATCTCCTCCTTTAGTTGTCTACAGGCTTCGGTAGTGTGGCCGTGACTTTGATGAAAATGGCAGTATTGATCCTGATTTCCTGTATTCGGCTTCAAAGGATGTGTCCATTTCACTGTATCTTGATCCTGAACAGCCATTAACACATTTGCTCGAGACATGTTGAGAGGAGTGTACACTTTCTCATATCGAGGTTCTCGTCGTGGCAATGGAGGTCTGGGAGGCAGATTGTTTGTTCCTTGCTTCTTTTGTTGTGTGGATGAATTTTCCACTCTATGTGCAATCTTGCGCTTCCCGCTGGTTTGCTCAAATTATTTCTTATGGGCATTTATAGCCTTGTTCGCCGAGATTTGATCTTCTACCCGATGAATTAAATCGGCATATGAAGGAACACTATCGTGCATAAGTGCCGAATAGAAGGGGCGAAGGCGAAGGCCTCCAAGGAAGACTCCTCTCAATAGTTCAGGATCTACTCCTGGGATTTGTCGAGCTTCAGTGGAGAATAGCTGAAAATATTTCATTAATGATTCTCCCTCATTTTGGCGGATCCCTGAGAGGTGAGACGAATCCTTGGCAATTCTTCGGTTGGCTATGAACTTCTCGACAAAGGCCTTGGCTAATTTCACAAATGTGGGGATTGTTTTGGACGGAAGCGAATAGAACCACGTTCGAGCCTGCCCTTTTAGGGCGGCGGGAAAGACTTGGCAGAGAAGGGCGTCTGAGGCTTACTAAATGTGCATGATGGTTCTATAGTGGTCGATGTGCTCATATGGGTCATATGTTCCGTCGTAAGACTCGATGCTGGGCATTTTAAATCTAGTTGGAATGGGATGCTGTAGTATGGCCTTGGTTAGAGGTGATGATTCCTGAAAGTCTCTCTATCAGAGAGTTTTCCTCGCATCCCCTTGGGGGAATTCTTCCCTTACCAACTTTCGTAGTTCGTGACACAGGGCGTCGTGAGGGAGCTCCGCAACGTGCCCTACGGGAAACCCCGTCATTACCAGCGGATAATATCCGTCGCTCATACAAGATTTCCGACGGAATTATAGGTTTCCGGCGCACTTTCCAGTGGAATTCCTTGCGTTGATAAAAGTCTTCCGGCGCATAATATGCATCGGAAACCTTTCCGGCGCACTTTCCGACGCATTATCGGCGCAAAAAATGATGGCAGCCGTCGACATTTCGACCGCTGAATCCAGCGCCATATGCGCCGGTAATTTGCATCGTATGGTTGATAATTACCGGCGGATAAAACGCCATTTATACACCATAAATAACCTACGAGATGTTTACGGCACAAAATATGCTTCGGAAATCTCTAGTGGGACGACGCCGGAACGTACGACGGTAATTTCCGGCGTACGATAAGACGCTGGTTAGATCGATGCAATGCAAAATATGCGTCGGAAATATTTGGTCAAAGCATGCACATACATGCAATGTGTTTAAACACAACATATGTAGATCCTCTTTACTCTCTCTATAAGTGTCCATAATAGACACTTATTCTCAAAAAATGTATAGCTTCCATAATAAACACTTATTCTAAATTTGATTAAGCATTCCAATGGCTAGTACTACCTTCCCACTACCTAAATCAACACTTGGAGATATCAAGACCCTAAATCTTGGAAATGTATGGTAAGAACATCCATGGCTAAAGCAAAAAGAATACAATAGGGTACATCCAAATGTATGGTAATAACATCCATGGCTAAAGCAAAAAGGAATTCATGGCTAAAGCAAAAAAGATATGTTCTTAAACCTAATCTATGTGATCCAACTGAAATAGGAAAAATTTTGTCAAAAGAAACGAAAAAACAAAACCTTCCGTCGGCGAAGATGAACGACCGTCAGCGGTGAAGCGACCACAAAAGCTATGAGACTCGTCGGCAAAAGCCTCTGATCGTCGGCAACGGCGATCTACAGGCGAGCGACGGAGATCTACGGGCAAGCGACGGAGGGCGACGGCGATCTAAGGGCGAGGTGAGAGAACGGAAGGAAAGAAGTGACGGGCCAGAGGGGTTTGGTTTCGGAAAATAGGGTTTTCTCCGGCGGATTGGACGCCGTAGATTTTTTCGCCGCAACATGCGCCGGTTTTGTTTCGTTGAGTTTACATACCCTGGCGCAATATCCGCCGGAAATGGCGCCGGTGATTTTCCGCCGTAAAGTGCGACGGAAATAGTGAGATATTGGTTTATTCTGACGCATATGCCCGCGCAAATATCGCCGGAACTTTTCCGACGTCGTTTGCGCCGGAAAGTCCGCCGTAGATTTTTCGGCGCAATAATGCGCCGTTACCTGTGCCGTGCTTACCGGCGCAAAAATATCCGCCGAAAATTTCGACAGTAATCGCGTGTTTTCCCGTAGTGGTGTCATTGGTCAGAGTCTTCTGTAGATCCGGGAGAGTGCGAAGTTGCCGAGTTGAGGGCGGAGGATGTGTAGAACTTGCTGTATCGGCATATTCATTATCCTGTCGGGAATGAGGAAATCTTCTAGGGAGATGAACTTCTGGTTGAGGATGTTCGAATTAGACATCTTCAGCTTGTGGTGGATCTTGAGGGAGAAAAACTTCCTCCCGTTGTGCTAATGCCGGCTGTCGATTCTGTCGCAGGAGTTGAAGAATCTCGTTCTGAGATTCTTCCATCTTCCTGATTCTTTCTTCTAAAGAAGGTCCGAAGGTCCCTTCTCCGGCAGCATTCTGCCCCCCACGATGAAAAGAGGTAATCATTGGGCGTCTGTGATTTGCAGACAGATTTCTGGATTGGTGGGAGTTGGAGCGGGAAGCTCCAATGATGCGACTGCTACGCCTGTTGACCATTGTAGCAATACTTGAAGTTGTGGGATAGCCGTTTCCCACAGACGACGCCAAACTGTTGCAGGCTAAAATATACGCGGCAGTAGAGAAATATAAATTTGCGTCTGAGCGTTGTATGAATATTTAACCCACAAATAAAAAAGAAAGTGAATACCAGGATTTTTACGTGGAAAACTCGAAAGAGGGAAAAAACCACGGGGCCACGCTCAGTTGAAATAATTCCACTAGTGTTTGTTTGAAGTACAAAGACCGATTCGTCTCACAAGTTGAGACAATCGGTTTACAATCAGCTTCTAAAAAAATTACAAAGTTCTAAAAAATCCCGCCGTTTCCTTAAAATCCGGAAGAGTTTCGGCGTATTCAGGCGACGGGAAGAGCTCCAGTGGTGGTCGAGGAGGAGAGGATTCTCCCTTTCCCCTTTCTCTTCTTCTTCCCTTCTTCTTCTCTCTCTTCACTTGAGTCCCCTTTGTGAAGAATGAGGGCTCTATTTATAGTTTTTATGGAATGGCATAGCTCATAAATAGGTGTGAGATCAAGGGCGAATAGGGAGTGGTGGAATGGACGGCCGATATTGAACCCTTTGATCGTGCACTGCTCGTTGGACATTTGGAGGCCTTAATGATGTCAGAATTCGGCAATCTTGGGCTCGTTCGATTCGTCTCGCCGAGCCGTTCGATTCGAGTATATGCTCGTTAAAACAGAGACCGTTTGGTAACTCAAATTGTGGTTTGAACCTTCCAACAGCGCTTTGGGTCCTTGATTTGGACCCATTTGGGCTCGGATTGGGTTGAATTTGGTGTCGTTAGGTTCGTATTTCCGAGACGCTTAGTTTGACTGTAAGCTCGCTGAAATCGGAGTTTAGGTGCTCCCGGATTTAATTTTTGAAGTTTCCGGGTTTATTTTTGCCTCGAGATTCGTGCCCGATCAAGATAATTTTTTAAGAATATATCAAGGATAAGTCGCCTGTTTAACGGGACTTAATGACTTTCACGAGTTATAATTTTTTTTTGTGACTGTTAATCCCTTAATTAAATCTTAAACAGTGTTTAGTTAAAAAAACCTACGATACATTTTTATTGCCAGACTTCTTGAGAAGCAAATTTGTGAAGCTCCAAACTATATTTTTATCATATTTAAAACTTACAAAACATGTAGAGAAAATATTTGAATGCTCTTACCATTTCTCTTGTTTATGCCTTCATTAATCACCCAAAATACAAGCAGCACTTCCCTTTCTTCTTGGCCGAATGGAATAAGAAGATCCCAGCAGCCTTCTTACTTTTCCTTCCTGGTTCAAGCAGCTGTAGTTGAACTGCTGTGGACGAGAAAACCAGCCAGCTGCCCTCCTTGCTTGGTCGAACTAATATGATCTCGAGAGCAGCAGCTTTTTTGTCCTATTAAGTGCTTCAATTGAAAGGAAGGGCAAAGGAGTACAGAATGGCCCCTCCATTGGGAGAGATTGTGCAGATACCGGATGGGAAAAATTATTCGATTTTGTCTCTTGAACATTAAAAGCACAGCTCATAAAGATAAATCGGACAATTCTCCCCATCCGATATCTGCACAAAATAATTCATCCTCTATTGGACGGCTAAGATGGAGTTTGCTTACTGAAAACGCCAAAAAAATATGCTGTGGCTTTGATGCCTTTTTCTACTGACGTAATTATAGAGACATCTTAAACGTTGGATTAAAAAAAAGAAAAAGAAAATTTGATTAATTTGGAGAGAGATGAAAAGATCGGGATGATTTGATTTATATTTAAGCTCAATTTGAAATTAATTTGAATAGGGTATCATATTATTTTTTTATTTAATTTACATGGGTATATATATAGCTCTCTCTTTTTCACATATATCAAATGGTTTTCGATTCGAGCACGAATAAACTCATTTGATCAGTCTTGAAGAGCTGGCTACAATGGTGTTATCCGTTTCGCAAGACAAGATCCTGGTGCAAAATTGCGTAGGAGATTAATATGTGCATGAAAGAGTTCAAATGCATGAATTCACATAGAATACTCATCAAATAGGTATAGACTTGATCACATATATTTTTAAAATACAAAAATGATAATATATGATCAAAAGAAATAAATTCTAAAGTCGACGACGAATCAATGTAAAATGTGTGGCTTGTCCCTTCATTAGACCCAATGGTGCCATACGTAGGAAGGCCTTAAAAATATGCAAGAAGGTCATGCAAGCGATCTATGTCAAAAATGATTTCAACACTATTCATCAACGCTTTGCTTCTCCCTCAAATATAAATAAAGCTCGAGTTCCATCAACTATCTTTTTTAAGTCTTTATAACCAATCTTCCCCTATATGTGGTTCTACTGTACTTTTGGAAGGCGACTTTAACCTATGAAATAGCTATAAATACATATCTCACTTATTCTCTCTAATAGTAGACATTCTATTATGAGCTTCTCCCATCAACTGAGCCACTAAACTAACTATGACATGAGATATGAACTCGTGGCTCTTACTTTATATTAACAAAGCTTGTTAGAGCTCTGCCTATCAATGCTATGTGGTTCTTGAGAACTCATACAATTCAGTCACACTACTCTCACCAATATGATTATATGAAATGAGTTCTCATGTGTGAAACACATGTATATAAGGAAGAAAAGAAATAAATATATAACATAAATTAACAATAATTTATATTTAATTTATAAATTTAACTGTGAATAAAATCTATTTATTTTTACCACAAAATTTTATCAATATATAACTACTATATTAGTATTAGATGGTTTATTTTTTATTTAAATAATTTTAAGGTTCAACCCCGATCATACTATTGAACCTTGAGCCTTTTGAGCCTGTCCTTTTTTCGGTTTGATGTCCTGTCAGATTATGACAACCATGATTTTAACTACTGAAACCATCAATAAGCTCCGTTGAGCATTACTTCACATCTCTTATGAATGACTTGTAAACAAATTGTGAAGCCCACCTGGCATGGTGGTTTGGTTTTTTATCTCCAACCAAAAGGCCTGGAGTTTAAAGCCTACCACATTAAGGTATATGTATAAGTTTGTGATTAAATTTGTTGAATGTATCGAAAAATAGAAGGAAATAATTTATTGAAATAAATTAATTATTTGATCCATTGTTATATATAAAATTTTTATTTTTTGATTTTCTTTTAATTATTAATTTTTATTAATTAAATAAAACTCATATTATTGAAGCATCATAAGAAAATTCACTTGATTAAGCATAAATCTATATCAATTATTTGAATTGAAAACTTGCTTAATAAAACTCGGGATCAACTGAACTAAAATTTTACAACATTCATATCATCCAATTCATAGCATATCCTCCAATGTTGAATCATGTTGTCCTTCTAGAAAAAAATGCAATGTCTCTTCTTTTAGAAAGAACAACCAATTGGCTACCACTCCAAATTGTTCTTCATTTAAAAAATGATGTTGATTCAACTTGCTAAATATATTTCAAGAAATGTCTTAACAAAAATATAGCATAACTAATATATTTTCTTAAAAAAAAAAGGTAAAAGAGAAAAATACATATTTGAAAAAAAAATGCTACTATATATCACCCAAAAAAATACATATCAAATATTTAAAATAAACTTATAATTCAAAAATATTCGTGTTACATGGTCCCTTGAATTATTAACATATCTAATTTATTAAAGTGATGGTGTGAACCATATTGAAGGGGGCCAGTTAGGCTGTGAATCAAAGTCAAAAAAATATTTGAAGCAATCATTATGAAGATCAAAAAGACCAACATCACGGGTAACTTCATCTTGTGTCATGAAGTCCGTATGATCAACAAAGAATATGCAGTTTGGTTTAATTCCAAGAGCTGCTGTATGTTGTATGGAAAATGTTTGGTTATAACCAATAAACAAAGAGCAATCCCCCATGTCCTTGATGGATATCCATTGAGAGGAAGAACAAGAAGAAGCATTAACAGCCGGAACAAACTTAAAAACAGAGATACTGGTTGTCTAAAGCATAATTACAAACTTCATGATACCAAAATGATTTGATTCGACTTCAAATGAGCCAAAACCAAGCATCTAAAGCATAATTACAAACTTCATTACATTAATTTGAGGGTCAACTGATCTCCAAAATTTGAATGCTTAGAGCTAAAATAGCATTTTGATAAGAAAAATCCAACATGCCCATGATCACATCATTTGAAGGTCATTAAAGTGCTTAAATATTGAAAGAATAGTATATACTCAAATAAATAAATAAAAATTATAGCATGGATTGTTTTAAAATTTTGACTAAAATTAACAATGCAACATTTAAAATTTATAAATACAATATGTTTCTCCATAGTTTGGAGATCATAAGGACTTTTCAGCTTTACATATCATCCAATTGATAGCATATCCTCCAAAGCTCTAAAATGTGAAATGTGTATTAATGAACTTTACATATTTCATTTCTGTGAAATGCTCAACTAGGAAATAGGAAAGGCGTTAATTAAATGGAGTTAATGAGGGTTGGGAAGGCGAAAAGGTAAAAACTATAGGAATGGGAAAAGCTTTAGTTAAATGGAGTTAATGAGGATTGCAAAGGGGAAAAGGTTGAGGGAATACAAAAGGCAAGGGGGAAGGCTTGCCGGCAAAGGAAAATTAGTAAGGAGCTTTGGTCGTGTGTTGGGAAGAGGGAGGGAGACTCGGTTGGCGGTGTGGATGGGAAGGAAAGGGGCCTATTAGCTGTTTAAAGGGTAGGAAGGCTTGATGGTTGCTTGGGAAGGGATGGAATGTTTGGTTGGATGTTTGGAAGGATTGGAGTGCTTGATGGGCAGTTTGGAATGATTGGAGAGCTCAGTGGGCAGTTTGGAAGGAGGATGGGGGTGAGGAGGATATAGGATAAAGGCAAGAATGATGATTGTTGAGTGTTGCTTTACCCTATTATTAGGGACTTCACTCTTCTCTCAAGAAGAATCAAACACACACATAACTCAGAAAACTTGAAATTTCATTCACAATAAATAGAGTTGGAATCAATTGTGCAATCGTTGGATATAGATAGCCTATCTCAAGTGGACCTGACCAAAGATAGTAGAAATGAAATAAACATTTGTAGTTAATATTCAATTGTTGGTTTGTAGCTTAAAAATGGCCAACAACCATTATCTATAAATAGAATATGATGCATATTAGAATTGTTTCTATAAATAGGTTTATGATAAATTCTAAATTTAAAAGTTTTAAAATAAGCATTTTGATTTTCATAATTTAAATTAAATGTTATTCATGTCTTAAAATTTTAAATTTAATTTTATATTAAATTTTATCTTTTATTACATACATTTGTTAGGAGATCAAAAGAGACTAATTGTGTAAAAAAATTACAACTTTACATATCCTCCAATTGATAGCAGAACCTTCAAAGCTCTAAAACATGATGAATCATGTTTTCCTTCTAGAAAAAATGCAATGTCTCTCCTTTTAGAAAGTACAACCATTTGGCTACCAACTCCAAATTGTTCTTCATTTGAAAAATGATGTTGATTCAACTTGCTAACTAGATTTCACAAAATGTCTTAACAATAATCTAGCATAACTAATATATTTTCTTAAAAAATAGAATGGTGAAAGAGAAAAAAATACATATTTAAGTAAAAAAATGCTACTACATATTACCAAAAAAATGCATATCCAATATTTAAAATAAACTTATAATTCAAAAATATTCCTGTTACACACTTCTTGAAATATTAACATATCCAATTTAAAGTGATGGTGTGAACCATATTGAAGGGGGTCAGTTAGGCTGTATGTCAGAGTCAAGAAAATATTGGAAGCAATCATTATGAAGATAAAAAAGTCCAGCATCACGAGTAACATCATCTTGTGACATGATGTCCACATGATCAGCAAAGTATATGCAGTTTGGTCTAATTCCAAGAGTTACTGTATGATGTAATGAAAATGTTTGGTTATAACCTATAAACAAAGAGCAATCCCCAAGTCTTTGATGGAGATCCACTGAGAGGAAGAACAAGAAGAAGCATTAACAGCCGGCACAAACTTAAAGATAGAGATATTGGTTGTCTTCTTTGTATAACTTTAATCAACCTCCATACCACTGATCTCCCTCTTAATTTTTAGAAGAGTTCCTGACAAAAATGCAATATAGTTCCTGCAAGAAGAGTCGGTGGTGTACGGATCTTGTATTGCTTGGCAAACCAATTTAATATTTTTTCCATCAAGGTCAAATGCCAATACTGCTGAGAAATGTGTGATTGCATTGAACATTCGCTCTTATTCATGAAAGTAAACATCTTCAAAATAGTCAATGTGGTAAGGAGGTAGTTGTGGGTCGAGAACCTAAGTATGGTCACCGAGCGTTGCCAAATATAGCAATTTTAAAAAGTCGTAAATAATAATAATTATACCGAATGGGTTACTAGAGGAAAGGACAATCTTCTAGAAATATAGATCATAGAAACTTTCTGCATCAATGGTAGAGAATGGATGCTTTTCATCATAAAAACACTCGATATGGCCATCGAGGTCATATTCAGGTTTGATCCTTTGCCATTGATCTTCGAGGATAGTGAAGAGGGATGGGAGTGATATTTCAACTTTTGTTAGAAGGTTGAAGAGGCGAGGTTGCAAATCTGTTTGGTCAAGGGTCACGAGTCATCCATCCTTGGAGCCATAGCAGCGATGGCCAAAGATGTGGTTACTAATGTAGGAGAAGTGGCGATTGCAGCCGATGTCGCCTTCTCTTTTTTGATTGTAAGATCGCAGAAGGTAAGTGTGTCATAGGACTCTCCGACATTATTGGGAAGAAGCAACCATGGGGATGGAGTACATTGAATTCTAAAGAGTACATTGTTGGAAAGAGCAAAATTCCATGATGTGTATGTGGTAGAGAATCAGAGGAAGTCTACAATGGGCAAGTTCGATGAGATGTAAGGGAGGATATATATGGGGAGATCAGACCATGCCATAATATTATATCTTATGCGACAGAAAGGGAGAAAAGGAGTGGCAAGCCTTCTTGCACTGCAATGCTTAAAAAAAAAATAAATAGACTTGGAATCAAATGTGTAATATTTGGAGATATATAGCCTGGCTCTCGAGTGGATCTGGCCAAAGATAGTGGGAATAACAAAGATTGTGGGAATAAAATAAGCATTTGTTGTTAATATTCAACTGCGTTTGTGGCTAAAGAAAATGGCCAACTACCATTATCTATAAATAGAATATGATGCATATTAGAATTGTTTCTTTAAATAGGTTTATGATAAATTTTAAATTTAAAAGTTTTAAAATAAACATTTCGATTTTCATAATTTAAATTAAATGTTGCTCATGTCTTAAAATTTAATAAACTATTTTGTATTAAAATTGATCTTTTATTCCGTATAGTTTATTAGATGATCTAAAGATACTATTTGCATAAAAAATTAACATCATTTCAAAAGATCATGAATCAATTATTCTTAAATATATAAATTTAAATTAAGTTAAATTAATAAAAAAATAGGCTAAGGTGCTCCTCACTAGAAATTATTCATTATAATTAATATTTTCATAATTAAGCTAGAAAGAATTATTCTAAGCAAATGAATTTATATTTTATGTTACATCTTATATGTAATCATAAAAATATTAATATTTATATAGTAAATAATATATATATATATATCTTATAAAAGTGGCTTGAGTTTCCATCCATAGAGAACAGGGTCGGGGAAGGATTCATTCATTGAAGAAGTGTTGGGGACAGGAAAACTCTATTCTGAATGAGGTCATTCTGGTGTAAGAGCCGGATGCCGAGGAAGAGGAAGAATGTGATTTAGATGCATCTAATGAGGTCGGAGGTGGATGTAGGAACTTGGTGATGGGTATTGGTGATCCAAGGACAAAGGATGGATTGTCTGGCATTCTATATACTGAATACTTGCAAGATAAAATCTTCGATGGGATTCTGTACGCCTTCTGCTTCGTTAGAATTAAATGTTTTGGAGATTCTATGAGATCTAAGAGGAAGAAGATGAAAGCTTCTAGCTGATTATGTTGAATGACTTGAATCTTTTGATTGCTTTATTCATTGATGGAATCCATATTTGTGGAATTGTGAATTGTGAATAGAACATTTAATGAACTTTACATGTTTAATTTATGTGAACTGTGTTTTTAATATGTTTATCTTTGTAATTTGATGTGGAATATAGATTTTGATAATGATTTACATTCAATGAACTTTCCTTTTTTTTTCTTCTATTTTTACATTATTATACTATTTTAAAATCAGCATGAACATGAATGATTATTTTTAAAGATGAATGTAAAGATCAAATTTAGCAAGTAAAATACAACACAAACATGAATTATTCTTGCAAGCAAAATATACTAAATACACATGATTGATTGAACCCCTTATTATCTTCCATTTTATCATCAACATAATTTGGCCAATCCAGGGATGGGGATGGTGGCTACTCCATACTCAAAATTCATCATACTTAATTCATGCTTCACATAATTTTTTTTTTATTTCTTACTTGGATTCGGAAGCACAATTTTTTTTGTTAAAACCCACAGCGAGACTTTTGTTACCTTAAAAAAAGAGGTATATGTCCTTAGAGGATCAGAAGCTCTCTAAAACAATATCATTTAAAGTAAACACTAGCGAGCATAAGATCCTATATATTATAATAAAAAAAAACCAAGAGATAGCGACAGACCCAAAAACCAAAACCAAGCAAAGCAGCAACCCAATCAACAACATCAACAACCAATATAGGAAAATAGCCTATTACCAAAGAAAGTTCCAGCTACTTTCCGACGGACTAATTTCTGACGGATTTTTCGGTGGATTTTCGACACATTATAATGAAATATTTCCAACTTTTTTGCAGATTTTTTGACAGACTTTCCGGCAGATTTTCGACTGATTTGTTACAGGCAGACTTTCTGACAGATTTTCCGAAGCATTTTCATAATTTCTGAAAAAATATTTTTTTTATTTAAATAATTAATAATTTATAGCTCATTTTAATTAATTATTAATTTAATAATTTATTTTAATTACTTATTAGCTTAATAGCTTATTTTAATTAATTATTATTTTA
The DNA here is from genome assembly GCA_016618105.1 of Dendrobium huoshanense. NCBI lineage: Eukaryota > Viridiplantae > Streptophyta > Magnoliopsida > Asparagales > Orchidaceae > Dendrobium > Dendrobium huoshanense. The sequence continues at coordinate 51,819,941 of CM028356.1, read as the reverse complement.
ATAACTTATATTAATTAAAAAAATAAAATAAGTTGTTAAATTACTAATTAATTATATATTGATTTAATAACTTATTTTAGTTAATTAATAATTTAATGTCTTATTTATTAACTTTGATATATATTTTTTTATTTATTTTAAATTTTAATACTACTAAAAATATTGAAATATAAATAAATAACTAATTTATGCATTTTGCACTGCAGCAAAGTGGAAGGCTCCATAAGGTTATTCCAACAGGTTGGGGGTTCGAATCTAGGCAGGGATGCGCGGGCGGGTTTGGGCCAGCAGACATGCTGGCGGGCACGGGTTGGGAAATTTTTTAAAGTAAGTATGATTAAAAATTTAATTAAATGATTAAGCATCGTAAAAAAAAAAATTAAAACTAGGCAAAGTCTTCCGTTTAACGGTCGACTTAGTGCTAACTTCAGCGATGCGATTTCCAGGTCATCCAGTCGATACTGTAGCAAGTCACCCATTAAACGGGCGACTTGCTATAGTAACATAACACTAAATGTATTTTTTAATTATTTATTTCCCGGTAGTTTATATAATTAACATTTCACATCTCTTTTATTTGAGATCTTGCAGTAGTTTAAATGACTCTACAGATGATTGTGTTCTCATCTAAGTTGGCAAAAATGATGTAACAGATAAAATAATTAAGATTCGGTACTGCAAAAAAAAATGACTTGTATATAATTTGCTAACTCTACTGCTATGCTAGTTTATGTAATTATTACTTCACACCCCTTTTCCCTTTAAATTTACATCATATAAAGCAAAAAAATTTCAAGCCATCGCATGGACGTCTAAGTAAAAATTTCACGCCACAACATATATAACCTACATTTATTTTAAACTAGCAATTTTTTATCCAAGTAGTAGTAGAATTTGTTTTAATTAGTTTATTTGCCGGCAGTTTTTTTGAAGTAATCTAATTAAAAAAATAAAAATATATTTTTATTAATTGTTACTATAGCAAGTCGCCCGTTTAATGGGCGACTTGCTACAATATCAACCAGATGATCTGGCAAGCATATCGCTGAGTCAGCACTAAGTCGCCCATTAAACGAGCGACTTTGCCTAGTTTTAAACTTTTTTTAACGATACTTAATCACATAATTAAATTTTTAATCATACTTAATTTTGAAATTTTCCCGCGCGGGTTCAGGCTGACTGCAGCTCACTCGAGCAGTTTTGGGTTGGCGAATGTGGCTTCGGGCTGGCGGGAGCCATGGGTTCGGGCTGGCGAGAGGCGCGGGTTTGGGCTGGTGGTAGTGGGTTCAGAATCAGGCTAGCGGGAGCGGATGGCAAGAGGCGGGTTCAGGCCTACATTTTTAGTTTTTTTTTTAATTTTTTTATTCCGGTGTAATTTTTTCTATCAAATAGCTGCTGGACAATTTTCTGGCGGCCAAATTCAGCTGGAAAAATTTTTCAGCGATTTTTTTTTGCCGGAATTTTTTCCAGACGCTCAATTTACCGGTGAAAACATTTTCCCCAAAAATCTATCAGAAAACCATTAAATCCACCGGAAAAGCAATCTCGGTTTTTTTTTCCACCAACTTCATTTAGCAATACAATTCCTAAAATCATCATCTTCGATACGAACCACATTCAAACTAAAGAAAGCTCTAAAATCATCCCTAGGCTCAACTTTAACTTCCCCATCACCCCGGCTAGAGGAGAAACACTAATCCGCCAATCAGAATGATCTACGCAAGACTCCTATGAATTTAAGGCTAAATGAACAATCAAAGATTCCTTAGAGATAAGATAGATTGGAACATCAATTAACATCCACGTTTTTTATCTACATTGGCAATCAAAGGCCGCACACCCAAATCAATCAATGGAGAGTCACCTGAAAGCATCACCAATCCTCTAGAGGAAGCATTCAAATCAACCATGTTTACATCACACAAATCTACATTTACATCATCTAAGTTCTCAATAAAAAGAACATTATCCTTAGATGCTTTGTCAAAAGAAGCAGGGGAACCTGTAGCAAGTTCATGATCACATGCAGAAGTTAAAGACAAGTTATTTCCATCCACATTATTAATACCCTCACAATCCCCTTGGACAGAGTAAGGAAATTCTAATAAAGGGGAAGCACAATGAAAATGAGAAAAGTTAAGCACATGAACCAAAACATCTTTGATAACCATCTCATCAATAATATAACCAAGATTCTCAACATGGAACCAACAAAATGCATACCAGTCAAAAACATAAGGATGGTTGAAACAACATGCACATCAGAATGCCCCGAATCACAAATAGGATGATGCAAATGCTCATATTCCAAATTATCAACATTATTTTACAATGTTAAGTGAATACTAACAACTGGGGAAAAGAAGTTGCAGTAGTAATATTAGTGATAACATGATGGGCATTAGTGTCATTCCCCTTAGAATTAACACATGGTTTAGGAGGAGCCCTTTCTAAGTGGGGTTGAAAAATACAATAGTTAGTTTTATAATGCCCCAAAGACTTGCAGTGATCAAAAAATGAAGGAAAATCTTCCATAACAACCTATTAAATGTAACCTAAATTATTAGGACTAATCCTAAAAACCTCAAGATAACATTTGGAGATATCCTGTTCGACAAGAACTCTAGCAACAGATTATGGTAAACCAACGGTAGTGGCATTATCAATTTTTAGAGGACGACCAAAAAGTGAACCCAAGTCATGGAGAATATAGGAGGAGAATAGATGAGGATTAAGATTTTGGAATGAAACCTAAAAAGGAATGATCAGAGATTTCATAGTAATATCAAAAAATGGCAACCACTTAAAAAATTCCACGTTGCTATTGGAAACGAAATAAGAACCATGAGCAAATACTCTACTATAATCCATATCATTAACCAGCTTGATTAAAACATGCCTTGGATCAAACATAGTGATAGAGCATTCACATACCGATCAATTTTGGGTTAAAGAAAAACTTACGAATCGACTCAAGAGGAGTTGCGAGATTCAGAAATTTACCAACCAACTTGTAAAACCCCTAAGAATTTCATTTTTTTTAGTGCAGTTAGTCTGTACGAACTGACCTTAGTACGTCCCACCATCCTATATGGTTATTACGTACGAACTACCTGTACAAACTAAGTAAAGTGCAGGTTCATCCGTACGAACCTGAGTTCGTCAAGGATGAATTTTTTCCCGAGAGCATCGTCTAGGGACGAAATCTATCATCGTTTGTACGATCTGTGTCCAGAGAGTTTCATCCCGGAACAAATGGGAAACATCGTCTAGACGAACGAGTTCATTAAATGGATGATTTGAGATATTTTTGAAGAGAGAGAAAGCTGGAGAGAGAAAGAGAAGGAAAGAGTAAAGGAAAGCTTCGTTTCGGAGGCTGCAGAGCGATTTTCGTCCGATGACACAGTTAGAAGAATTATTTGTTTCATAGTAAGAAATCCAAATCCTATTTTTGATTTCGTATTTTTGTATTTTTCTGCTCAGTTTTGTGTTTCCGTTACCGAAATTCTTGCATATCTTTATATTAACGAAACTTTTATTGCGTAACTTTTGGTATGTTATAGAAATGATGATTTTGCATGATTTGAGTATTTTCTGGAAAGTTTTCACCGGGTATTTTGAATTATGCAGGATTTTATTTGAATAGAAAATTATCTGGATGTTGAAAAATATTGATTTAGTATAAGTAAAGTTTTGAAACGTTGTTTTACACAATTTCTAGTAATTTGATAATTTTTTGGAATTGTGCATTTTACAACGACTTCTGTCTACTATATGATATTTTTAAGGGGTTTTCTAAATTGAGCTAAATCATGTTTTACGGTTATAATGTATTGATGAGATGCTGATGAATGTGGTAATATGATTGAAATTGTTGTTATATTACAGTGATAATGCTGTATGTGTGAATGATAAGTAAAGACTGGTTAAATCGTTGGTTGGAGACTGATTGACCTGTATAGGATGGTGGGACGATGGACTTTCCTTTAAATATAGTTTGGTGTTATCCTTTACTGATCACATAATTACTGATGGAAGTTATAAGAAGATGATTACTATGTCGACGGGCAAAGAGTGATGACTCTTTTTACTGAGCCAACGGATATAAGATATAAGATACTGATACTAATACAAGACTGAAAAACACCGTAATAGCCAGGGCTTTTACTTGTTGAGTATGTTGTGAGTATGATTACTGATTACTGATTACTAAAATACATGTGTTCAATCATTGTTCTTATCGTTATTGTACGGATTTATCGTTACTGTATGGATTTACTATTAATGCATGATTTTACCATTATAGCATTACTATTCAAGTCACTGGATTGTTACTGATACTGATACAGACACTTATACTACTTATTCACTATACTGACATTATGCACGTGATATACTGTGTAAGTGACATGTGATTCACTTAGCACGTGATATTGGATAACTGAATTGCAAGTGTACATCTTGATATGAGTCTACGACATTGATTGATTCCAACTATTTCAAATGATGTTATAATTTTATTTCATTGATTTTATTTCAACAGTCACGAATGATAATATTGATTTGACATTTTATACCGACTGATATTATTTTTGTTGAGTCTAGTAATTAGGTTATTATGCCTAAGTTAATGTCCCAAGGCTACCATGAGGGGGGTGAATTGGTAGTTTAAAAATTTTAAACCCTCTTTGAAGATTAAGTTGAACCGAAATGAAAATTTTTCTTTTTAAAGTTTTTCTAGAAAATATTTTTCAACCACAGAGTTGTTAACAATTAAAATAAAATGCGGAAACAAAAAACTGTAAATGACACCAGATTTATAGTGGTTTGGTCTATAACTAGACCTACATCCACTCCTCAGAGGCACCCTCTGAGTATTACACTAAAACCAATAGTGACTCTCCTTTTGCACCCACAACAAGGCGGAGAAGCCTTTACAACACACTCTTTTCACCACGACCCAGTGCGGCAGAGAACCATCGTCCTTTTACACAATCCCAGTGCTGGCAGAGAACCGTCGGCAGAGAACCGTCGTCTTTTACACAATCCCTAATGTTGGCAGAGAACCGTCATCCTTTTACACAATCCCCAGTGTTGGCAGAGAACCGTCCGTCCTTTCACACTCTCCTAGTGTGGGCAAAGAACCCTACGGCTGTTCACACTCTCCAAGTGTAGGCAGAGAACCCTTCGGCTATTCACACTCTCCAAGTGTCGGCAGAGAACCGGATCTCCTTGACTGATCTTCTCACAATAATCTAGAAGGAAGAAGGAAAAGAGTGAAGTAATCCAAATTCACAAGTAGAGACTCTTACCTTTGAAATCCAAGTGAAGCCTTCTCGCTCCAGTGGTAGGAATCCTCCCTTGAATGCTCTCTTCCACTCTCTCCTTGGCTATTCTCTCAAGAGGCACGAAGATCAAATGACAAAAAGATAGGGTGGCAGTCTAATTTGGACTATTTATATAAAAGATAAGAAAAACCGCCCAAAAACTGCAAGTTTTCAATTCTGTACGCAGTGGATCGTCCTGTACGATCGTGGATCATCCTGGACGATTTTACTTAAACGATCTGAAACGACCCTATTTGAATATGTGATGAAATGTCTTCGTACAGCTGATCGTCCTGTACGAATTTAGGTTCGTCCAGTACGAACCGTTATTATAAGGTCAGTTCTAGAAACTGCTGAAAACTGTTCTAAGTCGGTTAATCGTTTGGACGAAAATATGTTCGTCTGGACGAAATTTTTACAGAGAACCGATCATCCTGGATGATTATTGACTTCGTCTGGACGAAAATTATCCAGAGGACCAATCGCCATGGACGATAATTTATTTTTGTCAGGACAAAAATTTTCCAGAGACCCGATTGTCCTGGACAATTTTTAATTTCGTATGGACGAAATTTTTCCAGAGGACCAGTCGCCACGGACGATAATAAAATTCGTCTGGACGAAACTTTTACAGTGAACCAATCGTCCTGGACGATAATTAATTTCGTCCTGGACGAATAGAACTTAGAAAAAAAATTTTCAAGCAAGTTCCTATTCGTTCCATGTGCTCTATAGGAGATAACTGTCTGATCGTCCCGTACGATCGGATATCGTCCTGTACGATCAGTATAAATTTTTTATGATCTCCTTATTTGTGTGTATATTTTTATTCACTCAATTACAATCACTCCCTTTCAAATTTAATTCAAAGAAAAATACAAGTTTCAAATTAACAAAGTATCTCATGTTGAATTTGATCTGAAGTTTTCATAGTCTGGAGTCTAATTTTCCTGAAATATTAGTACACACAAGAGCAAATACAAATCTTCTAAAATTGTTAGGAGATAACTACACATTTGAATAATAATATTTGGAATCATCAAAACTATACAAGTTGCAAAAATGTAAAGCATTCAAATAGCAACTATTCTAACAATCTCCTCCTTTTTTATGATGGCAAAACAATTATTGTTTGTATGGTTTCAACAAATCTCCTATCTCCTAAACTCCCCCTGAATTGATGAATACATGAAAATAAGGAGGCATTTTGAAGCAAAGAACAATATTTTTGTTTTTCAAAAATTTTTAACACAAACAATTATAAAAGCAAAATGCAAACAGAATAATCAAAACAAAACAAATCAATACCAACACAATAATTTCTCCCCCTTTTTGACAACAACAAAAAATGAAGAAGAAATAGACGAGAAATGTAAGTAATTATATGAAATTCATTTGAAAATTTAATCTAAATGGTGATTGACATAAGGTATGCAATTTTAAACTAAAAATATTAGGTCAATCATAGAAATTCATAAAATTTAAGAAGTGATATAACATTGTACGTAAGAAGAATTTTTCAAAACATGATTCAATTTAGACATTCGAATATAGAAAATCATTACAAGAGAGATGTAAAAAAAAATTTTATATTTCAAAGTTCAAAGGAATATAAATGAACATAAGATCAATTTGAATTAAGAGATTGAAAGAATTTGGAAAGAAGAGAATTACCACATGTGGCGCTTTGCGCATCTTTTTCAAAAAATTTTTGGGGCACATTTTTGTGCATTTTTTTTTGTTGGGCTTTATTTTGTGCCTATTTTTTTCACATTGCAAATCTTTGTGCATTCCTTTTGATTTTTGTACTTTTTGTACAATTTTCAAGAGTAATTGAGACCAATTCTATTCCCAAATCAATAATCTAAAATTTCAAATATTTCTAAGTACATAAATATCACTTGAGCATAGAAATACAAAATAAGAAAACATCTAAATTGTAATAATAATATTAACTTTTATGCAGTCTTAATGAATAGACATGAATTTAAAAGTTCTAATTACAACAAGTTATAAATAACTTTTAAATTTAGAAAGACTAGATTTTCTAATATAGATAATCTCAAATTACAATCTAATTTAAGCACTATGAAGATTAAATAATACTAATAAAATTCATAAAAATTAACCACATTCCAAAAACAAATCAAATTTGAAATAAGTACAACATCCATTGATATTAATGAAAGGATTACACATTTCATAATATCTAAAAACAAGTAAGAAAATACACTGAACTTAAAAGAAAAAACAAACATAAAAACAAACACATAACATAAAAACTGACGCAACAAATATCTCTACTATTCTGGAGGAGGAGGAGGACGAATGCCGCCAAAAAGGTTGAAGTAGGAGATCATCAACATTACATTGGTATTAATTTCATGTACTTCATCTCTAATGTTACCAATGTCTTGTTGCTGCTGCTTAAGTTGAGCATCAAATTGATCAAACATTTGATCAACGTGAGTCTCTAATCTATTAAATCTTTCAATCAGATTCTGATAATCTGACTGAGGTGCAGAAGTTTGCTCTCCTTCTTCTGAAGCACTGGCATGTGCTTTTCCTTTTTCCTCCTTGAAAAGAAATCTGAAGGAAGCATCATTATAGTATACTGGCTCTTCGTATTCATCATCAGGATGCACTAAGTTGTATTTCTTTTCCAAAATGTATGTGACTAAGTGTCCTAATGAGATGTTCCTTTTTCTCTTCTGTTCTGCATGTCCTATTTCTGAAAGCCCATAGATATGATCTATGATAAGTTGGGCTTCGTTAATAGGATGACATTCTATAATCAAAAAGGTTAGAACAGAAAGGAGAGGGGTAATATTAATCCTATCACCAGCTTTAGGAATGATTGAAGATCGAAGGATATGCTGGATGATTCAGGCATTTTTGGTCATACCGGAGACTCTAGCGACATGATAGTCAAGACCATTTTCTCTAATTACCCTATTGACATGATACCATTTGAAAGAGGTTTCTGACATTAGGGTGTGAGCTCTATATCCCTCAGTTCTTAAGTTCAAAAAGGCACCAAGGTCGTGCTTGGTGATTTCAACTTTTTGCTTGAAGACATAAAAACTTATGGATGAGTGGTCTGAATTAAAACTCATGTTTGCTAGGAAATAGTGGTAGGTTTGCTTGTTGTAGAAGTGGACGAGAGAAAGTATGAAATGAAATTGGGTTGAGGCAAAAAGGTGCATTACCTTAAAATTTAACTCGCTTTGGATTAAAATGCGAGAGGGAGTTATTTTGGCGGATGCAAAATGAGGAAAGGATTCCTCATTCGCCTTAGACAGGAAGTTTTCTGAGGCATTCCTATTAGGTTTCTTTACCAACACCTTTTGTATCTTGCTTGAGGAGGCCATTGTCGATTTGAAGTAGAAAGGGATTGAAATAAGTTTGGAAGTGTGATTGTTAAGTTAGAAAGCCTTCATATTTAAAGAAAAACGATACGTTCGTCCTGAACGAAAACCTTCGTCCTGGACAAAAATCATCGTTCGTCTGGACAAAAATATTTCGTACAGACGATCAAATTCGTCCTAAATGTAACGGCTTTTCGTAATCAACACAAATTACGATGCGTCCCTTCATACAGGATTTTTGACTTGACCAATCGTACAGAAAAAATTATTTCGTACAGACGATCAAAAAGTAACTCGTTTTAATGTCTCTTGAAAACTGTCTCCTACAATGAACCGACATCTGTTCGTCTGGACGAACCAAAAATTCATACAGATGAAATCCATATTTAAAACTATCTTATCCACTCAACCGCTGCATTCAATCGTCCCGACGTTTGAGAAGAAAAAAAAATTTTCATCCTGGACGATCGTCAGATCGTACAGACGATCTAATTAAAAAACTGCTCTCAAAATGGTTAAAATTTCGCGCAAACTGTTCTTTCACACATCGTCCAGTACAAAACAAAAGTCGTCCCGGACAATTTCCTCCAATTTTTAAATTTTGATTTTTAATTTAAAAAAATCAAACTAAACATTCAAAAATACAGAAAATATAAAACAAAATCATAGACTTAAAAACAAATTCATTCAAAACACACAAAATTTCACAAAATCAAAAATAAAACAAAACAAATATCAATGTTGAAAAGACATTTTGTTTAGGCATTAAAATCAATAACACCAAGCCTTGTTCTTAAAGTACTGAAGGTATCAAAGGCTAAAGGTTTTGTAAAAATGTCTGCAAGTTGATTTTCAGTTGAAACATGTGTGAGTTCAATTTCTCCCTTGGATACATGATCCCTTTTGAAATGATGCCTTATATCAATGTGTTTGGTTCTAGAATGTTGAATAGGATTTTTGGAAATGCAAATAGCACTAGTATTGTCACAATAAATTGGAATAGTGCCTATAGTTAATCCTAAATCAATCAACTGTTATTTTAACCAAAGTACTTGTGCCATACAACTTCCTAATGCAATGTATTCTGCTTTTGCAGTAGATAGTGCCACTGAATTTTGTTTTCTACTAGACCATGAAACTAATGAATTTCCAATGAATTGACATGTTCCAGAAGTGCTTTTCCTATCCACTCTGTAGCCTGCAAAGTTAGAATCTGAGTAACCAATAATTTCAAATGAAGAGCTAAACTTAGGATACCAAATCCCTAAGTTTTGAGTTCCTAGTAAATATCTTAAAATCCTTTTCACTGCTGTCAAATGTGATTCTTTTGGATCTGATTGAAATCTAGCACATAAGCAAACACTGAACATAATATCTGGCCGGCTAGCAGTAAAGTAAAGTAAAGATCCAATTTTTCCTCTAAATTTCTTTTGATCAACAGATTTTCCCTTAAGGTCCTTATCCAACTGAATTGAGGAACTCATTGGTGTACTAACAGGTTTAGCATTGTCCATTTCATATTTTTTTGAGGATATCCTTAATATATTTAGTTTGACTAAGAAATGTACCTTCCTCAAGTTGCTTAATGCTAAATCCTAGAAAGTAATTTAAACCTCCCATTAAACTCATTTCAAATTCACTACTCATTGTTTTAGAAAAATCATCACAAAGATTTTTATTTGAAGATCCAAAGATGATGTCATCCACATAAATTTGAACAATAAGTATATCCTTTTCAATTTTTCTTAAAAAGAGAGTTGTATCCACACTTCCTTTTTCAAAAGATCTTTCAAGTAGGAAGGTGCTCAACCTCTCATACCAAGCCCTAGGTGCCTGTTTCAATCCATATAATGCCTTTTTTAACTTGAAAACATGATTTGAAAATTTAGAATTTTCAAAACCTGGAGGTTGTTCTACAAAAACATTTTCTTCAATAACCCCATTCAAAAAGGCACTTTTTACATCCATTTGAAACAATTTAAAACCTTTAAAACAGGCAAAGGCAAGGAAAACCCTAATTGCTTCAAGTCTAGCTACAGGGGCAAAAGTCTCCTCAAAATCAATTCCTTCAATTTAATTATACCCCTTAGCAACTAATCTAGCCTTATTTCTAATGACTACTCTTGAGTCATTCATTTTATTTTTGAAAACCCACTTGGTTCCAACAACACTTTGATCTTTTGGCCTTGTAGTTAATTCCCAAACTTTATTTCTTACAAATTGATTTAACTCTTCTTGCATGGCCAATATCCAAAATTCATCAGAAAGTGCTTGATCAATGTTAGTGGGTTCAATAGTTGAAATAAAGGCTGAATGATTGACTTCCTTGTTTAATCCACGCCTAGTTCTAACACCCTCACTTGGTTCACCTATAATTAATTCCTTTGGGTGGTTTTAATAAAATCTCAAATCTCTAGGCAAAGGGTTTTCTTTTTCCAAATTTTCTTCCACATTTTCTTCCAAATTTAATCTATCAATCTTTTGGGAGTTTTCTTCAATTTCTTCTTCAACAACATTTGGCTCTTCCAAATTTCCACTTTCATCAAATACAACATGTGTGGTTTCTTCAATGACTAAAGTTCTTTTGTTGAATACCCTATAAGATTTTCCAACACTTGAATATCCAACAAAAATTCCTTCATCTGATTTTGGATCAAATTTTCCTAAGGCAGATTTTCCATTATTATGTATGAACACCTTGCAACCAAATACATGCAAATGAGACAAATTAGGTGTTCTACCTTTTAGCAACTCATAGGGTGTTTTATTCAAATTTGATCTCACATTTACCCTATTCAGAACATAACATGCAGTGCTAACCGCCTCAGCCCAAAAATATCTAGGAAGTGAGTATTCTGCTAACATTGCTCGGGCGGCTTCTATTAATGTTCTATTTTTCCTTTCAACTAACCCATTTTATTGAGGGGTTCTAGGTGCAGAAAAATTGTGATCAATCCCCTTTTCTTTACAGAAATTTTCAAATCTTTCATTTTCAAATTCTCCTCCATGATCACTTTGTAAATAAATTATTTCACATCCTAGTTTTCTTTGAATCCAAGTTGAAAAATTTCTGAATTCCTCAAATGATTCACTCTTATGAAAAAGAAATCTAACCCAGGTGAATCTTGAGAAATCATCCACTATAACAAATCCGTATACTTTCCCTCCTAGACTTACAGTGCCTACAGGTCCAAAAAGATCCATGTGTAAAATTTCTAAAGGTTTACTGGTCCTAAGATCTTTATTGGACTTAAATGAGGACTTCACTTGTTTTCCTAATTGACATGCATCACAAAGGTGGTCCTTAGTAAAGTCTAGTTTAGGTATACCTCTCACTAAATTCTTTTGGGTAATTCTCCTAAGATTTTTCATACTAGAATGACAAAGTCTCCTATGCCAAAGCCATGATTCATCAGAAACAATTTTCAAAAAAAAGCAGTAGGAGATTGAATACAATTTAAATCTAGCATGTAGACATTGTTTACCCTTTTTCCATTTAAAACAATTTTCCCATTTAGGCTTATTATGCAGCTAGTAGGTAAAAATTTTACATTGTAGCCCTTATCACATAGCTGACTTATGCTTAACAGATTATGTTTTAAGCCTTCAACTAATAACACATTGTCTATGAAAAAGTTTTTCAAATTTCCAATCATACCTGATCCAACCACTTTCTTTGTGGTATTATCTCCAAGTGTAACCTTGCCTCCATTCCTGGCTTCCAGCGTTATGAATTGAGCAGTATCTCCAGTCATATGCTTTGAACATCCACTGTCCAGGTACCATATACTCTCACGAGGTCTTGTGTGAGAGTATTCCTGCAAAATTCTCAAATGTTAGACCTGGGAACCCAAACAAGTTTGGGTTCACCTTTATGAAATTTATAATCAGATGCATGTATGATATGTCTAGATTTATGCATCTTAGTTCTCCACACCAAATTAGTTTTCATCTTTAAAGTGCAGGTGTGAGATATATGTCCCAAAAATCCACAATTATTACATTTAACATTAGGAAAAATATTCCTATGTTTTCTTTCATATGATTGTCTTCTAAGGGATTTCATGAATTTAGGATAATATTTAGGATTTGTAAAATCTTCAAGTTTAGGGGGGTTCCTATTATCCTCGAGAGCTCTTATTGTGAGTTTGTAAAATGAATTCATATCTTCCAAGATTCGATTGGTATAATTGATTCTATATGTCTTGCTCTCAGATTCATCCTTAAAATTCTTAAATTCTTTTTCAAGTTCAGCATAGGATGATTTAAATTCTCAAAATTTTTATTCAAGTCATCATATTCATCAAGTAGTTTCATGTGGTTGTTATCTATTAAAGCATGATCTTTCCTAAGGATTTCGTGTTCCTTATTAAGCTGTTCCAATTCTAAACCTAAACTAGCATGCATCTTTTTCATTTTCCTATATGCATCATGCATGTGTTCAGAAACTTCAAACAATTCATCATAGGTTAAATCACATACCTCTTCTTGATCTGATTGTTCAACATTATCTGCCATCAAGCAAAGGTTGGTGACTTCTTCTTCTTTTTCAGTCTCAAATGAGTCTGAAGCTGAGTCTGCCCAGAAAGCTCTTTGAAACTTCTTCTTGCCCTTCTTTACCATTGGTTTCTCCTCTACCTTCTCCTTGCTAGGAGTGGCTTTGAGTTTTGGACAATCAGTCTTTATATGATCTGGTTTTTTGCATTCATAACAAATCACTTCATTAGAAACCTTGCCACTTCTGTTATACTTACCTCTATTCCATTGCTGGCGTCTCTTCTGCTTCCTCTTTAAAAAGCTTCTGAATTGTCTAATCATCAATGCTATATCATCTTCATCCTCAGGTTGTGAGTGTTCACTTTCTGACTCTTCCACATTTAGTGCAATATTCTTGTCCTTTCGTGGTTCACCTGCATCAATCTTTCTTTGACTTACTCCTTGCTCATAAGCAATGAGTGAACCAAGAAGATTGTCAATGGAATAAATGTTTAGATCTTTAGACTCTGTAATTGCAGTAATTTTAGCATCATAAGCAGTAGGTAAAAAATGAAGAATCTTATTGACCATTTCAGCATTAGTTAATTCCCTACCAAGTGCATGCAAAAAAGTGACAATTTGAGTGAATCTTATGTACATGTCTGAAATAGATTCATTAGGTTTCATGCGAAATAATTCATAGTCATGTAACAAGATATTGAGTCTTGATTGCTTAACCTCATTTGTCCCTTCATAAGTTATACAAAGTCTATCCCATATGTCCTTTCCGCTTTTGCAAGTGGAAACTCACATGTAGTCTTCAGATTTTAAAGCACAAAAGAAACTATTTAAACATTTGGCATTTAATTGTGCTAAGTGACGTTCTTCAATAGTCCAATCTGCATAGGGTGTTTCTACCCTAACTCCATCAACTAATCTAGTTGGTTTTGTGTAACCTTCCTGGACTAGCATCCACATGCGATAATCAAGTGACTGTAAGAAAGTAGACATGCGTGTTTTTCAAAAATCAAAAGGAATATTATCAAACAGTGGAGGTCTAGTGATAGAGTAACCCTCAGGTGTGTTTCGGTTTCCAAATGTAGCCATCTACATTAATCAAAAAGTAGTTCAAACTTATGATTTTGAAACGGAGCTCTGATACCACTTGTTGAGTCTAGTAATTAGGTTGTTATGCCTAAGTTAATGTCCCAAGGCTACCAAGAGGGGGGGGGGGGGGTGAATTGGTAGTTTAAAAATTTTAAACCCTCTTTGAAGATTAAGTTGAACCGAAATGAAAATTTTTCTTTTTAAAGTTTTTCTAGAAAATATTTTTCAACCACAGAGTTGTTAACAATTAAAATAAAATGCGGAAACAAAAAACTGTAAATGACACCAGATTTATAGTGGTTCGGTCTATAACCAGACCTACATCCACTCCTCAGAGGCACCCTCTGAGTATTGCACTAAAACCAATAGTGACTCTCCTTTTGCACCCACAGCAAGGCGGAGAAGCCTTTACAACACACTCTTTTCACCACTACCCGGTGCGGCAGAGAACCGTCATCCTTTTACACAATCCCCAATGCTGGCAGAGAGCCGTCGTCCTTTTACACAATCCCCAGTGCTGGCAGAGAACCATCGTTCTTTTACACAATCCCCAGTGTTGGCAGAGAACCGTCATCCTTTCACACAATCCCCAGTGTTGGCAGAGAACCGTCCGTCCTTTCACACTCTCCTAGTGTGGGTAGAGAACCCTACGGCTGTTCACACTCTCCAAGTGTAGGCAGAGAACCCATCGGCTGTTCACACTCTCTAAGTGTCGGTAGAGAACCGGATCTCTTTGACTGATCTTCTCACAAGAATCTAGAAGGAAGAAGGAAAAGAGTAAAGTAATCCAAATTCACAAGTAGAGACTCTTACCTTTGAAATCCAAGTGAAGCCTTCTCGCTCCAGTGGTAGGAATCCTCCCTTGAATGCTCTCTTCCACTCTCTCCTTAGCTATTCTCTCAAGAGGCACGAAGATCAAATGACAAAAAGATTGGGTGACAGACTAATTTGGACTATTTATATAAAAGACAAGAAAAACCGCCCAAAAACTGCAAGTTTTCAATTCTGTACGTAGTGGATCGTCCTGTACAATTGTGGATCATCCTGGATGATTTTACTTAAACGATATGAAACAACCCTATTTGAATATGTGTACGAAATGTCTTTGTACAGCTGATCGTCCTGTACGAATTTAGGTTCGTCCAGTACGAACCGTTATTACAAGGTCAGTTCTAGAAACTGCTGAAAACTGTTCTAAGTCGGTTAATCGTTTGGACGAAAATATGTTCGTCTGGACAAAATTTTTACAGAGAACCGATCGTCCTGGACGATTTTTGACTTCGTTTGGATAAAAATTTTCCAGAGGACCAATTGCCATGGACGATAATTTATTTTCGTCTAGATGAAAATTTTCCAGGGACCCGATCGTCCTGGACGATTTTTAATTTCGTCTGGATGAAATTTTTCCAGAGGACCAGTCGCCATGGACCTTAATAAAATTCGTCTGGACAAAAATTTTACAGTGAACCAATCGTCCTGGACGATAATTAATTTCATCCTGGACGAATAGGACTTAGAAAATTTTTTTTCAAGCAAGTTCCTATTCGTTCCATGTGCTCTATAGGAGATAACTGTCTGATCGTCCCGTATGATCGGATATCATCCCGTGCGATCAGTATAAAATTTTTATGATCTCCTTATGTGTGTGTGTGTATGTTTTTATTCACTCAATTACAATCACTCCCTTTCAAATTTAATTCAAAGAAAAATGCAAGTTTCAAATTAACAAAGTATCTCATGTTGAATTTGATCTGAAGTTTTCGTAGTCTGGAGTCTGATTTTCCTGAAATGTTAGTACACACAAGAGAAAATACAAATCTTCTAAAATTGTTAGGAGATAACTACACATTTGAACAATAATGTTTGGAATCATCAAAACTATACAAGTTGCAAAAATGTAAAGCATTCAAATAGCAACTATTCTAACAATTTTCCGATGAATTCTCTTTATACGATTGATATTATTGACTAATTTGATTGATATTACCGATATGAAGATTTCTTTAATGATAACTGAGATTTTAGATAAGAAGATTTGTCTACTGAATTGATTGGTGTTATTGATATGACTACTACTGTAGAGATTGGATGCACGTATTGATTCATTGAGCTTTACAAACTTTTATACTGTTTATTGATTCTTCTACTGATGATTATGGATTAACATGTTTCTGTATTAATTATTATTAATACATTGATTTCTGTTTCTGTACTGATTCCTATTTCTATATTGACTCAATGATCATGTGTAAGTGACTGATATTAATTTGACTGATTTACATGCATATTACTTTCGTACCGTATTTTGATTTTAGTTGTAGGTATTTGGTGACCTGCTGGGCTTTTTGAAGCTCAATATATGTGGTTAATATTTTAAGGTTAGGGCAAGGGAGCAGGAGATTGAGGAATCTTCAGGTTTTTTGTTCCTTTTTGTTATAGTTATTATTTTTGTACTCAGAACAGGATGGATTATATGTGATTAATGTGTAGATCTTGAGTATTGATGAAACTTCAAAAAGCCCAGCAACTACTGTAAGACAGAGGACTGTTGGAAGAATCTTCTGGCAGCATCTTTTGGCAGTTACAACGAGTGCATTCATTGTGGTCGACGACATGCTGGTCAGTGTTATTTATTGACGGGATAATGTTTTCGCTGTGGACAACAAGGACATAGAGTAGCAGATTGTCCTCAGAAAGGATTAGGAGGAAGAACTAATTCTGGAACATAACAGTCGGGACATACTGTAGGACAGAGAACTATTGGCTCAAGAGCATATAATGAAAGATCAACAAACAGGACGAATGATAGAGCTGTTAGTGATAATCAGAGGGAGATCGTTGCACCACGACCTACTGCACCTACTCCAGTGATGCCACGTGTATACACTTTACATATCAACAATGACCTTAAAGTTCTACTAGTAAGAAATTTATTTGACTGACTGATTGACATGATATATCATGCATAGTGAATGACATGTGATCGAATGAACTGCATGTGATAGAATGAATTGTATGACTGTGTATATATGATTTCTGACGAGAATTGATTTTGATTCAATTTAAATTGAGTTTTGATTTGACAAATTTATTTTATATTGATTTTACAATTTGAACCCATAAGGGAAAGTCGAGGACGACATTTTTCTTAAGGTGGGTAGATTATAAAATTCCTCTGAATTTCATTTTTTGAGTGCAGTTACTCTATACGAACTGACCTTAGTATGGGACGAACTGAAGAAAATTGTGAAAATCTGTATGGCTAGTACGTACGAACTGCCTGTACGAACTGAGTAAAGTGCAGGTTCGTCTGTATGAACCTGAGTTCGTCTAGGACGAATTTTTGCCCAAGAGCATCGTCTAGGGACGAAATCTATCATCGTCTATATGATCTGTGTCCAAAACGTTTCGACTCGGGATAAATGGGAAACATCGTCATGATGAACGAGTTCATTAAATGGATGATTTGAGATATTTTTGAAGAGAGAGAAAGATGGAGAGAGAGAGAAAAGGAAAGAGAAGAGGAAAGCTTGGTTTCGGAGGCCGTGGAGCGATTTTTGTCTGTCGACGTAGTTAGAAGAATTGTTTATCTCATAGTAAGGAATCTGAATCCTATTTTTGATTTCGAAGATTTTGTATTTTTGTATTTTTCTGCTCAGTTTTGTGTTTTCGTTACCGAAATTCTTGCATATCTTTATATTGACGAAAATTTTACCGCGTAACATTTGGTATGTTATAGAGATGATGATTTTGCACGTTTTGAGAAAGTGATAGAAAAGCAAGTATAGTGATTCAAGGGGATCTGCATCAGTAGCATCTTTTGACAGCTACAATGAGTGCATTCATTGTGGTCGATGACATGCAGGTCAGAGCTATTTATTAATGGGATAATGTTTTCACTGTGGACAGCAAGGACATAGAGTAGCAGATTGTCCTCATAGAGAAATTGGAGGAAGAACGGATTCTGGTACAGGATAGTCTGGATGTACTATAGGACAGAGGACTGTTGGCTCTAAAGTATATAATAAAAGATCAACAAACAGGACGAATGATAAAGCTGTTAGTGATAGTCAGAGGGAGATCGTTGTACCATGTCCTACTACACCTACTCTAGTCATGCCACGTGTATACAATTTACAATATTATGAAGATCAACAATGACCTGAAATTTCTACTGGTAAGAAATTTATTTGACTGATTGATTGACATAACATTTCATGCATAGTAAATGACATGTGATAGAATGAACTGTATGACTGTATGTATAATTTTTGATGAGTCGGTTCATCTTTGCTCCTCCTACTATTGACATCATATCTTGATGTTGGTGCTGCCAAATCAATCTCTATTAATCTAGCCCGTTCCACCAACTCAGAAAACTCATGAATCTGTAACAGTACTAGCGGGTGTCTCAGCTCTCTATTCAATCCTTACAAAAATCTATAACTTTTTTTATCAGCAGTGGGGATCAAATGAGAAGCATATCGAGCAAGTGCAATAAACTCATCCTCATACTGCATCACTATCTTGCGTCCTTGTTCCAATTTGATGAAAGCTTCTTGCATTTGTCGTCGGACTGATGGAGGTACAAACCACATCCGGAACACTGTAGTGAACTCGTCCAATGTGATCTCAGCATTTGTCTTCCTTGAAATTTCTCTCTCTGCTGTCCAATCCACCATCTCTCTGCTTCTCCTTAAAACAGAATCACAGCCAAAGGCACCTTTCAACTTTCTGGACACTACATGCTATCAAAGATTTTTTCTATCCTTATTATCCAATCTTCAGCAGCCTGAGGTCCTACAGCTCCTTTGAACAACGGAGGCTTCAGCTTATGAAATATTTGTAAATGCTTATCTGCATTTTCTTCTTTACTTCCACTCAACTTACTATATGTGTCACCCATGACTTGTGCTATAACAGTAGCCAACTGCATCATACTTTCTGAGGGTACTGGAGCTACAATGTGTTGCTCATTTTTCACTCTTTACTATGGATTATCCAGTTGCACAGTTCAGTATAATCTGAATGATACACACATGCAAATATGTATGCAAAATGATGCACTTGAAACTGCCACTTCTACTCAACTCTCAATCAAATCCTATAATTCTGGTAATAATCAATTCTTCCAATAACACTGCTCTGATACCAAAAATTTGTGATGCCCCAATATTTAACTTGAAAGAATTATTCAGTTAATCCTTTAAGTCAATCTTTTACCAGAGCTATCTACAGTCATCAATCAGTAACAAGAGTCTAACAAAAATCTATAAGTTAACAACATCAAGTAAATTTTTCTATTCATTCCCAAAAGTTCATTTACAATACTCAGAATCTACACTTTAATAACATATAATCCATCCTGTTCTGAGTACAAAAAAGAATAACTTATGAAAGTGCTCAGATGACACTAGAAAGTGCTTCTGAAATCACTTGAAAGTTTGTTAGGGATGTTAAGCCCTCATGAACTGGCTCAAGGCTAACAAAGAACAAAGGTGAATTAGATAACTTTAAAACCAAAGATAAAACTCCACCATGAAAAAACAAGTACGGAAGAAAATAATGCGGAAGCAATAGTAAGAAAAGAACACACCGGATTTATAGTGGTTTGGTCAAGCCATGACCTACGTCCACTCCTTGGAGGCGCCCTCCAAGTATTGCACTAAAACAAGTGTCTCTCCTTTAGCCCCCACAGCTAGGCGGAGAAGCCCTTACAAAATCACTTCCACCTTCCCCGGTGCGGCGGAGTCGTCGGGACCTTTGACACCAAAGAGATCTTCTTCTTTGGTGAACTTACCTCGAGACATGCCTTGAATCTGATTGTACTACGATGCGAGTTCGCCGGAGCAACCGTGTGGAATCTCCTCCAAACTCCCTAGAGTTCCTCCCCCTCACAGGATCTTCTCCCTCTCAAACTCCACCCTTTCCTCTCTCCCTTTCAAGCTCTCTCTTCAAGTTTCCCCCACAAGAACGAAGCTATAATGGCTGCCAAAGACACTTACAAAGTGCCATGCCAAGCTTAAATAGAAAAGCTCAAAACAAGCTCATTAATGCAAGTTGTCGACATTATCGTCCAGGACGATAGGTATATCGTATCCTAGCCGAAATCAGTACAAATTCAGCTCATCAGTCCGGGATGATTTGGGATGATTAGAAGAAAATTGGTTACATTGTCCTGGCCGATATCATGATCATCCAGGCCGATTAGTTTAAAACCAATTTTGATCGTCTTGATCATCGCCCTGAATTTGAGCTGTTCGATGTAGATCGTCCAGGACATCGTCCCGGCCGATCACGAGATCGTCCCGGAAGATGTGATCGTATCAATCAACCATTAATGCTTTCCAAAGATACCAGATCAATTTAGGCATAATTGAGTTAGATCGGCCTTGACGATATAAATATCATCCTGGCCGATTTCCTAAAATAAAGAATTCATAACATGATTATGGCGGCTGATTATTTTTGAATTTAGACTATCATCCTGGCCGATATAGGTATCGTCCAGGCCGATCTGTTAATGACAGCTGCCTTAATGAGGATGCCCTAATTTAGGTTTTTGATTTTGGACATATCGTCCAGGATGATATAAATATCATCCCGGCCGATATTACCAAAAATAGAAATCTTTTAGGGAATAGCAGGAAATCTTTCAAGTTACAAATCAATAGGTCCCACAACAAATACAACAGACTCAAGAAAAGAAAAAGATTACAAACTGACTCAGACCTAGTCTACCCAATCTTGAGTTGGTTCCAAATTACAGTCTAAACATGTGGACCTGAAACGTTAGCACATAAGACAATCGTAGAGAAATAAAGAATGTCTGCTATCATCAAAATCATAAACCATAGATCCACACAATTTCCCACTTTTTGATGATGACAAACAATTTCAATTTGAATTTTCAAAAAGGAATATTTTCTCCTAATCTCCCCCTTACTAGAATAACACTTTTAAAAAAAAATAGGGGAGATAAAAATATTTATAAAAATATTTTTGTTATTTTTTTTAAAACAAGATACAACCATGATAACAATATAAAAATTCAACAATACGTTCTCCCCCTTTGACATTATCAAAAAGAGAGGAGGCACAAACAAAAACAAAATGACCAAAAGACAAAAATATTCCCTGATCTAGTGAAAAATAAATATTCTTAAAAATGAGAAAGTTACCTCTTGGTTGTAATAAAAAATCATAGTAGAATCGGATTTGACAACGCATAGCCCAAAAAAGGTTAGAAACCCAGAGATTGATAATCCAAACTCAAGTTCTTTAAAAAAGTAAAAAACTTTTTGATTGAAGATCTAAATCAAGGAATAAATTAGAGAAAGAAACAATAATTTTTCAAAAACTCCTTCCATAAAATATATCTAATAGAAGATCAATGCATAAATTTTTGAATCAAGAATCAAGATTTTCAAACTCAAGTATCGAAAGTATCAAGGGTTTTCTTAAGCTTTTTAAGAATTACAAGAATGGTAAGCATTAACTTTATGGGCTCATTTTATGCCTCTTGATAATTGGTTGGCACACTGCACATCTTTTGATACCATTTGTGTATTCTATATTTTCAATTTGGCGTCTTTGCGCATCTTTTATTTTTTGCATCATTGGCCAATTTTTTGAATATGATTCCGTTCTTAATTTCTTAAAAACAAAGGAAAACCCATCTTAGTGACAAAGCTAATTACTTGATTAAGAAAATTATGAGTTAGATTCAAAAACTTGCAAAAGATTCCTATGCGATAAATAAAACGTAGGGAGATAAAAAATTTTGTTTCAAAACCCAATTTAAAAGATGAAAAAGATTTTGAATCAAAAGTAAAATAATCTCTTTAAGAAGAGAGAAAGAGAAACAAAATCATGAGTTTCCTTCCTCTAACTATTTTAGAGAAGTCAAACACAACTTACCAAAGATTTCAAGAAAAAATAGGAAGTATTTTTTCATTTTTAAAAAAGTGAATGTGTGTGTTGATTAGAGAAAAACTTTCACAAAAATAAAAATTTCAAAGAATAAATAAAACAAAAATAGAAAATAAAAATAAAAAACATAAAAATAAAAACACAACACAAAAACACGAAAGGCTTTTAACCATTATTTGTCTCATGGTCCGATGCTTCAGAAATCAGATCTTCCCATGAGATTTTTTGCCTTTCATTATTTTCCAATTTAAATTTTGCTTCGCCTTTCCCTTTTCTTTCGTAGGAAGAATTCTTAAATTATGACACTAATTTTTCATATGTCCAGGCTTCCTGCATCGAAAGCAAATAACGTTAGAAGAAATATGGATATCCTTACCACTTTTACCTTTTTTCTACTTTTGCTTATGCTTTGGAGAGCTTTGTGATTTGCTTGACAAGTCATTGCATTCGTCACCAACTAAGCAATCTTTTTCCGTATCTTCAGTTTTTAGAACTATCGTTTCACCTGCATCCAAAAGTCTTTGACCCAAACCGTGCTCGTAGGCAATGAGTGAGCCAATCAAATTATCAATAGAATAATCATTCAAATCTATTGATTCACAAATAGCAACAACTTTGGCATCAAAGTTTTCAAGTAAACAACGAAGAATTTTATTGACTTTTTCAAAATTTGAAAACTCTTTTCCTAAGGCATGCAATGATGTTACAATTTGAATGAACCTAGTGTACATGTCTAAGATCGTCTCATAAGGTTTCATGAAAAATAATTCAAAATCATGCATTAACAAATTCAACTTGGATTGCTTGATTTCACTAGTGCCTTCGTATATGGTGTGTAGTTTATCCCAAACTTCCTTACCAGTAGTGCACGTGGAAACTAACATAAAATCTTCAGAGTTTAAAGCACAGAAAAAATAGTTTAAAGATTTTACATTCAATTGAGCATTTACTTCTTCTTCCCAATTCCATTGATTAAACAGAATATCAATTTTAACTCCATTAACAATACGTGACGGTGATGAATAACCAGTTAAAATCATATGCCACATGCGAAAATCAATCGATTGCAAGAAAATATACATACGGGTTTTCCAAAAATCAAATGACATATTTTCAAATAAAGGATGTCTGGTGATTGAATAACCTTCTGCAATAGTACGATTAGCCATGGATCGAAATTCAAAAGCTTTTAAAAACTTATTTTATGAAAACTTGCTTTGATACCACTTGAAAGTGCTCAGATGACATTAGAAAGTGCTTCTGAAATTACTTGAAAGTTCATTAGGGATGTTAAGCCCTCATAAACTAACCCAAGGATAACAAAGAACATAGGTGAATTAGATAACTTTAAAACCAAAGATAAAACTCCACCACAAAAAAACAAGTGCGGAAGAAAATAATGTAGAAGTAATAATAAGAAAAGAACACATCGGATTTATAGTGGTTCGGTCAAGCCTTGACCTACGTCCACTCCTTGGAGGCGCCCTCCAAGTATTGCACTAAAACAAGTGTCTCTCCTTTAGCCCCCACAGCTAGGCGGAGAAGCCCTTACAAAATCACTTCCACCTTCCCCGGTGAGGCGGAGTCGCCGGGTCCTTTGAAAACAACGTAAGACAAGCCTTGAATCCGATGGTACTAAGATGCGAGTGGATGTGGAATGAGTTCGGATCTGAAGTTTCTTGAAGTTACAATGAAATACACTTACAAAGTATCATGCCAAGCTCGCTCCAAGTTGCCGACCGTCCATATATATCGTCCTGGCCGATCAGTACAAATTCTGCTCATCAGTCCGCCATCGATATCACGATCGTCCAATTAGTTTATGGCTGAATCTGTTCGATTAATGGACATCGTCCCGGTCGATCAGCATCCTGTGAATAAATTTAATGGATTCAATTTAGGCATAATTGAGTTAGATCGACGATATAAATATCGTCCAGGACGGCTGATAATTTAGACTATATCGGCCGATCCGCGATGGCTTCGAGGATAATTTACCTAGGACGATATAAATATCGATATTATCTTTTAGAGAAATAGCAGGAAATCTTCCAAGTTACAAATCAATAGGTCCCACAATAAATACAACAGACTCAAGAAAAGAAAAAGATTACAAACTGACTCAGACCTAGTCTACCCAATCTTGAGCTGGTTCCAAATTGCAGTCTAAACGTGTGGACTTGAAACGTTAGCACATAAGGCAATCGTAGAGACATAAGAAATGTTTGCTATCATCAAAATCATAAATCATAGATCCGCAACAACTTAAACAAAAAGGAACAAAAAACCTGAAGATTCCTCAATCTCCTGCTCCCTTGCCCTGGCCTGAAAATATTAAACACATATAATGAACTTCAAAAAGTCTAGTAGGTCACCAAATACCGACAACTGAAATCAAAGCACGGTACAAAGGCAATATGCATGTCAATAAGTCAAATCAATATCAGTCACTTACACATGTTCATGGAGTCAATGAAGAAATAAGAATCAGTACAGAAAAAGAAATCAATACAGAAATGATAATCAATATAGAAACATGTTAATCCATAATCATCAGTAGAAGAATCAATAAATAGTAGAAAAGTTCGTAAAGCTCAATGTGGTCGAAACTCTCTGGACACAAAACTTTCCAGAAAATACTCAAAACGTGCAAAGTCTCTGCCAGTAGAACTGTACGATCTGTGTCCAGAGAGTTTCATCCAGGTGAAAACTTTCCAAAAATACTCAAAACGTGCAAAATCAACATTTCTATAACATACCAAAAGTATCGGGGTAAAAGTTTCGTCAATACAAACATATGCAAGAATTTCGGTAACGGAAACACAAAAC
This sequence comes from Dendrobium huoshanense, assembly GCA_016618105.1. Taxonomy (NCBI): domain Eukaryota; kingdom Viridiplantae; phylum Streptophyta; class Magnoliopsida; order Asparagales; family Orchidaceae; genus Dendrobium; species Dendrobium huoshanense. Next base: position 51,794,902 of record CM028356.1, on the reverse strand, counting down.
TGAGCAGAAAAATATGAAAATACAAAATCTTAGAAATCAAAAATAGGATTCGGATTCCTTACTATGAGACAAATAATTCTTCCAATTGCATCGACGGACAATAATTATTCTGCAGCCTCCAAAACCAAGCTTTCCTCTTCTCTTTCCTTCTCTTCCACTCTCCAGCTGTCTATCTCTTCAAAAATATCTTGCATAGTAAATGACATGTGATAGAATGAACTATATGACTGTATGTATGATTTTCGATGAGTTTTTATTCTGATTCAATTTGTTTTGAGTTTTGATTGGATGAATTTATTTTATATCGATTTTGTAATTCGAACCCTTAAGGGAAATATCGAGGACGACATTTTTTTAAAGCGGGAAGATTGCAAAACCCCTCATAATTTCATTTTTTTGGGTGTAGTTAGTCTGTATGAACTGACCTTAGTACGAGATGAACTGAAGAAAATTGTGAAAATCTGTATGGTTAGTACGTACGAACTGTCTTTACGAACTGAGTAAAGTGCAGGTTCGTCCGTACGGACCTTAGTACGGGACGAACTGAAGAAAATTATGAAAATATGTATGGTTTGTACGTACGGATTAATTGTATGAATTGAGTAAAGTGCAGGTTCATCTGTACGAACCTGAGTTCGTCTGGGATAAATTTTTTCCCAAGAGCATCATCCAGGGACAAAATCTATCATCGTCTGTACGATCTGTGTCCAGAGAGTTTTGTCCCAGGACGAATGGGAAACATCGTTAGCTACAGCGAACTTTACGAACTTTTTGTGTCCAGAGAGTTTCGACCACATTGAGCTTTACAAACTTTTCTACTGGCAGAGAGTTTCTTAAACTCATCCCATGTAGATCTCAGCATTTATTTTGCTGTCCAATCCACCATCTCTCTGCTTCTCCTTCAAATAGAAACACAGCCAAAGGCACCTTTCGACTTTACAGACATGGCATGCTATCAAAGATTTTTCTATCCTTATTATCCAATCTTTAGCAGCCTGAGGTCCTACAGCTCCTTTGAACAACGGAGGCTTCAACTTATGGAATGTTTGTAAATGCTTATCTACGTCTTCTTCTTTACTTCCACTCAACTTACTCTGTGTGTCACCCATGACTTGTGTTATAACAGTAGCCAACTGCATCTTACTTTTTGAGGGTACTGGAGCTGCACTGTGTTGCTCATTTTGCACACTTGACTTTGGATTATCCATTTAACTTTTCACCTGCACAGTTCAGTATAATCTGAATGATACACACAAGCAACTATGTATGCAAAATGATGCACTTAAAACTACCCATTCTTCCCAACTCTCAATCAAATCCTATAACTCTGGTAATCTATCTCTTTTTCTACTCGGTTCATCTCTGCTCCTTCTACTACTAATATTATATCTTGATGCTGGTGCTACCAAATTAATCTAGCCCATTCCACCAACTCAGAAAACTCATGAATCCTAATGGTACTAGTGGGTGTCTCAGCTCTCTATTCAATCATTGCATAAATCTATAACATTTTTCTTCAGCAGTGAGGATCAAATGAGAAGCATATCGAGCAAGTGCAGTAAACTCAGCCTCATACTACATCACCGTCTTGCGTCCTTGTTCCAATTTGATGAAAGCTTCTTGCATTTTTCGTCGGGCTGATGGAGGTACAAACCACATCAGAACACTGTAGTGAACTCATCCCATGTGATCTCAACATTTATCTTCCCTTGAAATTTCTCTATCCATGATTCCAATAGTCCTCTGTCTTATAATTCGTGACTGTTGAAATCAAATCAATGAAATAAAATCATAACATCGATTGAAACAATTGGAATCAATTAATGTCATAGAATCATATCAAGATGTACACTTGCAATTCAGTTATCCAATATCACGTGCTCAGTGAATCACATGTCACTTACACAGTATATCACGTGCAAAATGTCAGTATAGTGAATCAGTAGTATCAGTGCCTATATCAGTATCAGTAACAATCCAGTGACATGAACAGTAATGATATAATGTTAAAATCATGCATTAATAGTAAATCCGTACAGTAACGATAAATCCGTACAATAACGATAAGAACAATGATTAAACACATGTATTTCACTAATCAGTAATCATACTCACAACATACTCAACAAGTAAAAGCCTTGGCTATTACGGTGTTTTTGAGTCTTGTATCAGTATCAATATCTTATATCTTGTATCTGTTGGCTCAGTAAAAAGAGTCGTTACTCTTTCTCCGTCGGCACAGTAATCATCTTCTTATAACTCCCATCAATAATCATGTGATCAGTAGATGATAACACCAAACCGTATTTAAAGGAAAGCACGTCGGCCCACCATCCTGTACAGGTCAATCAGTCTCCAACCAATGGTTCAACCAGTCTTTACTTGTCTTTCACACGTACAACAATATCACAGTAATATAACAACAATTTCAATCATATTACCACATGCATCAGCATCTCATCAATACATTGTAACCGTAAAATAGGATTTAGCTCAATTTAGAAAACCCCTTAAAAATATCGTATAGTGGACATAAGTCATTGTAAAATGCACAGTTTTAGAAATTTATAAAATTACTAGAAATCGTGTAAAATATTGTTTCAAAACTTTACTTGTACTAAATCAATATTTTTCAACATCTGGATAATTTTCTATTTAAAAAAAATCCCACACTATTTAAAATACCCGATGAAAACTTTCTAGAAAATACTCAAATTGTGTAGTCATCATTTCTATAACATACAAAAAATTATGCGGTAAAAGTTTCATCAAGATAAAGATATGCAAGAATTTCGGTAACAGAAATACAAAATTGAGCAGAAAAATATGAAAATATGAAATCTTCGAAATCAGAAATAGGATTCAGATTCCTTACTACGAGACAAACAATTTTTCCAATTGCGTCGTCGAACGAAAATCATTTCGTGGCCTCCGAAACCAAGCTTTCCTCTTCTCTTTCCTTCTCTTTCTCTCTCCAGCTTTCTCTCTCTTCAAAAATATATCCAATCATCCATTTAATGAACTCGTTCGTCCAGATGATGTTTCCCATTCATCTCGGGATGAAACTCTCTGGACACAGTTAGTACATACGATGATAGATTTCTTCCCTGGACGATGCTCTCGGGCAAAAATTCGTCCCGGATGAACTCAGGTTCGTACAGACGAACCTGTACTTTACTCAGTTCGTACAGGCAGTTCGTACGTACTAACCATACAGATTTTCACAATTTTTTTCAGTTCGTCCCGTACTAAGGTCAATTCATACAGACTTTGCACTCAAAAAAATGAAATTCTGAGGGGTTTTACAATCTACCACCTTAAGAAAAATGTCATTCTCGACATTTCCCTTAAGGGTTCGAATTGCAAAATCGATATAAAACTAATTCGTCTAATCAAAACTCAATTCAAATCGAATCAGAATCAAAACTCATCAAGAATCATACATACAGTCATACAGTTCATTCTATCACATGTCATTTACTATGTATGAAATGTCATGTCAATTAATAAGACAAATAAATTTCTTACTTGTAGAACATTTAGGTCATTATTGATCTTCATAATGCTGTAAACTATATACACATGGCATCACTAGAGTAGGTGCAGTAGGTCATGGTTCAACGATCTCCCTCTGACTATCACTAACAGCTCTATCATTCATCCTGTTTGTTGGTCTTTTTTCTACGAAAGCAATACAGTCGGTATAAAATGGTGATTGGTGACCTGCTGAGCTTTTTGAAGCTCACTATATGTGGTTAATATTTTCAGGTCAGGGTAGGGGAGCAAGAGATTGAGGAATCTTCAAGTATTTTGTTCCTTTTTGTTATAGTTATTCTTTTTTCTACTCAGGACAAGATGGATTATATGTGATTAATGTGTAGATCTTAAGTATTGTAAATGAACTTTTGGGAATGAATAGAAAAATTTACTTGATGTTGTTAACCTATAGATTTTTGTTAGACTGTTGTCACTGATTGATGACTATAGATAGCTATGGTAGAAGATTGACTTAAAGGATTGACTGAATAATTCTTCCAAGTTAGATCTTGGGGCGTCACACAACACATATTCGAATGGTTGCGCAAGAGCAAGGATTTCTTCTTCTAAAATCCATAAGGACAGAAGCCCACGATGTGTTGTAGTTTTGATGTCTAGAAAATCGCTCAAAAAGAAAGCCCCATATAAGGCTTCAAGAAAAGAATGAGTGTGTTTTTTCCCATTAGAGAAATCCCGGCCACTCAATTGATTAACTACCATCCATGTTGAGAAACAACCGGAGGTGGCACGATCGAAAGAGTAAATCTAGGAGAGATAAAGAGAAAGGGAGGATAAGGCACTAGGAGAAGAAATCCTAAAGGATCGGGGGCCATGGAGAGTCCAAGTTGATCGAAAATGGCTGCTAGGGCAGAAACCCTAGTAGAGTGCACGGCGAGTGATGTGTTGAGTCAAGTAATTAGGTTGTTGAGCCTAAGTAAATGTCCCAATGCTACCAAGAGGGGGGGTGAATTGGTAGTTTTAAAATTTTAAACCCTCTTTGAAGATTAAGTTGAACCGAAATAAAAATTTCTTTAAAAGTTTGTAGAAAAATATTTTTCAACCACAGAGTTGTTAAAACTGAAATTTAAAGTGTGGAAACGTAAAAACAATATAGTAAATGACACTAGATTTATAGTGGTTCGGTCTATAACCAGACCTACATCCACTCCTCAGAGGCACCCTCTGAGTATTGCACTAAAACCAATAGTGACCCTCCTTTAGCACCCACGGCAAGGCGGAGAAGCCTTTACAACACACTCTTTTCACCACTACCCGGTGCGGCAGAGAACCGTCGTCCATTTACACAATACCCAGTGCTGGCAGAGAACCGTTGTCCTTTTACACAATCTCCAGTGTTGGCAGAGAACCGTCGTCCTTTTACACTCTTCTAGTGTGGGCAGAGAACCCTACGGCTGTTCACACTCTCCAAGTGTAGGCAGAGAACCTTTTGGCTATTCACACTCTCCAAGTGTCGGCAGAGAACCGGATCTCCTTGACTGATCTTCTCACAAGAATCTAGAAGGAAGAAGGAAAAGTGTGAAGTAATCCAAATTCACAAGTAGAGACTCTTACCTTTGAAATCCAAGTGAAGCCTTCTCGCTCCAGTGGTAGGAATCCTCCTTTGAATGCTCTCTTCCACTCTCTCCTTGGCTATTCTCTCAAGAGGCACGAAGATCAAATGACAAAAAGAGATTGGGTGGCAGTCTAATTTGGACTTTTTATATAAAAGACAAGAAAAACAGCCCAAAAACTGCAAGTTTTCAATTCTGTACGCAGTGGATCGTCCTGTACGATCATGGATCGTCCTGGACAATTTTACTTAAACGATCTGAAACGACCATATTTGAATATGTGTACGAAATGTCTTCGTACAGATGATCGTCCTGTACGAACTAGGTTCGTCCAGTACGAACAGTTATTACTAGGTCGGTTCTAGAAACTGCTGAAAACTGTTCTAAGTCGGTTAATCGTTTGGACGAGAATATGTTCGTCTGGACGAAAATTTTCCAGAGACTCGATCGTCCTGGACAATTTTTTACTTCGTCTGGATGAAAATATTTCAGATGACCAATCGCAGCGGACGATAATTTATTTTTGTCTGGACGAAAATTTTCTAGAGACCCGATCGTCCTGGACGATATTTAATTTCGTGTGGACGAAAATTTTCCAGAGGACCAGTCGCCACGTACGATAATAAAATTTGTCTGGATGAAAATTTTACAGAGAACCAATCGTCCGTTACGATAATTAATTTCGTCCTGGACGAATAGGACTTAGAAAAAAAATTTCGAGCAAGTTCCTATTCGTTCCATGTGCCCTATAGAAGATAACTGTCTGATCATCCCGTACGATAGGATATCGTCCAGTACGATCAGTATAAAATTTTATGATCTCCTTATGTGTGTGTGAATGTTTTTTATTCACTCAATTACAATCACTCACTTTCAAAATTAATTCAAAGAAAAAATGCAAACTTCAAATTAACAAAGTATCTCATGTTGAATTTGATTTGAAGTTATCGTAGTCTGGAGTCTGATTTTCCTGAAATGTTAGTACACACAAGAGCAAATACAAATCTTCTAAAATTGTTAGGAGATAACTACACATTTGAACAATAATGTTTGAAATCATCAAAACTATTCAAGTTGCAAAAAATGTAAAGGCATTCAAATAGCAACTATTCTAACATGATGATCTAACTCCACCTCATCTAGAGTCACTATTATGATTTTAAATTAAGGAGCCAAAAGGGTTTATCCAAAACTACAAAGAAAAAATTTGATATGAGAATAATTACATAAAATTTTATTATAATTACAAATAAGTATTGTATTTGATTTATCATCTTATCCTCAAGTATTTATCAATTTTGTGAGGCACATTCCTAAAATTTTTATAAGTTACTCCTCAATTCTTCTTGTATATTAAGAATTTGAAATTTGAAATCATTTCATCCAATATTCTGAAAGATTTATATCCATCAATCAAACACATTTCATTGGAGGTATGGAATTAGTTGAAGGTTGTGAAAGGTTATTAGCATGGTTGAAAATTTTTATCAGAGTAATGTATTATAAATTCTGTTATATAAGAAGATAAATGCATAGAACTAGATAATGTTTATACTTTATTTAAAGACAAATGTTGCATGGTGAAAGGAATATATTAAAGAAGAATTTGGGTTAAGTTTTGTGTGTTCTACAGTTACTTAAACGAATTGATATAGTCCTTTTGGTATGCACTGTTATCAAGAAAATGTGCTAATTTTATTCATATACATTTTATCTCTTCATAATGTATTAATCCAAAAACTTATCCTTAGCCATTGTAACTACTATTTTGATTTTGACAATCTAATGCAAGCTTAATTTGTTTTACTTTCTCTTCATTTTTTTTCATTTTTTTTGCTCTACATCGACATATGTTGAAAGTCATCACATTTATTTTTTTAGCTTTCTTTTCGACATTTTTTTATTTGTGATTCTCCATTGATCATTGGATTCCTCAATACTAGACCAATGAATTTCTTTATAGCTCGAAGAATAATCCCCAAAAAAATTGTTTATCATTATGTCTAATCTGTTATGTACCTCCATAATGGGATAGACTGTTTGAAGAAAATAGATGGGCATAGAGCACATGATGCTCTTAATCAACACAAGTCTAGCCCCTATAAATAGAGATTTAAATTCCCATGCAAATATATATATATATATATATATATATATATATATATATATATATATATATATATATATATATATATATATATATATATATATATATATATATATATATATATATATATATATATATATATATATATATATATATATATATATATATATTTTGAAATATTACAAAACATTTTATCAAACAAAAAGGATCTCTTGTGACCTTTACCTAAAGGAGTACCGAGGTCAAAAATAGGTAGATTTTGCTTATTAAAACAAGTAATAATTTTATTTTGTTACCTTTGCCTACAATAAAAGGACTGTTAAAAATGTTAAACATTAGTAAGCTTCTTTTGGTAGTTGTCATGGGGGGTCTCCAACAAAATTTATATATAACATAGATTAACAAAAATTTATGTTTAATTTATATATTTAAATGTGAACAAAATTTATTTTTTTATCACAAATTTATATCATTGTGTAATTATTTTATCAGCATTATATCATTATGTTTTATTTATATATTTTGTATGTTTATTATGTATTCCAGTTCAACCCCACTTGTATTGTTGAACCTTGAGCCTCTATTTTTCCGATTAGACATATGGATTGGTTTTCACAACATTGATTTTAAGTGGTCATCACCATCAACGATTATGTTTTAGCTCGCATCTCTCCTAAATGACTTGTAAATGGCTTTCTAGCAAATTGTGTATCCCACTTGTTGTGGTGAATTGGTGTTTAGTATCCAAGAACAAGGTCTTGAGCTTAAAGCCTAGCACATTATGTGTATGTATAAATTTGTGATTAAATTTCCTGAATGTCACAAAAAATAGAAATATATAATTTATTGAAATAAATATTTTGTGATTTGTTTTAGATTTTAAATTTTAAAATTAAATAAAATTCATATATTTTTGTGTCATTAGAAAATTCATTTGATTAAGCATAAATATCTATCCATTTTTTGAATTGAAAACTTTCTTAATAAAACTCAGTCAGAACTTAATTCTGATTTTACAACATTTTAAGTCTAAACAAAGTTTTGATGGGATGAACCTAATGAAACCAAAATGATTTGATCCGACTTCAAATGGGTCGAAAACCAAGCATCTAAAGAATAATTGTAAACTTCATTATATTAATTGAAGGGTCAAATGATCAAAAAATTTTGAATGCTTAGAGCTAAAATGGGCATCATGTTAAGAAAAATCTAACATACCCATAATCACTTAATACCAAGGGCAATAAAGTACTTAAATATTGAAATAATAGTATATACTCAAATAAATCCAGATGAATCATTCCATGAAGTGTTTTGGGAATTTGACCAAAATTATAAAAAAGAAACTTAAAAGAATTATAAGCAGATCTCCTTTCTCCAAAGATTGGAGATCATAAGGACTTCAAAAATGTATAGCATATTATCCAAATCTCAAGAACATGTTGAATCATGTTGTCCTCTTAGAAGAAAAAATGTATTAAAGTATGATAAATTGCAATAACGAACATATTCATGTCTCTCCTTTTAAAAAGAACAACCAATTGGCTGCCAACTCCAAGTTATTCTTCATTTGAAAAATGATGTTTACTCAGCTTACTAACTAAATTTCACAAAAGTCTTAAAAATAATCTAGCATTACTAATATATTTTTAAAAAAATTGAATGAAAAAGAAAAATACACATTGAAATTAAAAAAAAAATAGCTACTACATATTTACCCAAAAAATATTGTATATCCAATATTTAAAATAATCTTATAATTCAAAAAAAAATCTCATTACATGCTTTCTTGAAATGTTAACATATCCAAATTTATTTGAAGTGATGGTGCAAACCAGGTTCGAGGGGGCAGTTAGGCTGCAAATCAGAGTCAAGGAAATATTGGAAGCAATCATTATTCTGATCAAAAAGTCCAACATTGACCTCATCTTGAGTTATGACATCCGCATGGTTAATAAAGTTTATGCAGTTTGGTCTAATTCTAGGAGCTACTATGTGATGTAATGAAAAGGTTTGGTTATAACCTATAAATAAAGAGCAACCCTCCAAGTCCCTGATAGAGATCTATTGAGAGGAAGAACAAGATGAAGCATCAACAACCGACACAGATTTATAGACGGAGATACTGGTTGTCTTATGTTTATACTTTTCATCGACCTCCATATAAATACAATTGATTTCCCTTTTAATTTTAGAAGAGTTCCCAACAAAAATGCAATGTAGTTCCTACATGAAGAGTTTGTGGCGTTGGGGTCTTAAACTGTTTGGCAAACAAGTTTAACATTATTTCCATCGAGATCAAATGCCAATACTACTGAGAAAAGGGTGATCATGTAGAACATTTGCTCTTCTTCATGAAAGTAAACATCTTCAAACTCTTCAAATTGGTCGCTATGGTAAGGAGGCAACTATGGGCCGAGAACCCATAAAGAACAACAACTGTACTGAATGGGTTGTTTGAGGAAAGGACAACCTTCTTGAAATATAGATCACAAAAACTTTTTGCATCCGTGGAAAAGGATGGATGCTTATAATCATAATAATACTCAACATGACCGTCAGGGGTGTATTCGGGCTTAATCCTTTGCCATTGATCTTCAGGGATGGTGAAGAGGGATGGGAGAGATATTTCAGCTTTTGTTAGAGGGTTGAAGAGGATAGGTTGCAAATCATTATGTTCAAGGGTCACGAGCCTTCCATCTTTGGAGCCAAAGAAACGACGACCAAAGATGTGGCTATCGAGGGAGGAGAAGTGAAGATAGCCATCGATGTCTCCTTCTTCTTTTTTCATGGTAAGATCCCAGAATGTGAGTGTGTCAGAGACCTCTCCATCATTGCTATGGAGGTACAACCATGGGGAGGGGCGACATTTTATTCTAAAGAATGCATTATTGGCAAGACTGAAATTCCACGAGCTACAAACAATTGAGAATATAAGGAAGACTACAATTGACAAGTGAGATGAGCTGCAATGGAGGAGATCCATGGGGAGATCATTCCATGCCATAATATTATATTCTATGCAATGGGAAGCGAGGAAAGTGTTGTGAAGCCGTCTAACACTAGAATGCACAAACAGAAGAAATTAAAGTTGAAATCAAATGTGCAATCTTTGAAGATATATAGCCCTACTCTGGAGTTGACCTCACCAAAGATAGTAAGAATAAAAATAGTATTTGTGGTTAATATTCAACTGCATCAAATTTTAGAGTCAATTGTGGCTAAAAAAAAGGTCAACTGCCATTAGCTATAAATAGAACAAGCTGCATAAGAGAATTGTTTCTTCCAATAGGTTCGTAATAAATTTAAAATTTTTAAAATAAGCATTTTGATATATATATATATATATATATATATATATATATATATATATATATATATATATAATTGAAATTAAAATAATTAAAAATGGGCTGCAGTGCTCCTCACTAGAATTCTTTGTATATAATAGTGATATTATAGATTATTACGATTAACTTTATGTACATAATTATTCATTCTAATTAATGCTTTTCATAATTAAGCCATGAAGAATTATGCTGAGCAAATGAATTTATATTTTAAGATAATATACATCTTATATGTAATCATAAAAATATTAATATTTATGTTATAAATATTATATAAACTAGTTTAAAGAAATTAAAGATGACATGATACAAATTTTTTAGCTAAATATTAATTTTTTTATATTGCAATTTTGTGCTAAATATTCACATGCTTTCCATGATAGAGTTGAGAAACTATATATTTAGCATACTGAAATATTCACGTGAAAGAGAAATATAAAGTTTAACGTCTTAGTTTTGTACGAAGATCCAGTACACAATCAGATAAAAGAGAGGGTTAGTGATCATAAGAGAAGCCAAAATTTTTATGTGAAAACCCTTGAAAAGGGGAAAAACCACAAGGTTTATCCTAACTAGGTTAAAATTTTATATTTTTCGCAGTCTTTTAATACTAGCGGTTTTAAAAAAACGTTGCAATATGATGTAATAGATAAGACTTTTTTTAGGTTAGTTCAGGGGAGTAAAATTGTGATAAAGTATGAAGCAAATTTTATTGCTTTAGCTAGATGTGCTCCATAGTTTTTAAGCACTGTCAAGGAGAAATGGACTGCTAGTTGTTGACCTTGAATTTGCATGAACCTTGGGTCAAGAGGTTGACTTGGTCAAACTAACCAAGCCTGGCCCAAGACTTCTCCCATACAACTCCATGGGTCAAATCATGTCTGTTAAGCCCAGACCCAGTTCTTGGGTCAACCTGGTTGACCAGGTCAACCTAGGTTGACCCAAATTGATCCCTACCCTTCCATTTGATTCCAAGTTAATTTCATATCTTCTCAAGCCCAATTCTCTCCTCCCTTGTACTCACTGGGTCAGACCCAAACTATTAGGCCTAGACCCATGCCCTGGGACAACCTGGTTGATCAGGTTAACCCATGTTGACCAGGTCAAACCAGGTTGACCCACAGCCTATTTGAGCCTAAATCAGTTTTAATTCAATCCCAACCTATCTTCGGCTCAATCCTCCACCTACCTGGGTTTATTTTACCTTGACTGGGTCAACCCTTGGCTTGGTCAACCTTAGCTTTGCATGGTCAAATTTGACCTATTTAGGTTAAATTCTCTCTCTTATTGCATTTAAACCTTTCCAATTATTCCTTAGACCTAAGCTACATCCTAATAAACTTATTTACCCTACTAATTCAATGGAGATTCAATCCTAGTCATCCATCATGAGCCTTGGCCTTTAATTAGGCTTTTTAGGATTCAATGAGGAGACTTTTGGCAATTATTCTCTTCCTAAGCTTCCCCAAGCTGAGATATCTTGTGGCTGAGCTCTCCTTACTCCCTTACTCCTTCCGCAAGTGAAACCCACCACCAAGACCCCATCAGCGGTGAGTTTTCGGCGTTCCAAGGCTAAAATTGTTCCAAGACCAATTCCTGATGATCAAGAGCTTGTTTGGTTACAGTTTCAACTAGAGAAATATACGAGGACAATCTACAAGCTCAACCATATCAAGATCTTGAAGATCCAATGGTTAGATTTCCTTAAAACCCTAGACCTAGGCCACAACACTTAGTTCTAATTAGCTTTCATTAAGCGCATTTTATACCGCATAAAATTTCCCCCATGAATGCTCTTAATGTATAGAGCCTACATTTTAAATTTCATGTGATTTGGTGCACCTGATTGCAAGAATGATGCATTTTATCATTCTAGGGCTCAATTTTTGTTTGCCATTCACAGAAGATAAATCAGGTTTGTTGAACCCGCGATCAACGGATGTGATCTAGCCCCTCCGCAGTTCGGATCAACTGTGAGTCTCGATCCTGTGGTCAGTTCTTCTATTCGACAGGATTAGATCCATCGGTTTCAAACCGCTGGTGATCGGACATTCTCGGAATGCGTCCGACGTGGTTAATAATCTGACGTTGATTTTCGTGCCATAGCAATCATTGCGAATGATTGCCAAAACCATGTTCGCAGTTCTTCGGGCAAATCTGGTGTTGCCACGTGGCCTCCGCCGCTTCCATTATAAACTAATAATAATGGAAGAATATAATTTGTCACTTCGGTATTCCAGCAAGGGTCATCACCGACAACGGAACTCAATTTACTGGAAAGATCTTTACATCTTTATATAAAGATTTTCATATTCAACTTGTCCACACAGCCGTTTCCCATCCTCAAGCAAATGGGAAATAGGAGGTTACAAATCTAACAATTTTGAAAGGGCTAAAGACACGTCTAGGGAAGGCTGGGAAGAAATGGGTTGAAGAACTCCCAAATGTCCTCTGGGCTTACCGCACCACAGCCAGAACTCCTATAGTAGAGACTCCATTTAACCTCTTCTTTGACACAGAAGTAGTCATACCGGTAGATATTGGGGTCCTGAGCAATAGAGTTCAGACCTTTGACTTCAATAAAAAAGGGGAGAAACTCAGGACAAATCTAGACCTCCTCCCCGAGGCAAGGGATGAAGCCTCACTCAGGACCGCTACATACCACCAGCGGATCGCTCATTATTACAATTGAAGACTGAAACCCCGAACTATTTCCATTGGGGACTTAGTTCTGTGAAGCATCAAATTTGCTAGAAAAGGTCCTCAACGCAATAAGCTCTCCCCTCTATGGGAAGGTCCTTACTTGGTAGCGGCTATGGTCAAGCCTGGAACCTTTAAATTGAAAGATGCCAATGGAAAAATGCTTCCCCAAACTTGGAATGTGGGCAACCTTCGTAAGTACTATCAGTAGAAGTTGATGCTACTATCTGTTTGGTGTGATGTCGTTCGTAGTATTTATCTTGCTCAGTAGCTATGCTTTGTATCTTTCAAGTTTTCGTACACTCTTTGTATGTTGATTGTAGAAGAACACTTCTTTTTGTATCTCTAAATTTACTTGGGAGTTGTCGTACTTTATATAATACAGTGATGTGATGTTCACTTTGCCATTGTGCTATGTTCTCTACACGAGCTCTTTTCCTATGATTCGAGAAATACACAACTAATGTTGTATCTCAATCACTAGGCGACTAATCCCAGAGGGATCTGGTCCGACCTCTTCCACACAGGTTAAAATCATCAAGCAAGTGCTTTGATTAACAACCTCGGATAGGTCAGGGTATCCTAAGCAGATACCTCTTGCATTCGTGCAAGTTAAAAAAGACTACCATAACATTTGAGTTAATATATGTGAAAAAGAAAAAAATACCTTATATATATATATATATATATATATATATATATATATATAACTCACAAACATCGAGTACATCGTTTGAAAATAGCAACACACGAACTACACGTACAATCACCACAAATAAAATAAAAGCAATACATACAATGTTAGAATATTTCTACAGAATCTCAACCTCATCCTCGTCCTCCTCCAAAGCAAAAATCTACTACAAATCACTCTCCAGTTCTTCATCGTCAGAGTCTGGAGAAGGATCACCAGAAGCCTAGCTCGGAATCAACACCTCGATCTCCCCTCCGTTCTTATGCTGCACTACACAAACGCCCTTCATGAAGCCTTTGTTGAAGCCATCATCCATAAGCACTGCTTCTAAAGCCTTCACCTCTACGTCATAAAAATGATCGCGAGCTTCATGAACTTGATCCTCGACAATTATCTTAAAGGCGTAACATTTTTTGAACTATTCTACGACTGCGGACGGTGACAGTTAAGCTACCTGCTCCGATAACTTATTTAGGAGCTTCCTATTCTCAGCCTCAAGGGTTTGCAGATCTTTTAGTTGTTGGTTATTTGTCACCTCTGCCTCCACCAAATGTATATACAAACGATCCATCCGCTCATTCTGGGAAGAGGTAGAAGTCATCCTGTTCGCCAATTCTGTTCTGCATTATTCAAGTTGATCCTCAACCGTCTTCATCTCCTTCACTTTACCGTCGTATTTCTTCTTGTATTTCCCCTGAAGGTATTTGACCTTCACGAATTCATCGTTCCAGTCATCTAAGATTTTGTTCACCTCAAGGTGCTATTCAAAAAAAGAGTCAACAAGTGAAAAATATATCCCTGAAAATGTATATACAAATACAAGGGAAATGTAGAGAGGGTGAACTCACCAACTCCTCGGCTTGCCGATGACCAATGCACTTATATTTTAGAACATCCTCTGGAATGTATATCCTAGACGGAGAAAAATGAGGACCCTTGCTGGCAACTGTCAAAACTTCATCCGACTTCTTCTTCTTAGGCACCTGTAAATCTCCCTCGCCCTCAGGTCGCTTGGGTAGAATTTTTTGAGCTTCTAGAACTTTCACAGATTTCTTCAACATCTGTGCATGTGTCCTCCCTGCATGAGTAGATAGTCCCACCTTGAATAAATATTATTCGTCTATGCATCTGCTCTAACAACGCATCTCATAACGGAGGGCATCAATATCAGGAAGCTTCAGTAACCTCAATAAGTCTTTTGCTCCAAGGTGAAGAGGGATAGGTAACTCCTTCAACTTTTCCCATTTTTCTTGGAGGCCCCAATCGTTCTGCATAAAGAAGAACTCGCTAATCCATTCTTTAGATGGATCCCTGGTACGAATATCCAACCACTTGAATTTGAAGAAGATACAACCCTGCGTATCAGTATAGATACACCCCATCCAAGTTAGGTAATCTGGAGACAACACCACTCCGCAGTCTTTGAAAAGCGCAATCAGACCCACTACGACTGACATAGCCCGATAGGAAAATTGAGACAAACTTAATCCGCAGATTGTCAAAATTTCAATCAATTCAGGAGGCGGTGGAAACCGCAACCCCACTCGTACACTGAACTCGTACACCGTCACGTATCCCGGGGGAGGAAAGCAGGCATGTTCAGATTTTGCCAGCACCTTCATCACCAGATCATTAGGAAAATGGAACTTTTTTCTAAAAGAGATGAAAGAATTGTTAGTAATGGTGGAGATAACATCATCAGCCTTTGTCGCCTTGGGAATCTTCTTCAAACCCTCAGAATGGGCGGTAGGATGATCTTCTTTGGCAGAAGCAACTTTGGTAGAGGTGTGATCACCCATTTCAAATTTCTTACTAAAGAGGGCTGCAAGTCTAAGTAGGGAAGATCTCCTACAAAACATAGCAGAAAGCCCCTAGAGCAGGAAGAAAAATGGGGAGAAAGAAGAGGAGAAGAAATCCCCTAACTTCTGTGCGAGAGGAGGGGCACTGAGTCGAGTATGAAAAATTTCTCACTCAAAAATGGCGGAAAACCTCAACTGTTAGAAAGTCGGGGGGAAAAGAAGAGCAAGAAGAAATCCCCTAACTTCTACACAAGAGGAGGGACACTAAGTCGAGCAGGGAATATTTCCCGCTCGAAGATAGCGGAAAGCCTCAACTGTCAGAGAGCCAGAGGGAGAAGAAGAGAAGGTACAATTTTTCTAAATGCTTTGGGAGCCTATTTATAGGTTTTTGAGAGAGAAGGGGGAAGTTACTGTCATTTTATAAATTCTATAATTTTCTTAATTTTTTCCAGATTTTTTGGATTTTTTAAGAATTTTTTTGAGCCAAAAAAGCTCAAAAAATACATTTTTTCCAGCTGGTGAGGCCCGCTTAAGGCGGTGGGAGCGAACTGCCACACAAAATCTGCGCGCACAGCACGCGGATCGCGACCCTCAACTTGCAGATCGCGCGTGGCCATCGGATCCACACGGACTCCTAGCTAATCAGAGAGTTTAACTTTTCCTCATTCTAGCTTATCAAACAGCACATTGCCTCCCCATTTAATAGAAAACTAGCTAGTATTACCTTCCTCTAAGGTGGATACTTCATACCATCAAAAGTCTTTTTTAGTCTCCTTAACTAGTTCTCTGCTACCCTGAGTATAACAACACCTCAAACCTCAGAATCTCAATCTCAAAAATATATTTAGATATCAATTTATCTCATCAGATCTAATAATAATAATTATACTCTATGACTCACTCATCAGCTGTACTACTAGACTAGCGAACTATGAAACTATATTATAACTCATTGTCAAAGTAGTACTATATATATATACTACCTGATTAGTGTTCTATCCACCTATTATATTTGGGTCTCATTGATCCATAACCTCATAGAATATTCAACTAAACACACATGTACATGAAAATAAATGAAATGAATGCCCAAACAGACCCCAAAAACCACCTCTCACAAATTGTAGATTAATTTCTCTAACAATGTTTATAATCAAGTTCCAAAAGATTACTCTGATACCGTAAAAGCTTATCAGAACCCAACCCAACAATACATATTGATGAGATAGTCCCATAAGTTTGGTTTACAATAAGAAAATTTCAAGATTTAGTTTTGAAATTTTTTAGATTTTCTTTTAATATAAATGTTAAAATAAATAATATACTACGGAGCTGCAAATAATGTCTAATATACTAAAAATAAACTCTTCCATAAAGACTCTTTCATTTTATTATCAAAAAATATATTCATCAGTTACACTACGGTATATAACTAGAGATAACAAAATGTTGAGCAAAATATAATAAAACCTAGCCATGGAAATATAAAAAAAAGGTTAGATTCTTAAATATACCTACGCAACAAGATGTTGACCACATTTCATATGAGGTTAACTAAATCAAAAACAAATCCAAACTCATCTCAAACTCAAAACAATCTCAATCCAAGCTCAAATTCATTCAAGCTCAAATCAAATTTAAATGCCTTCAATTGACAGTCATCTAGTGATTACCACTTGATCCCTTAAACCCTTTCACTAACACTCACCTAAATGATTTTCATTGATATGGTTTCACCAAATTCCATTAACCAAATTTAAAACTAAAGCCAAATCCAAAATCTCAAGCCAAAAGTCAAGACCAAAAGCCTATATACCATAACCCATTATGGGTTAATTTTTAATCACTAGCATTTGGAGCGCTATGTAAGGTAATAACCTAATCCCGAGCCTCTAGATAGCTAGTTGTGGTCAAGTGTGAAAAAAATTGTCTACCCACCAAAATCTGACCATTGGATTGATGAAGAATCTCTTCCTGCTGCTCACTATCAATTTTAATGATGCTTCACCGGTGGGATCTATCATATCAAGCTAGAAAAGTTTTAGGTTGAGAATGCGAGCGAAAAGTAGAAGATGAAATTAGAGTCATTGACTTTGATCAACATCTTTGATTAAATCATGTGGTCCTTGAGCACGTTGAATCATAGTTATTTGATTGCTGATTTGATGGCTACAACTAAAACTTTGTTAGCACCATTAGAGCCAAAGATTGGCTGCCCAATCATAAGGCACTACATGTAAAAGCGCAGCTGACGATGGAAATTTGTATTAAAATTCATTAAAAATTCTGGAAACTTTAAAAAATTATAACTCCTTTCCGATTAGGATGTTCTTAAGCTCAATAGAAAGGCCTTGAAGAAACCTACAAAAACTTTATGGTTTCAAGCCTTGATTATGCATGAAATTAAAATTATTTTAGTAATACTCTGTTGGTGGAATTTTGGAAAACAGGTTTTGAAAAATATTAGTTTTCTTTGGGGGATTTAAGCTAAGGTGAGTTCCAATTCTAAGGTCGAATCAACTCGTTAGAAAGAGTATATCACCCGAAGGATGAACTTTCATAGCGATGTTCAAAACTTAGAATTATGTAAACTCATCTTGAATGTTATGATCGGGTTCTAAGGAGAACTCTATATGGCCCCGAGGGGGACATAATATAGTTCAACTAAGTACCAAATTACAATATTCAAGAAACATGATCGTCGCATTCACATCCAAAGCCTTATCGAAGAAGGGTGTATCTCCCAAAGGGAAATGAGACCATTCTACGATAATCCTTCTAATGCAACTATGACGATCATTACTTAACTTTTCCCAAGGAAGTCTAAAAATTTTAAAAATTAAATTTTTTTTTAAAATCAGGTGTATGTGGTTCCAAATCTCTCTACTAGCGCAAGCCCTCGTAGTTAATTACATCGTGGGGAGACAAAAATCTCCTACGAAAACTCCCGATTAAAATAGTGGCAAAATTTTATTAGATTTTTAGGAGTGATATCAAAAAGAGACGAATTTAGAAAACTCAAAAGGGAATGGATCAAATTGAGCAGTTATTAATGGAGACAAAGGAGGAGAGGTAGGGGACACTTTGAGATTCCAGAAACATCCGGGAGTGTCCCAACTTAATCTAAATGTTGGGCTTTATGTTTTAGATTGAAATAATATTTAATTAGAGTTGAGCATTTTATTAGAAATTTGGGGACTACTTTCCAAAATTTGGGGTCTTATAATCAAAGATATGCCCCGGATCCTAAATCTATTTTGGACACTGGACCACAGTCGTCCGATCCTAACTAATGCAGTGCAAGATCTGGACTTACCCCGGCCGGATTGGGGAGCCAGCTAACCACCTAACCCATTTAAAAGAGATGAGTCTGGTCTTTTATGAAAGAGTGATAGGGACGTTGTAATTAAAGTTTGAAGAGTTGGGGCCGACATCTAGAGATTCTCCTAATTGACCCCTTTGACTTATGCTGGGTGCTAAAATGCTAAGGACTATGAAATTAAAATTTGACTCTTTTAATTTGTATCTAATGCAATGCATGCTGGTTGACAACTTCCAAATCAAGTATGCTTGAAATTTAAAAACAGGCTTATAAAATAATTTTTTTAGAAGACTGGACTTCCCCAGGTCCGGCACCTCGTCCTCATAGGTCAGACTATCCGGACTCTACCCGCAGGCGGGGAAGGGTCTAAAACAAGGAAAGAAGAATGCAAAAATATGCATGCGACCCCAGGGTCGATCCCCGGCTAATTCCCTAGATTCGTTATCTTTCTATGTTATTAGACTCACTAAAATTTTAGACTTTTAAAATTATGAGTAGAAAACTTTCACACCCTCACGAGTCTCACGTATCCAGGCGAAAACAAAAAGCGCGGCATACAATCGCCAAAAAACTGTAAAAGCAAGTAATCCAAAGGCCAATCAAATTTAAACATCAAATACAAAATTAATTTAAAGTAAAGTGGCTCC